>JAJPUD010000408.1:8336-23849 GCA_023553655.1 Myrmecobius fasciatus
TACTACTACTACTACTACTACTACTACTACTACTACTACTACTACTACTACTACTACTAAATTTGAGTTGAGAAACTCTCATGTTGAGGCGCTGTGACTAGAAGGAATTTAAATCTATGCCTTTGTTCTGGTTGTATCTTTTGTATGGAATGTTATCTCTACTCAACTGTTCCTTTTAGAACTCCTGACTTCCTTCAGGACTTTACTCAAAGTCTATTTTGTAGGAAGCCTTTCTCTATTAAGATTATCTCCCATGTACTCCATAGGTATCTAGTATGTATATAAACAGGTGTTTATTTAGTTTTTTTCTCCATTAGAATATAAGTTTCTTATGGACAGGAACTATTTGGGATTTTTTTTTTTTTGTATATGCAACACAGTGGCTGACAGTAAAGCTTTAGCAAATCCTTACTGATTAGATAATGTTTGAATTTTTTCCTTAAGCTTGATTTCCTACATCTCAAGATAGAAAATGAGCAAATAAATAGATGCTCACCCAGGATGACTAAAGGGCTAGAGAAATATCATAAGAGGAACATTTGAAGGAATTGTCGATGTTTAATCTAGAGAAGACTTAGAAAACATTCTGGTTGCCTTCAAATATTTAAAGGGCTATAGGATGGAAATAGAATTTAATTTGTTCTGCTTGACCTCAGATAGCAGAACTAAAAGCAATGATTGAAAGCTGCAGAAAAGTAAATGGTAGTTTGATATTTAGATAATGTTCTAATAAATAGAGCTTCCCAAAATGAAATAGGTTGTCTCAGGAAATAGCTACTTCCATATATGTATATGTATACATGTACACACATATGTGTATCAGCTATTTCCCCTTTTTTTCTACCTTTTTCATTATTTATATTTTGAGATTCTAGAATTTTTGTTCCTCTATATGAATTATTTTGTTATATTTTTCTGTCTGTAAACTATCACCTTGTATTTTTGATTAGTGTAACACTAAATTTGTGAACTAATTTAGGGACTACTGTCATTAAAAAAAATAGTTGTAAACCATTCTGATCTCTTTGGCCACCAACGGGCCCCAGGTCAAGCCCCATTTGGTCATTGCTTGGGCTTTGATTGCCTCAGATTAAATGTAAATAGCAATCATTTCTATATTGGCCAGAAATCCTGAGGGACTTTCCCTCCAAGATTTATTTGTTTATTTAGATTATTATTATTTTTTGACTAGGTAAAAGAGGAGGAGATCCTTTGCTTCAATGGCTACCTAGCCTTTATCACTGAATGGATGTGACCTCAGGCAAACTGAGACCTGTTGAAGACCTTAGTTTAAAAAGACCAAGGTCTCCCATTGCATCTAGGGCCATCTCCAGTTGTCTATATCTTGCCATTGGTCCCAGATGGCTCTGGAGGGGAAAGTGAGGCAGGTGACCTTGTACAAACTTCTCTCTCTTAAATCCAGTTCACTTGTATGTCATGGCATCATATCCTTGAATGAAGGGAATATGTATAAATATATATATATATGTATATATATGCATATGAATAACTATTTCACTTTTCACTTCACCTTATTAAGTAAGGGAGGAATAAAAAAGCCTGAAGCAAAAGCATCTCTGTCCTCCAGGATTTTTCATTTTGTTTGGGGAAGTAATATGGACACATCTAAATATAACTCTTCAATTGTTCAGGAAATGTTGGATACATTGACATACAAAGAGGATTTTATTACAAGTTGAGGTACTTTTGAATGGCTAATGAGAGACCCAGTCACATTTCTGAGGAAGTTGAATCCCATCATGTTCATCCTAGAGAACTGCCTCTCTTTGATGAGATCATTTCCACTCTTGGTTTGAACTCAGATCTTATCTGGCTCCCAGCTAAAGAAGTAATTTATTCCTATGTATTCTTTTTTGTATATTCTCTTCTGTAAAACTCCAATTTCTGATTGCTATTTTTCTTGAATAAGTGTTTTTACTCAATATTCATGATGGTCTTTTGTGTAACCAGTGTAAGGTGGGCAAGGGATAAGATCCTATGAGTGATTAGGAAAGTGGATTTCTTTCTGAATCCTACCAGGGTCCCATTAGATATTTTTGGGGAATGGTGGAAAGATTTAATTCTAACCTGAAAATCTTCTTAGAGGCTGGAGGAGAAACTACCCTGGATCCCAACTGGATTTCAATATAGCTTTCTTTCTATTCTCTGCAAATAGTGGATTAAACCTCAGATAATGTCTCACCATGCTGCCTATAAGCAATGTCTATATATTTAGGTAGCACACACACGCATCCCTATTTATAATTAACTATATATAACTATATTGAGATGTCTTCAAGTGGAGTCTTGATATGCTCATTCAGAGGTATTTAGAATTGACTCAGAGAATCTCGGAGGTAAAAGATTATTATACTGATTCAAATACAGTTTGAATCAGATGACCTTTTACCTTTGAGATTCTATAAGTCAATTACTAAGGGATCGCTAAGGTTCTTTTCACTTCCAAATCCTATGTTCCAAGTATTGGGAGTAAAGTACTGTGCTATTTTTAAGTAATAACAGAAAGATGAGTTAACTTAAAAACTAATCTTAACATATCACAAACAATGAGGGAGAAAAACAAAAGGAAACTATATCCTTTTAGTTTTTTTTTCTGAAAACTTAACAGTGAAGAGATGGTTCACACATCTTGCCCTCAGAGATGAAAATCTGATAATAAGGGTGGAATTGCAGAGTCAGATAAATGTCAATTCAAAAGCTCATTAATGGTTCCAGAATAAGAAGATATAACTTTTATTTTTATTTTATTTTTTTTTTTAAATTACTCTCTAAAGAAGTCAGTACAATGGAAAAAGCACTGATTCTAGGGTCAGATGTTCTGGGTTTAGAGCTTGTGTATGACACTTATTACTTTTGTAATTGTGGGGAAGTCATTTTAATTCTTGGGGACTCAGTTTCCTCATTTGTAAAATAAGGGGGTTGGACTGAATGCCCTCTTTGTTCCTTTGATCCTATATTGTTAAGAGCCTAAAGATGACAAAGTATATATGTGATTATACAATGATTTTCCAGAAATTTATATGAGTTTGATATATTAAATTTTGTGTTACCAGTCTGGATAACTAGTGGGCTTCCCAAAATCAATACACTCAAAACTTAACTCATCATTTTCCCTCCTCCTCCAGGTTTCCATAATCTTCTAATCAGATTCTTCTTCACTATTACCACATTGGACTAGTCATGAAATATTGGCAATCCTACTTCCATAACACTTATCAATTTCTTTCATCTCTCATGGCAGCTCTAGCTCAGTTTAATCCCTTGTCACTTCTACCAGCACTATTACATTAGGTTCCTTTTTGATCTCCCTGCTTCTAGTCTCTTCCTTCTCTATCACTTCCTCCATCAAAATAATTTTACTAATACATAAGTCTGATCATATCATATTCCTTTTAAAAAATTCTTAATCACTTCATATTCCCTCTACTATAAAACAGAAATTTCTTATTCTGATATTTAATATCATCCTTTTTAACCCACTCAGCCCTCACTCCCCACCCCCCAGTTAATCTGCAACTTATCTTTTGCAACTTCTTTCTTATTACTCTCCACCAACATACATTACATTACACTCAAATTTGTCTATTTGCTGTCCCCACATTTAGCATTTTACCCACTGTTTTCTATCTTTGCACAGGCAATTTATCATGTCCAATCCTTCTGCAGTGCTGCCATTTAGAATTCCTTACTTCAAGGCTCAGCTCCTGTGTTCACCTCCACCTTTTCTGATAGCCCCACCAGCTATTAATGTTCTCTTCTTTTCCAGTATGATATAAATTCTTTAAAGAAAGAAATTTTTAATTTTTGTTTTTGTATCCCCAGTACCATCATAACATCTCAAAAGTAGCAGGCACTTAAATATTAAATTGAGTTTAAGCTGAAAATATCATGGTAAGACAAATTCATTTTAAAGTAATAGTCACTCTTTAAGAAAAATTTCCATGTTGATTGTTGATACTAATGGCTTTGATGTGCAAATGGCCCCAGTATGATGAATACTGTCTAATCTTTTAACCTGAAACCTACTTTTTGTCCCCTTTGAGTGCTATGATTTCGCTGAGTCAAAATGATGCATGATAGGATTCTGATTCTATAGACACATTTTTTTCTAGTGCAAAACATTCAAAAATTCTCTCAAAGAGAATAATGAAGAAAATGACTCACATTTTGATCCTGAAGAAGAAGTCCCACTTGATGTTGATTTTGATCCCCCTTTCATGGAAAAAACACCTTTGCCTCGACGAGTTGCTGTCACAGCCACACGGGGACGTTTCAGGGGTATCACTGCTCGGGGAGGTGGGGGGACACGCCCGTGGTAATCAAACAACCTTTAACAAACATAACTGGTGCTTACATTTGGCTTCATACTAGAATGTTCAATTGTAATACATATATATATATAATATAACATATGTAACGCCATTTATTTTGTATATATTTTCTTTATTCTTAGTTCTTAGAAGGCTGGGACTCTGATTTTTCTTGTTGTCTGCCCTGCTTTAAAAAAATTGTTGCTGGGAAGTTTTTTGTAAACCTCAATTCAACAAACATTTATTAAGCACATACAATATAATGGCTATGTATTAATCAGTTGGGGTACAATCCAAATTTCATATGCATACATATGTAAATATAGCAATCATATAATTAGTGTCTATTTATATATGTGTATAGACATAGGTATATGTCTACACACATTCACAATACATATATGTATGTATGTGGGTGAACACACACATGTTAGGTTCCTCCTCTACACACACACACACACACACACACACACAGTTATTAGCACAGTACCTGGCACATAGCTGGTGCTCAGCACGTGCTTACTGGTTAACAATATACTGCTGGTCACATTATAAATAAATAGCAGAAGTCTGTCTTAGAAACTTAGTCTCCCTGATCTATGCTAGCTCTTTCTTAGATATGTAGGTTTTCCTTTGGATGTTCTAATGCAATGTTTCTTAGATGCTGAGAATAATCTAGGCAATTAATAGCAATATAAAACATTTACTTAGCATTACATACTGTTCAAATATTTTTACTATATGTGTATGTGCCATCACATGTATAAAACCTATAGTGCATGTGTTTGGTTAGGTAAAAAATTATATAAGTGGTATAGAAAATATATGGAAAAAAGTAATTTCCTCACTTGTTAGAACCTACAATGCTTTGATATAGTTATAATTGTGCTACAAATATTAAACATTATTAATATCAGTTAGTGTACATTAATTTTCTTTCTGTTTCCATGTATCATGTTTGTGTTTACAACTCTTTGCAGAGAGCAGGGTAGGTATTATTATGCTCAAATGACAGATGAAGGAACTACAAGACAGAAAGAATGCACCCAGCATTTGTCAGTGTACACAACTTGCTAATGAAAATGTCCTATTAGAAAACAGAATTGGGATGAAAAATTCCTGTAAGTCTGCTTGCAAATTAATAAAAATGTTTTATTACCAACAATCATGGTAAACATATTTTCTCCTTGAATAGTATGAGATGTACAAAACACATCTCTATTTAGGTATACACATATCATATATGGATGCACATAGTTTGTACTGCTATACTATCTCTGAAAAACATCATCAGCAATAAAGAACAGGAGGAAAGAAATAACTTATGTGCCTGGAACTCCAGGCTCCAATTCAGAATATGAAACTCTTGCCCAATCAACCAGATATATAATTAGACAATCAATTGTAAAGATAATAGTGTTATTGATTTAAGAAATAAAATGGCTACATCTAACACTGGGCTCCCATTATATAGATTAAATTTTTGTACTGTCTTTAAAAACAGCCAATTAATAGCAATAATCCAATGTCATGGTGAGCAGAAGAGGAAAAAAAATCAGGAAAATAAAATAAAAACCTTACATAACATATTAGTGTGGAAAATTAGTTTTCTTTTAGGCATAAAAATGAATGATACAGTAATTTTATTTTTTAAAAAGAATCCTTTCATGATAAGACACTCTGGGGAAATTTTAAAAACATCATTACACAATGGAAAAAAAAGAATATATAAAGCTAATTTTAAAACTGCCAGACAGAACTCCAAAGTACTTAGAGATTTTCTTTAATCAGAGGCAAAATATTCTGAAATGAAATAAACTCATTCTCAGAAAAAAAGCTGAGTGATATTTGGAAGGGAAGAAATGAAATAAGACAGTTCAAAAAGGTTAAGAGTCTCTATCAGGTCCATTTCAACTAAGATAATATTAGCACTGGATGCAATTTGAAAGTCAACATGTTACTGTTTGGGCAGATGAGGCTCAAAAAGGTCATAAAGACCTCCCATGCCTATAAAATCTTAAAGATGAAAAGGACCAACTAAATCCACTCCTAATTTCTGTTACATAAGGCCTTTTATATTTCATATGTCATGAATAAAACCAAATGTTATTGTGCTCTCATGAATTCCAAATCATAAAGATGACTGTGGCAATGATGTGGCAAGATTCAAATCTTTCCAGTGTGAAAGCTAAAGTCCCTAAAGTGCAATTGTAAAAGTTCAACAAGATACATAATGGATTTTAAAAATCTTTTTAAAGCCCAACCAATATATATTTTGTTTTAGAATGAAGAAGTATGTCCAGGCAAAACTCAATATTTTTATATTTGAAAAGAGACCAACATAATATTTTGTAGGAAGGAGGGCAAAGGGCATTATTAATATTTCTAGAATTCAGCTTGTCCAGGATTTGACAGTGCACCACCCTAGTAGCCAAATCAAATCTTGTACCTGGAACATCAATTTTTCCTTTTTAAAAATATTCTTCTTAAGGTATAGTTATTGACCATAAAAATTGAGGACAGGAACAGCTTTGTTTTTGCTTTTGTCTTCCCAATGTTTAGCACAATGTCTGGCATACAATAGATATTTAATACATATTGTTCTTGTAGCTTCAGAAATGATCCCCATATCCCAAATATACTGGTACTACCTATAGTACCCTATAATTCTTCTCATCTCAAAATCATATTTGTGCCAAATTTTTTTTTCAATAATTTTGGAAGTAAGGCACATATACCTGAAGGTTTTGACAATGAACTTGAATATCATGTCATATTTTTTATTTCAGTGTTTTGTGTGTGGGGGGGGCATTTATGTCAATGGGTGTGTGAGAAATCCTGGAGGTTTCACTCACCTGTTATTTAGGTTATGAACTTACAAAATATAAGTAATTACAAATTATTGTAATAATTGATTAATAAACTGAGAGGCTACAGGAAACAGCATGATATGGCTCTGCTCTTTACTGACTGAATATCCTTGAACGAATCATTTTCTTTCTTAAAGACTAAGCCTTAAACCAAAACCAATCTGATTTTCATTGATTGATTATCAATAGGTTCCAGGCTAAGCCCTACTTGGTCATTGTTTGGGTTTTGATCAACTCAGAGTGAATATAAATAGCAGTTATTTCTGCTTTGGCCAGAAACCCTGAAGCTCTTCTCAGATTTATTTATTTATCTAGATTTAAATCTTTCTTCCTGTGCAATGTCTTTCCTATTCTAAGTACATTACAACTATGTACCCACACACACACACACACACACACACACACACACACACACACACACATATATAAATATTTATATATTTTAAAATATATATGTACATATATTTATATGTGTATATACATATATAGACACACACACAGAGAAAGAGAGAGAGGAAGAGTTCTATGAATTGGATATCTTATCATTTATTGTAAGTGAAGTAAAGCAATTTGTTTGAACAGATCAATCAACCCTACTCCTACTTCCCCTGCCAATTTTGACATTTGCTGTTCTCAGAGACTAAAGATATGTCACACACTGGTGATGCTTGACCAATTTATAAGTTGGGAGAGGTATTTCTAAGTATATCTAATCTTGGCAGCAACCCTTTTAAACCAAGGCAGAGACTTTTAAAATATGTTGCTTAAAGACATGTGAGTTTTTTTGGGACACTGATATATTGTTGGTGAAACTGTGAACGGATCCAACCATTTTGGAAAGCAATTTGGAGCTATGCTCAAAAAGTTATCAAACTGTGCATACCCTTTGACCCAGCAGCGTTTCTATTGGGCTTATATCCCAAAGAGATCTTAGAGGAGGGAAAGGGACCCACATGTGCAAGAATGTTTGTGACAGTCCTTTTTGTAGTGGCTAGAAACTGGAAACTGAAGGGATGCCCATCAATTGGAGAATGGCTGAATAAATTATGGTATATGAATGTCATGGGATGTTATTGTTCTGTAAGAAACGACCAGCAGGACGATTTCAGAGAGGCCTGGAGAGACTTGCATGAACTGATGCTGAGTGAAACGAGCAGAACCTGGAGATCAATATACACAGCAACAACAGTATTACATGATGATCAATTCTGATGGACATGGCTCTCTGCAACAAAGAATTGTCTCAAACCAGTTCCTATTGTTCAGTGAGGAAAGCCATATACACCCAGAGGGAAGGATATGATATGTGGACCACAACATAACATTTTCATGCTCTCTATTGATGTTTGCTTACATTGTGTTTCCTTTCTCTGATTTTTCTTTCTTGTAGATATTTTTCATGCACAACAATGATAAGTATGGAAATATGTATACATATATTCGATTTGTCAAGTATTTTAACATAATTAACATGTAGTGGATATCCTGCCATCTAGAGGAGGTGGGGACTAGGGGAGAAAAATTTGTAACAGAAAGCTTTGTAAGGGTCAATGTTGAAGAATTACCCATACATATGTTTTGCAAAAAAAAGCTTTAATAAAAAAAAGACATGTGAGTTTTTTTTAAGTCAAGTATTAAGAAATTAAATTAATGCCTTATCTTCAAGGGGCCCACAATTGGAGTGTTTCAACCATATCCTGGGGAACGTTAGTTACATTGAGACCAGAATGAAAATCTCAGGACAGTTCACCATTACTTTTCTAGTCTATGAGTGCAGCTCTTCCACAAAAGATGCTACTAGCTTTACATTTTGTTTGCTGCATCAGTTATACTTGCCTATTGATTTTTGTTTTGTTGTCTCTGAAAAGACTCACACAACTAGTGCATCTTTCAGCTGACAGAGAAGATAAAAGAAACTTAGCACCTATTACAATTTTGGCTCAGAAGAACACTAAATAAACAATGACAGGATGGTCGAGTTCATCGTCAAAACCTTCAAGGTGGTGACTGATTTCTTCCTGAGAGGTCTTGGTGTTCATGGGACACACAAATTGGTAGACGGAAAGCCTCTCCATGCAGAGCAGGGAAGAGACTGGGCAAGTTGTTAGTTTACAAAATCATTCCAAAGATAGTGGCAGCTCTGACAGCATTACTCATTGAAATAATATACTGTATTAGGTTAGTTGGACTTTCTTTTGCACAATTTGAAGTTGATGGAAATTCATCTCTACAGACTCTAAACTATCTCGGCTTTTAGTATCACTTGTCCTCCTGACAAGGCTGTTTGACCCAGACAATGTCTCAGAAAAAAATATTTCTAGTAGATAAGGCTTTACATACTGTACCTCATTTAGCCAGAGTATTACTTATTGGGGTACAATAGTTGTTTTTATTGTTTTGCAGTGTTATTCCTTGCTATGAAAATCATAATAATAATTTCACTTCCATTTATTTCATATAATTTATTCAACAACCTAATAGATTGGATAAGGAAACAACCTTCATAATACCAGTTGCCAATTAAAAATAATTTATACATATATTCTGTCATTCTGAAATACATCAATGATTGTATATTTTAAATATATTGATGTAAATTTTGATGATTTTAATTTGGAATTATGATTTTTAAATTTTCAAATGTGAGAGAAAAATTTTTACATGACTTAAAGAATGTGCCAAACTCAAAATTAGTCTGAGACTTTGGGGACTTTGTATAAATCATGTAAGAATTTTCTCCCTTAAATATCAAAGTATTAATGTTATGCTCCAAACTCATATTTATAAAAATATACATTAAATATATTAAAAGTAAATTTATTAAACTTAAAATTGAATTAAGCCTTTTCGGAGAGCCTATATGATGGAATCTAGTTGGGTCAAATGCTAATTGAAATGAGCATTAAGAAATAGACAGAGCTTGCTATTATATTTTTCCAATATGTGTTAGAGCTCAGCACATGCTGTTACCCTGTAATCAATGATCTGAAACAACTTTAACTTGACCTAAGAGCTTTTCTTTCATTGAAATTACATTGGTTTTGCTCTTGTTTTTAATTAATATAAGAAGAAAATGGTTCTATAACTGAACTGCTCACTTTATTAAATCTAAATTTTTAAACTTAGTAAAAGCATTTGAGGCATGATTGTTTTCCTGTTAAGAAAACAATTTGGTGCTCACTGATTGCACAGCTTCTTTGCTGACATCAGTGGAAAAAATGTTCACCTGCAACTGGGAATATTATAATAATGGAAAACACTCCCTAAAATTCAAATCTTTTTTAGTTCTTTACATCAATTTATTTTATTTGAGTGCATAAATTTTTTTAAATTTTAAATTACATGCAAAGACTTTGCTTTACACTCATAAAATGGAAGAAGAATATTGTTATGGAAAGAGCACCAGACTTAAAGATCCTGAATTTGAATCCCAGTTCTGTTATATAGCTTGGGCAAGCTAAATCCCTTTATGATCTCAGTTTCCTCATAACGTGTTATCTTAAATGTCCTCTAAAGTCAATACCAGCTCTAAATGAACCCACATTATCTGCCCTTCTTCCTGATATGAAGGATTTGAGAAAATGTACAAGCCTCTTAGGCAGTGAAATTCTTGATATTTAACTAGTTTGCCTAGGAAATGAATATTAGCTCAAGGTACCTGAGAGATCTTAATAACCAAGAACTGAAGAGTTATCTAACCATACATATGCAACTAGTGGAATGTTAACCTTTTTATTATATCTATTAAAAGACATCCACTCAAGAACACTTAAATTAAAATATAAATTGAAATTAGCTAAGTAATAGAAGTAACATAAATTGTTGTGATGTTGAATCATTAAAGAACTTGCAAATGGAACCTAAAAAACTACAAGTTTATTGGTAGGGCTAGAAGAATGATTGGGAGACAAGTCTTCAAAAAGGCTGCTCTTTGTATTATCAGAAGGACAAACTCCTAGCCAATGAGTGGAGATTGATGAATAGTGGCCTATTTATTCTTTTGGCTTATAAGCATAAAACAGGAGACAAGTTCTAACTGGCCAGCTTTAGAATTGGAGGTTAGAAAAAGAGGTGATATTTATCAATAAATGCAAGCAGAGTAGTGTTTACAAAAATCAGCTTCAATTAAAAAATACTTTGACAATGGGACAAAAATTCCCTTTCCTCTTCATATGATCCCTCTCCTTTTGCTTGATTTTCTTGGGAATTGATGTTTACAAGGTAAATACTGGTAATATTTGCTATTGGCAGATACTTTTATTACTTTAAGAAAATTCTAGATGACTAGAAATAGACAAATAACAACATAGTAAATTTGTCATTTTGGGCCCTGATAAATTCAAACACTTCTTTATTTACATATTCAGCCATTAAACATTTATTAAATTACTACTATATGTTTCTGACATCGTACCAGGTAATAGGGAAGACAGAAATGTAAAAAAAAATATGACTTTACAGAGCTTAGAGTCCAGCAGAAGACATGGCATATGCAGAATTAGATGAAGCAAATTACAGAATAGGAGGCAGGAAAAGTGAGCAATTAAAATCTAGATGTTCTGATTCTTAATGGAGCATTCCTTGGATATTTATAGACATGCAGGTAGAATTGTTTTTTAGAAGTGGAAGATAATGCATAATAAAGATAATGTTATGAAGCATGAATATTCCTATACTTTCAAAGATTGGTAGTGATACTCTATCTGTCATGCCAATGAAGATCTCAAGCCATCTATGAGTTAATTATTCACTTTTGAAAGTTGTACTTCCTGAAAAATTCATCACTCTGATTTCGACCTGCTATGAGTCTCTCCAAAATTAGCCAGATCTTTGGATGACAGACATACCTTGTGCTGCTCAGTCTATCCTCAAAGCCTGTCACTTTCGTTGAATCTGCTAAAATTTGAATTCTACTTGCATAATTTGAGAACTCAGGGTCACCTCCATGTCTCACAATTACCTGGTTAAAAATAATAGCTATAGAATATGAGGTAATGTATATTCATTGAATAATATGATATTCATAGTAACAAGTTTAGTGCTTCACATTAAGGAATCAATAAAAGCTGAAGCTGAAACATTAAAAATCTAATTATCATCAATAAGCAATTATAGAATATTAGAAACAAGGTCTAAAGATTATCTTTTATAACTGCAGTACCCATAATAGTTTTTAAAAAAATTCAGCTTAACCTTCTTGTCATTCCTGGGAGATCTATTAAAATTCTTAAGAATTATAAGAATAGCTTGGGAAAATCTTTCTGAACAGGAAAGATTTTTTTACAAATTAAGTTAATATTTGGGTAAAAAAAACCAACTTTCTTTTGTATAAGAAATAGATAATATGGCAATAGACATTAATCAAGGGGATTTCCATAGAAATTTCACACAGCAATAACTGAATAAAATGTATATTTAACGATATTTGTGGTTAGTTCATTCAATTATTATAAACATAGTATTAGTGAGGCTATGATCATAGGTCCAATTCTGACATGGACTAGTTAGTTTTCCTTTGACATAGGTCATGGACTATATATTATTCCTACCTATCCATTCTACAAATTAATGCAATCAGTCAGTCACTGTGTCAAGCAGAACTGGTGCACAATAGTCTCTACTATTAAAAAAGATAACATAATGAATACCACCCACTTGTGGATGCTGTGTTGTAGGAGGGACATAGTATAGGTTAAAGTTTCTAGAGAAGGCCAGCCAGGACCATGAAGGACATTTAGAACACACCATAGGAAAACTGTAGAGGAATTGAGAATATTTACTGTGGAGAACAGAAGACTTAAGAAAGTACATGAAGTAATGTCATGTAGAAAAGGGTTTAGAATTGTTCTGTTTGGCCCAGCAAAGTAGAAATGAGTAGAAGTTATAAAAAAGTACATTTTAGCTTTGTCATGGTCCTTTTTTTTTTTTTTCTAGAGAGTCTTTTCTTTGATTATTTTTATTAGCTACATAAATTCAACTGAGCAGCCTGAGCAGCTAGGTGGAGCAATGGATAGAGTTCCAGGCCCGAAGTCAGGAAAATTCTTTTTCCTGAGCTCAAATCTAGTTTCAGACACTTAATAGCCATATGACACTGGGCAAATCACTTAACCCCATTTGCCTCTGTGAAATGAGCTGGAGAAGAAAGTGCAAGGCACTCCAGTATCTTTTTTTTTTTTTTTTTTGCTGAGGCAATTGGGGTTAAGTGACTTGCCCAGGATCACACAGCTAGGGAATGTTAAGTGTCTGAGATCAGATTTGAACTCAGGTCCTTCTGACTTCAGGGCTGGTGCTCTATCCACTGCGCCACCTAGCTGCCCCAGCACTCCAGTATCTTTGCTAAGAAAAACTCAAATAGGTTCATGAAGAGTTGGAAGTAACTGGAACAACTGAACAAAAACTAAGCATATATTCCATTATCATTTGGTCATTCAATATCATTTACATTTGTAGATGGTTCCCAGATTTATAAATACAGATCTATATATTCTAGTCTCTTGAGCTCTAGCTCACAAATGGTCTATTGAATATGTTGAACTGTATATCTGTAGACAGCCCAAATTCAACATTTTTAAAATGGAACATGTTGTCTTTCCCCTACACATTCCTACTGTGAACTTGCCTATTACTATCAAAGATACCACCATCATTTTAGTCCCTCAGGTTCAAAAGTTTGGTTTATTCTGAACTTCTAACTCTCACTTTCTCTACACATACAATTACTTGCCCTAAATCCTGTCTGTCATTTTAATATGTGACATATCTCTCACATATATATATGTACATGTACATATATATACATATATATATATATATATGTATGCCATTTTCTCCATTCACATAGCCACCTCTTCTGGACTACTGAAATAGTCTGGTTATTCTTTCTGCCTCAAATCTCTCCACATGACAATATATGCTCCACAGACTGATGGAAGTGATTTTCCTATAGGTCAATCAACCATAAAAAAATTTATTAAACTCTTATGTGTGTTGAATATATTGGATAATTAGATTTTACATAATGCTTATTTTCTTTTAAGTTTGTCTTTTCAGGCAGGAAACCAGTTTTTTTCAAGTGATATAGAAAAAATACATAAAGTTACAGAAGCTTTCTCCACTAATGAATATCACAACTTATCTTTGACTAAGTAAATAAGTCTTTGGAGGTTGACTGAGATCAAATGACTTAGCCAGGGACACTCAGATTATAAATATTAAAACCAAGATTGGAAGCCATGTCTTTTTGTCTCCATGCCTAGTATTCTATCTATTATGCCAAGCTGCTCTTCTAAAAATGAATTTAGGAGCATCAATAATTGGGGGGGGGTGTTGAGAAAGGAGGTGATACGAAGGAAGGACTTTGGTACTTTTCTACAAATCAAGATAATCTTACCAGAGGCTAAATTTAGCATAGAAAAATAGCAACTTTTCAATGACTGATATTTATGGAAACTATTTTGGGGAATATATCTCTATTTATACATCAACCAGAAGATGATAGGTGAAATTATAAAATACTACTCAAGTGAGGGATCATTATGGTAACTTCCTTTATGTTTATTGAAGTGAGAGACAAAGATAATCTCATTCTTATAAGAACAAAATTCATAGATGGACTTCCAGGGTAATTGTAACTTTGGTTAATAACTGAGGATCTTGGGGAAAGGCAGACAGCTTAAAGGAAAATACTTCACAGTGGACAGTTCTTTACAATTATTCATTATCCCATTATTCTTTGAGGAAGAGTTAGACATTACCTTGCTGGTCCTTTTTTTTTTTTTTTTTTTTTTAAGCATAGTGGCAATTGGTCCTCAAAATGTTTGTGATGGAACATAGAATGGTTACTAAGTAAGTGAAATTGAACAAAGTGCAAGATACACATCCTGACTGTGTGTGAGTTGAGGGAGTATGGAGAGTGAAAAATTGGACAGTACATGTGAAAAAAGACATGTGATAGAGGTCTTTTGAAAGAATTACATTTAATATGAGTGGGTAATGGATTCTCAGGTTATACAAGAGTAGGTGATCTGTGTTTGTGTTGCTAACAAGAGCTGTGTGTCCTGATATCGATTTTGATATCATCATTTCAGGAGCTGGGATGATCAAAACCAGAAAGATATAAATTTTGCTGACAATTTTCAGACTAATAGTTCCCACAGTGGAAAAGAGATTGCTCAGGGAGAATTCAAGGAAACTACTGCATAATTCAAATCAAGTGTTTGTGTGCTTGCGTGTATATGTGTGTGTGTGTATTAGAGAATAAAAAATGAGAGAGAGAGAGAGAGAGAGAGAGAGAGAGAGAGAGAGAGAGAGAG
>JAJPUD010000408.1:23859-127025 GCA_023553655.1 Myrmecobius fasciatus
AGAGAGAGAGAGAGAGGGAATAGGGGGAGAGAAAAACAGAAAGAGAAGAAGAGACAGAAACAGACAGAGAGACAGAGAGCTAGACAGGGAGAAAGGGAGGGTAAGGAAATTATTTTAATTCCTTTGATTTTCCGTTTCACCTATAAACATGAAAAGTTGGATATAATAGTCTTCTGGCTAAAAAAAAAACTGAGAAATTTTTCTTGTGGATATATTATAGAATATTTTGTTTCTTCTTTAAAATAGAAACATATAAAATTCACAAGACAGACATAATATATATTTTGCTTTATGATATACATATATTTTCTCTATAACAAAAATATATGTATATGTCCGCCTGATAAAACATTTGACATTGTTATGCAGAGATAAGCCTCTTAAGGTGGAGACTGTTTCAATTTTTTATCTTTGTGGCCCTAGGATCCAGCATGGTGGTTAGTAAATGTTTTTTTTTTTTTCCTAATGAATGAATGAAAGTAGGGATATTTTAGCAAAATAGAGGAACACTTCCTGTTTTTGAAAATTCCTGTTGAGTCTTAAGAATTCATGAATTGTTCAAAAATTTTCATGAGCACATCACAATAAAGAAAAATGTTTTTTTTATTAAAAATGTAAATCTTTTTCAAATATTCCTTAATTTATAGTATGAAATAATAAAATAAGCTTAAACATCTCCAAAAGTCTTCAAAGACTGAAGATATTATAGAAAATGTTTAGGGACTTTTTTCCTTTTTGGCATCTCCACTGTTTGGCATGGTGCCGGACAAAGTAATCATTTGATAAATGTTTGTCAACTTGAAAAAAAAATAGGAATAATAGCTTTGTCTTTTAGCAAACTTTTCTTGACAATGGGGAGAGTTCCTTTTCATATAACTGAAAAAAAATTATCATCTATTAGCAAAATGCATGGAACATTTAAATATAAAACTATGCAAAATAAAGGGTCACAGAGAAGTAAAGCTCAACTCACCGATTGTAGAAATCATCTCTGTAGTAATCATAATCAAAGACATAACCACTGCAAAAGGAACATAAAACAGTCACCAGTTGGCATTTAGTAAGCTTACACTAATAACTTTGTGGTATTATAATATTGTTTAATTTTTTATTTAAGACTGATTTTCAATATATTTATTTATAAATGAACTTCATAAAGCAACACACATTTCATTCAGAAGAGCATAAAGCTACTGTCAATTTTTTTTTAAACAAATGTGAACCAATAATTTCTACTGACAGATTAGAAGAACATATAACTGGAGGAGGGAATGGGTATGTTATCTGAAATATCAATGTAGGGAATCCCACTAAGAAAATTCCTTCCTTCAAAAATAGATCATTAATTAGCATGTGCTATTCTACTAAAGATCTCAGAGATTTGCCTGGGTACATGAAAAAGGTAAATAACTTGTCCAAGGACACAATTCCAGGACATGTCAGTGGTGGGACATGAATTTAGCTTTATCTAAATCTGTATTCCCTACACAATGCTCTTTCTTATGTTATGTAACATAATTAATATGTGCAATTGATGGTTTTCTCTCTCTTTCTCCTACTCAAAAGTAGAAAATAGTATAATTTTTACTATTTTTTCCCATATGATCAGTTAATTGAAAGTAGAGAAGATGAAAGAAAAGAATTAATGATCCACTGATAATGTATATGATAAATAGAAATGTGGTTGCTTCAGAAATTCAGTCCTTTTACATTTGGAAAAGAGTAGGGTCCACACCATAAAAAGGAGAAGAAGCTAAGAAAGTCTTGCCTGAATGTTCTGAATAACAATAGGGTCTTTTATGCTTTTTTTTTCCCCTCAAAGGTGTTCAGATAGTCATTGGTAAGATGAATTTGAACAACCAGAAAATCAAGACAGATGGGTGAAAATATAAAACAAAGAACACACATAAACATTTGCACAAGTAACCAAAGAAAACATAAACAGAGAGTTTAAGTAAAGATCAAAGTCCCCAAATCTTAATTTTGTGACAGAATATTTTCACTGGCAGGAAATGATTTTATTTTTTTAACAGTCCACTTAATTTAATCAGTTTTGTTTCTGACTGTCATTTTTTTGAATTACAAAAGCCTAAAAGCATTAATTAGCAATTTGGCTTCCTTAAAGGAAATTGCTCACTATTTGGCTTCCTTTAAGTCCCAAGTAAAATTCTGTCTTCTACAGCAAGCCTTCCTTAACCTTTCTCAATTCCAATGCCTTCTCTCTGTTAATTATCTATTATTCATAATTTATAGTTTATTTTGTATTTATATTTATATGCTGTCTCCCCCAGTATTGTAAGCTTGAGGGTATGCTATATCTTCCCTCCAATTGTACCTTCAGTTCTTAATACCTGGTACATAGTAGGCACATAATATTTATTAATTTGATTTTGTTATTGTTTAGAGTTACATTGCTGGTTGATAAAATAATGCCTTTTTTTTTTTTTTTTTTTTGCTGAGGCAGTTGAGGTTAAGTGACTTGCCCAGGGCCACACAGCTAGGGAATGCTAAGTGTCTGAGACCAGATTTGAACTCAGGTCCTCCTGACTTCAGAGCTGGTACTCTATACACTGTGCCACCTAGCTGCCCCAAAATAATGACTTTTGAAACATATGTGCATATACATACATATTTCAACACATACATGTATATGTATATAGTAAAAGCTTAATGCACAGTAACATATTTAGTCTATCAGTCATGATGGTTCTGATCTCATTGTACTTATATCAATAATATATTTGGAAAAAGATTTTAATTTTTTCCCTTATTTTTCTTGGAGCTCAACCACTGAAAATCCTTATAGGAATTCTCTTGAGTAGATACATTAGGTTCATTTAACACTAAGGACATAACCATTGTTCCCTCTATACTTGCACCATGAAGTGTGCTAATTGATGAAATGATCCAGAGAATTGAGGATAAAAAACAATTTTGTCTAATTCATTTAGATAACTGAGGCAAGTGATTTTTATTGCAATTACTCAGATACTTAACTTTTGTTTGCTTTGAGTAAAAAGATTCTTGATATAGAAATGAAATTTGATACTTTACAAAGAGATTGTCCATGAAATAATTAAATGGAGGAAAATATGCTCAAACAATAGGGATAGCATGAAGTTTAAAGCTGCTTTTTTATCCTTATTGGGAGGTCTATCTATCCTTTCATTTTCTTTTAGTCCATTACCCTTGTTTTCGATTAATTTACCTTCCTCTCTCCTATTTATCTGGACAGCCACTTTGGTGCTCTTATTCAGCCTTTCATCTTCAAATCTCTCTCTATTGTCTTTTTATTCTTCTCACTCTAGTAATTCTAAACACTGGGTAATCACCACCATCTGCCTTCTATTCTTGTGTTCCATCCTTTCAGTCATGTCCAACTCTTTGTGACCCCATTTTAGAGTTTTCTTGGCAAAGATACTGAAATGATTTGCTATTTCCTTCTGCAGTTCATTTTATAGATGAAGAAGCTGAGACGAACAGGCTAAGTGATTTGCCCAAAGCCACACAGTTAGCAAATGTGTGAGGCTGGATTTGAACTCAAGAATAGTCGTCTTCCTGACTTCTGACCCAACACTCGAAACATTGCACAAACTAATTGCCTTATTTATCTTATTTGCACATAGCTGCATGTAGTCTTTCCTCATATTTTTGCTTTTCTTCATGTTCAGAATAGAAACAACCAGAATTAGATTTTTATCTACCTTCCAATGATCCTTCTACATCTTCATGCTAGAATCCTGTGCCTCTATTTTTAATAATAAAATTCTAACAACAGAAATCTATACTTGCTGCCCCAGTGGTATCATTACCAATTCATTCTTCGATCTCTTTCCATTTGATTTTTCCAACCTACTGAAATTTACCAAGGTAACTATTGAATTGAAAACAACAATAACAACAAACAATGGTCTCTCTTCAGGTCTCATTCTCCTTAACTTCACTATAGCACTTTACAATGTTAACCATTCTCTCCTTCCTGATAGTCTCCCATAGTTTCCATGACATTGTACAAAGTCATTCTTTTGCCTACTCTGATAATCTTTACTAGTTTCTCTTCTTTTCACACCTTAAATGTGGGTGTTCTTCAAGACTCTGTTCTCATTCTTACTCATTGTTTTAGAAATATGACCCATTTCTATGATATCCCTTATTAAGTCTATTCAGCTAACTCTCAGTTCCATAAATCCTACCTTGAACTTTTCCATGAGCTTCAGTTTTGAAATTTCTAGTTTATTATTGAACAATTCCACTGAGATATTGCAGAGTTAACTCAAACTCAACATGATTGAAAATGAAGTTATCATCTTCCTTTTACAAACAATTCCTCCTCATAACTTTTATTTTGCTCATGAAAGTACCAACTTTCTGCTAGTTAACCAGCCTTTTGATTTTGGTAGGAATCTCCTAACAGATTTCCTTTCCTCTGGAAATTTCCTTATTTGCCATAATTACCTTCATAATAGAAAGCTCTGACCATTTCACCCTAATGCTCAAAAACTTTGCATATGCCTTACTACTACCACATAAAACACAATCTCTAAACTGGCATTGAAACTTTTGCATCTGCTTCTCCATTTTCCTCCATTTTCCTAACTTCTTATCAAACTAACCATATTACTCCATTCTCTATACTCATTTTTCCCTGAGCAAAATGACATGCTAGCTGTTTTTTGATCTTGGCTATGTTTCTCCCACATCCGTACAGAGTGATTTCCTCACCATGTTTGTACCTGATGAAAAACTTCCCTTTCTTCACAATTCAGCTTATGAGCCACTTTCCCCATGTTTATGAGCCTTTTTTTCATGTTTTTCTAATCTAAGTGCTCTCTCCCTCTTTAATTTTTTTCATATAGAATATAGTAGGTGTTTAGTAAATTCATTCTTCTTTCCTCCCTGTCTTTCTCCTCCCTGAATTCCTCCTTCCCTTCCTTCCTTTTTTCTTTTCTTCTCTTTTTCCTTCCTTCCTTCCTTCCTTCTCTCCTTCCTTCCTTCCTTCCTTCTTCCTTCCTTCCTTCCTTCTTCATTCCTTCCTTCCTTTTCTCCATTCTTCTCTTCTTCCTTCCCAGTACTGTTATCTCCTTTGTGTATTTCTATTATGTTTTGCATTGCGATCATCCAAGTATTGGTCTTATCCTCACTGCTGTTTCATTGTTTTCTTTTATTTTATTATGTGCCTAATAAAATGCCCTGCACATAATAAGCACTTAACCCATTTGCTGAGTGAGGGAATGAAACATTCTTTGATTAAAAAATCTTTTATTTTGCATTCAACAGAGGATGAAGTGGCCATCTCTGTGAATTTCTTTTCCTGGGGATAGGAGAAAGGAGAAGAGATTTATTATTCAGATTTATCATCTTCTATCATTACTGTACCTTAGATTAACATATTTTCTAAGAGTATAGAGTTAGAATATTATGTCTATATCTGTGTTTTACTGATAAACTTCACTGGCTAAAACATGGTTAGTTCTGTCTTAATTCCTAATATAGTCCCACATTTTGTTTACTAATTTCTAGATAAATTCACATCATGAAGTCAGAAGCATTAAAAAACACAAGCATATTTGTAACTTAAAAATTATGACAAAGAAATCCATGATTAACCTCATTTTATAGATGAGGAAACCAGAGAAAGATTAACATATATGTCCTCCTAACTTTAAATCCAGTGCTCTATCCATTCTGCTACCTATCTATATTCTATTTCACTCTATATAATATTGATAAGGAAGCCTAAACTCATTATGAAAACACAGCTCATTTCTATGATACTGTTTTTGCACTGCTGTCCCTCTCCTCTCCTTTCTTACTTCTTTCTTCCTATAGAGAACTGCCCTTGCAGAAATGTTCATCTAGGGTAGTTTGCTCTTAAGATAACATGTTATAACACATTTTTTTTCCTAAGACCATCAAAATTTTGGGGGGTTTCCACAGTACCAATTTAATAAAATGACAAAAAATTATAATAATTTCATGCATTGAAAAAGTAAATCCAAGTATGGCCAAAGCTGTTTGCAGACAGGAGTCAAGTGACAATCTTTAATTGTCACTATGCTTAAAAGCCTTTAGCCTCTTCTGGAAAAATTTAATTTTATTAGTTGCCATTTGTCCCTTCTAGAAAATTGATTTAAAACAGTTATAAGCTAAACATTCTTTTAGTTTGTACTTTTTGCATTTTAAATTCCTTCTATTTTTTCCTAATTTTCATTTTACTTTTCAAATTATCCACACAACTGATCAAATCTTCACAACAAAACCTAATGGGAAGACAGAAGTGCCAAAGGCTTTTAGGCTCTTACTTTGTTTTATTACTTTTTATTGAAGATTAAATTTAAAGAGGTCAAAACCACTATCCTAGAATTTAATATAAACACTTTCATTTGTAGAGGAAGCCATATCTTGTTGGATTTTACAACATGAGATCTATTTTATCTAATTCTTTTTACATTCCAAAAATCAGTTCCATGTGGATAAACTAATTCTTCTTTTGATGTTTCTGGTGAATTTGATTAAAATAGAATCTTTAGGATACATGCAGATTTCCCAGCAGAGATATAAATAATTTAATAGTACCTTTAGAGGCAGACATTCTTTCAGTAAGTCCCTCTCCAATAGCTTTCTGAACTTCCTATATAGAAATGTCTTTTTTAGGAACACCCCCTTCACTAATAGGCAATGTTTGGTTTAGGGAAAAAATGTATAAATGGGCTATCATGTAGACTTTCTTGTCTAGTCACAAGCCTTGCCAAGGAATGGGGGGAAATCAGCATGCAGCAGCTATTTCAGAGTTGATTTCCCACTGTTTAAAAATAATAATGAAGTCAAAGTCATTTGAAAGACATTAGATATAATCCACCAAAGGGTTTTGCTAATGAATCCCAAACTCATCCTTGTGGTAAAACACTCCTAGATCTATAGATTAGAGCATGTAAAATATGGTGCAGAAAATAGTCCATTCATTTCCATTCAATCAGTCCATGCAAGTGACTTGTTAAGTAATTTTAAAGTCTACATAGATATTAAAAGGAAAACTGTTAACTAAAAACCCAATGATAGCAGAAGAGACTAAGGATAGAATTCTAGATTCCATCTAGATCATAAATCTAGAGCCAGATTATATCTTGCACAACCCTTTTATTTTATACATGAGAGAACTGAGGCCCAGAGAGATAAGTGATTTGCCTAAAGGTTATATAGACAGAAAGTTACATTAATGTGATTTCAACTCAGATGCCATGATTCAAAGTTCAGCACTCTTTTCACTGTAGCATTGGATTTATGAGTTCTCATTTACAACATGTTTAAAGAAAATTATTTTTACTTTTCAGTGAGACAAAAGTCAAAAGTCATTTTCAGCTCAGGGGTTCTTTAATAATAATAACTTAAACTAAAATGATATATACTGGCATGCTTTCAAATGATAGACATTCAAATAAAAATACTCCTCATTAAAATTATTGGTTGCCATTTCTACTATACTAATTAGAGTTGTATTCATTTTGTGAATAATATAATCAGACTGAAGAGACCAGGATTTGTACATATATACATGTTGTATATATTTCCTCTTCCTCTTCCCTCCCCTCTTCACCAATCTGGCTACTCCCATTTATAGGGCCTTCCAGCACAATACTGAAAGCAGGAAATGTACTCAATAAATATTTGCTGATTAGATTTGCTCCCAGCATCCCCATGGAGAAGCTTTCCTTGATGCAATGTATGCCCTCAGTCTAGTAAAGTCTGAAATTCAAGCACATGGAGAGATTAAAGAGCCACAATCACAGTTACTGTTAAACTCTTAACCTCTGGCTGGTTTCCTTCAGTAACCTATCAAGTTGTTGTACAAAGGCTGTAGGCAATCCCTTGTATTATTATTATAGATGACAGGTTAAAAAAAACCTGAACCTTATGTGGCCTTCTATTTGATAACTATAACATCTCTTTATAGACTAGGTACTCCCAGTTCTCCTGATCACATCTCTTTGTGATTCTTTGCTCTCCCCATGACCTGTCTGTCTCTAAAAAAAATTCTGAGATTTAATATAATAAGAAAGACACTTACTTTCTTTCTCCACTGATCAACTAGTATTATTCAGTAAAATTTAAGCCTTTCAGAACAGCAATTATTACATTTTAGTTTTGAATCCTTAGTGCCTTGTACATAGTAGCTAATAAATAAATATTTGTTGAATTGAATCTGGGAGAATAACCCTCAACTTCCTCCTTTTTTTGTGGCCTGACAATTCAAGAACCAGTATTTGATATCTTGTCATATTCCTTCATCTTACATAATTACAGATTCTCAAGGATTTTATCCATTTTCTTGAAAGGTGGTCATCATTTATAGAATAGCTTCTCAAAAGATCACTATTCACAATACAGACCCCAAGGCTAAGGTATGTACAAGGATAACAAAATCCATTCCACCATCACCTAATGATAGCAGCTGCCCCCTATGTAATATGAGAAAGGACAGTTTCCCCTCACCCATTTAAGGGATGTATAGTGTAGCAGTAGAACCACTAAAGAAGAGAGGAAGCTTCATGTGGGGTGGAGGGAAGAGATGATGAGCAATATCAAGTAATTACTGATAGATTTTCATGCTCCATAGATATCTACACTATTTCAAGACAATGGGCAAAAACTCCACTCCCATCCTCAATATCTTTGATGAGCCTCTTTGATGGAAGAACAGTGTGGACAAAACTCATACAGGATGGACAATCATGAGCCACATTCTTTTCTGAAGATACTAAATACAATATGATAGATTTAAGGATAGAAAGGACATTTATACAAAAACTGAATGAGAAAGCTGTTATTTGAACCCAGGTCTTTTGAGTCCAAATACAATATATTTTCTAGTGTACCACAGTTCTTCTTGATATTTCCTCAGTTATTATAGAATGAAGTCCACTGTCCTCTATTTGTCATTCAAGACCTTTTCTAATATGACCTTTATATACCTCCCCAATTTCATTTCAAAAATTTCCATTTTAGCTAAAGCAACACTTGTTCCCAGAATATGCCACATAAATTTCTGAATCTATACCTACCATTGGTCATTTCTCACTTTATCCTGACTTTCACTCAATACCCGACTTTCATTCCTATTCCTCTCTAATCATTTTAGCTCAGTGATTTTTGTCTTCCATGAAATACTTGATAAATGTTATCATTAATTTAGTACTTAGCATAAAATAACCTCATTGTTATTTGTTTTTATGCTCTACATCCAAACCCATTCCTTATCAATAGTATTCTACTGAGGATAAGTCATGTTATATAAGGACAAATTCGAAGTGAATTGATGGTAATTTTATGGGTAAAAGTTTCAGTTAAGTGATGAGTCAGAAACCAGATTGCAAAGAAGAGAGGAGACAGAAAGGAGAGGAAAGGAAGGTAATGAGTTCAAACAGCTTTTCCTATGAGTGAGAAAGAAATGAGAGATGGAAACACAGCCTGATTGGAATGGTGGGAGAATCTTGAGAGGTGAAAACATTTTGAACAGGTGCTGTCCCAATGGAGTGGGATTGAGATTCAAATAGAAATAAAAAGATGACTATTATAATGAAAGCATATTGAACTTAAGGGATAAGGACTAAACTTCCAGATGAGGAAGCACTTTACAAATATTATCTTATTTGATCCTAAAAAATCTATGATAGGTGCTAATGTTACTATAACTTTACATATGAGGAAACTGAGGCAGATAGCAGTTAAGGGATTTGTTCAGGATCACCCACCTGGTATGTATCTAAGGCTGGCTTTGGACTCAACTCTTTCTGATTCTAGACCAAGCTCTCATCCATTGTGTCAGCTACTTGCCATTACAAATGCAGATCAGTACCTTTTCTGCAACTTGAGTTTTTCCAATGATTTGCCTAAAATTCTACTGACATTTAGAGATAAAACTTGAACCCAGGTCTTCTAGGTTTGGAAACCAGGTCTTCATCTACTCTGCATTTCTGTTTTTTGATTGTATTTCTTATTCCAACTCTTTATAGTAGCAAGTAAGTAGGAACTGAGGAGGTGGGTGGTACGAATCTAGGGCTGGACATTTGGCCAGGTATGAATAATAAAGGGGAAAAACATGAAGGCAGAGCAGGTGTGATTGCCTGGAAAGATACTGACAGGGGAACATAGTTGAGGATAAATAATAGGTTCAGGAGAAATAAAGTATGGGGAGATATTGAATGATAGGAGATTATAACTGGATAAAAGAATTTCAAAGCTCTTGATTGGGGAAGTAGAATGATTTGGAGCAACCAATAGGTGTGAATAAGGTAAAGAGGAGAAGGCAGTCATTGGATCTGCACAAATTGAAGAAATAGAAGTTTATTAATTTCCTCCACTGATAGTAACTGTAAGACCTCTAAACCTTAATAGACTGGTTTGGCTGAAAGAAAAAAAAATATCTCCTAGTGACCAGCATTCTGGTGATGATGACATCCTAATTGAGGCAGGCTAGTTTTCAGAAGATGTACACACACAGTCTATTGCTAGTAACATAATCAAAACATTTAGAGCTTAGAAAACCTGTCAGAGCTTATGCCTCACTAGAATAATCTTCAAGCTATTTTCTGTAACACATCATAATAAAAGAACAAGAGAAAGTCTCTAGAAAAAAAGCACTGAAGAAAATCCTCAATATATAGAGAGAGGTCTTAAGATTTTATCTCTATACACAGGTCCTGCTATTGTCTCTTTCTTGTTTCTAAGCCTCATATATCTTTTAGTTAACACTACATTTGGGAGTGAACTTGGTGAGAAAAATGATATATAGGAACTACTATAAATCTGAGCCCACTTTCTCTAGTAAAAAAAGGTAGCAAGTATTTATTAAGTGCCTACAGTGTACCAAGCACTGTGAAGCATTTTACAAATATTATCTTATTTGATTCTCATGATAATCCTCAATGGAAGGTGCTATTAGTTAACATCTCTATATACAACCATACATACATACACACACAAACATACACAAATACCATAGGCAATAGAAAAGTCACTAAATCACTGGAAGTTTTGCTGAATAGGAAAATCACACTCAGATCTGTATTTAAGAAAAATCACTAGCAGCAGTTTGAATGATGTACCAGAGTGGTGAGAAACTCGAAGTGATGGGAATAATTAGGAGGTTTCTATAATGATCTAGATGACAGATGATAAGGAATTGAATTAAGGTGGAAGCTGTGAGTGGAAAGTAGTGTAAAGTATTAAGATGCAAGAGATGTTGTGGAAGAGAAAATAGCAATATTTAGCAATTGAATAGATATGTGCACTGAGGGAGAATCAAGAGTAAAGGTTAAAGGTGAAACTGATGGTAGACTGGAAGGATGGTAGTGCCTTTGACACACATAGAGAAATTTGGGTAAGGGGACAGATAATGAATTCAGTTGAGTTTGGGATGTCACTAAGCATCCAGTTTCAAATGTTCAATCAACCATTGGTTCTATGGGATTGAAGGTCAGATGAAATACTGAGTGGATATTTATAGCTTTATCTATCTAATCTATTTATCTATATGTAGATGTAGAAATTTCTTTGTTTCTATCTCTGTCTCTGATGTCCCCATAGATGACAGTTAAATTTGAAGGGTTAATGAGTTCACCAAAATAGGTAATAGGGTACAAGGGTCAAAGATAGAACTTTGGAGAATACTCACCATTTCAGGAGCCTGATATAGATAGACTGATATAGGCGACTGAGCAGTGGTCATATAGATAGCCAGAAAAATTGGTAAGAGCAGTGTCAAGAAAGCCTAAAGAGAAGCGTGTATCAAGGAGATGGGGATCAACAGTATTATATGCAGCAGTTAGGTTGAAAAGGAAGGAGGACTGGGTTTTTCTGATAATTAAAGATTAAAAAATTAACTAATTTTTGAGTTTCACTATCCAATCAGTTCTTAATTCATCTAATGATACTCTAAATACGTTATGTTTTAGTTAACATTTCTCTAGCCTTTCCATAAAAATAATATCTTGTTAAAAACTCTGCTAAAATTCATTTAAATTATACATATATTTCCTTCATCTAGTTTATCATTTTCCAAAGGTTTACTGTTACACACTGTCTGCCTTCTAGTGCTTAGCTTAATTTAGTTTTAAATGTTTTCAGAGAAATGGAGTCATCACAGCATTTTTTAGTTTTTGCTTTTTTCCCTAACTTCACTGGATACCACTAGAGCATGACTTTCTACACCATTCTAAATTCTTCCCTTTGCATTTACATCTGTCAGACACTAGTCAGGTCCTTGCTTTACTTGTCAGTTAGCTAATCTATAAAGATTTATCTCCAAGCCTTTTCCTTACAAGTCAGACTTGCTATTCCATTAATCATTTCGGTCTCTTTCCTTTTGTCTAATCTAGTTTTCCTCCCTAATCTTTCTCCTTTTTATTTTTCTCTTCTTTCTCTGTTCTGTCTGACTCTCTGGTTCTTTACACCTGTTCATTTATCTGTCTCCTTTTTCCTTCTTTCTTCTCCTTATTTATTAAGCTGAAATGTTTAGAGTAGAATAGTGCAGAAGGGCTCATGTCATAGTCTCATAGGAAATTTAATCCTTTTGTTTCAAGTTCTGATTGGTCCCCAAATGTTCAAACCAACTTTTTATTGCCTGTCTCATTGCCATATATTCATATACATATATACATTTATTTATTTGGTGTAACTTTATTTGATTTTCCTTCAAAATATCTGCACAGCCACAGTTTCTTTTTACCCTTAAATATCTATCTTCCCCTTCATCTTTCATACCCAGGAACAAATGTCCACCTTGAGTTCCCCCAGGGCCTTCATGAAGGGGACAAGTCCAGGTTAGCCAATCTTCATGCCTGTTATTGCTCTATTTCTGACTTTCCCAATTTTGCCATCCATTCCTCAGGTGAAGTCTTACTCTAAAAATTGCCTCTGTATCTGGGATATCTGCATCCTTAAATATCTATCCACCTCTTCAGCCTTCTCATCTTAGAATGTCTGTCTATTATGCCATTTTGTTCTCTCATAAGTGGGTTCTTAACAGGGTCTTGATTTGGGAACAGCCTCTATTGGACCTTCTTCACTTTCCTCTTGGCCCTGCTTCTGACTTTCTGAACTTCTACATAATGTCCCAATGTGGGTATCTTCTTTCCTTTTTCCCTCTTCATTTTTTTCTTTCCTCCTCCCTGCTTTTCATTTGTTTTTTGCTTGTTATTTCCATCCCACCATTAAAATGTAAGCTCCTAGGGGGCAGGAAATATTTTTCCTTTAGTTTTTATTCATATTCCCATCATTATATATCTAGATTAATAAATCCTTAACAAATGCTTCCTTCCCAGCCATGTTAAAACTTTAAAAATTAAGAATTATGATATGGGATTGGGGTTACCATATTTGCATCCCAGTGGTATTCATCTAACAATGGCAGGAAAGAACATATAGACAGACATTTTAAATTCAGTTCATACAAAGCATATAGCTTTTCTTTTTAGTCTAAGCTTCAAAAAATGGTCATGTTTCTACTATGATTTCAATCATATCTCTTAATGATCCAATATAGATTTCTCTAAATAGTTAGGGTAACTATATACTTGTGTCATTTTGGGGTACAGGGTAAATAAGTTTTATAAGTTTTCTTAAAATCTAGAAATGTGCCTGAATTTCTCATTTAAAAGATTAGAAATGTGCCCCCCCCCATTCTTAATTTTTCTTAATGAATCCTTATGTACTTCTATATATACAAGAGTTTATCTAAACTACTTTTAAATCATTTCTACTTTTAATTTATATTGCCTTTAAGGTAATGTGTTCCACATTTTAATTATACCTTATATAAAGTGATACTTTCATTTTTCAAAAAGTTACCTCTTTTGAATTTCACTAAATATTCTTAGGGTCCTGGATGCAGGACCCACAAGGAATATGCACTCTATTCGTAATCCTCTTGTTTTTACACATTTTCATCTTATTTTCTTGGATGGACATTAGCTTAATGCCCTTGACTGATTGGTTGATCAGCTTACCAGACATATTGCCACTTCAGTGGAGTGCTTTGATAATTTGTTCTTTAGGTGAGACAGATTGGCTTGATCAATACCCTGTCTCATGCATATATACATGTATAATGTGTAGTCAATGGATCTTTTATCATATTAGTTTGGATCATCTTCTTTCCAAAGATACAATTTGCAAGCCATTAATACCTATCTATCCTACAGACATGGATATATGTAGATTCTCTTTCACTTCTTGTTCTGGGAACTCTAATCAAATCAACACCAGCATTGTTACTGGAAAGGGCATGGAAAATGACTTTTCTTTGGTTCTTTTTTACCATCCTTGTTGTTTTCTAGACCACAACTTTATTTGTCCACTACCAACTTATGTACATTGTCTTTCCCATTAGAATGTAAGTTCTTTGAAGGAAGGACTATATCACTATTCTATTTGCATCCCCAGCATTTAGCATAATGCTTGACACATAATAAGTGTTCAATAAATATTTTTTAGTCATTTATCCTCTTTTTTCCTTACCAGTTTCCTGTCATAAACTCACCACATGGACTTCATTCAATCTGCCTGAGTCCTTTACTTTTTGTTGATATTGAAATGATATAAGTAAAGTGCTCAGGCTATTTACTATAATCTCGCTACCTTACCAATGACTAGTTAGCCTACTCTTTTTAATCTAAATTTCACAGATGGAATTTTTAAAAAGATAATACCTGTTATTCATTGTTCTTTATTGGTTATATGATGTAGCCTGTTTAAACCTATCATGTGCCTCTCCAATGCCCTTTGTGTGATATTCATTTTTAGTTCTTTGAACATGTGCTGCTCCATATCTCATAGTCATAACAAACAAATAAATATACATACACAACTGTAGTCGAGGATTTGGTTCAACTGAGATATGGTCCCATTTTTTGTTATTCCTCTACAAACCCATCTCATTTTTAATTTGTGAGTTTCCTAACTTAAAAAACTCATTTTGCAGATTTCAATTAGAATGGTACTTTAAAAAATATAAAACCCAATCATTACATAATAATTTTATCATTCTACTACACAAGTATTAGAGTTTAACTATAATGAGTCTTTTATTGTTCATTAGTCTATAATATTTAGCCTCTTAAAGGAGTCTATTGAAATACATTTCAAAATTCTAGGTTCTTACTCAATTTCCCTATGCTGTCTATCTTCAGGAACTTGTAGGGAGGTAAATGATCTTAAACAAATCTTTCTCACCTTCCAAAACAAGCCATGGTATGGAACTGAAAAGAGATGCTTTCAAAAATCTAAGTCAGAGTAGACCAGGATTATTCAAGCTATATATAACTTATTCATTTCAATTCACATAAATCATCTTTTCTGAAGCAAGCAGTTCATAAAAATGGCATCATATATCTAAGATAGTATCATTTCCCATACTTAATATCTTTCTATTAAAATTTTATTTTCAATAGACATTTGTGTATTTGAGTTAATTTATTTGGTCATTAATTCATTCAATAGCAACAATTCATATTTATGTTGCACTTTAAAGTTCAGAAAATACTTTCTCCACAACAACCATGTGATTTAATATGGGCATTATAATTCTCATTTATAGATGAAGAAACTGAGGCTGAAATTGTGACTACCAGTGGTTGTGTTGTAAGTACTGCAGTCAAAAATTCAAATCTAAGTCTTCTGATTTATAGTACAAATTCCACCATACTATGCTATTTCTTATTCATCCAATACTTATTAAATGTCTACTATATACAAGATTAGGTAATATTGTCTTGAAATTCATATCTGAAACTTTTGACACATGTACATCCTTAGAAGCTCCTCTATTAGAATGAGTTCCTTAACAGTAGGTATTGTTTTAGTTTTTTTTTAATGTAGTACATAGCACAGTGCCTAGCACACAGTGGGTACCTCATCAATATTGGAAGCTGGTAGATTGATTAATAGGGAAAATATCAGATTTTTCTTTCCATTAACATGTTTTCAAAAGTCTTTCTTTCCATTATCATAGTGTATTCACTCCAGTTATAGCTACCACATATAAAACTTTTTCTTTTTTGACTGTATTTTGTCTTCAGATTTTTGGTAAGCTTCCCCCCCCCCCCCGCAGGCTCATTTGATGTGAGAACCAAATAAAGACAGTATATTTATGTCTTATCTGGATTCCAAAAATAAAGACCATAATTCCAAGTCAAAAGTGGGAGAGGGAATATTATCCCACTTCTGGCAGAGTCAAGCATTTCTGTGATTTTTTATTTCTGCATATTCCAGAGAAAGGTTTCCCATAGAAAACATCTCTCAAGAGTTGCAGGAAAACACACAGTTACAGGGGAATCTCTGAGAGATTGTGTGGTCTTTGGAAATGCATGATCCCATCTTTACCATTTATGTACTAGATAGATATGTTTTTAACTTGAGTACCTGTATTACATATGTATTCTCTATCTGCATAAATGAAGTCCAATATAATAAAAGCAATTCCAAAGATTTTAACATAATATTCCTGGCATTACTTAATATTCTTTCTCACTCAACATGAGGAAAAGATTATGACATATGAAGGAAACACTACCTAAACCAATCCTTCACAGGGAATATATGTCAATATAATGGTTTAGAAAATTTTCAATTCTGTGGAATACAAACTCATCTGAAAAACTGTTATCTGAAAATTAAGAATTTTCATTTCTTGATATTCCCAAGAAATATCTATTAATCTACATTGTAATAGGGATCATATAGAGTAATTCAATTCAATGTAGCAAACTTTTATTAAGTTATTTATTATACACACTTTTTTGGAGGGCGTGGAGGATTTAAAGTTTACAACTTCATTGAGGAAATAAACAACAAGGATTTTTTTTTAAAGTCAAATATTTGGAGCCTTGCTTTGTCATTAATATTCAAATAAAAAAACTATTTTTTTTCTTCCTATATCTACTTTAGTTACCATGGTAAGTAAATTAGAAACTTCTCCCAATGGTCAGTAGTATCTTTCTTTAGAAAACTCCACAGGAATGAGTGATGTATGACTTTAATGAAATATGTTAATATTTCCTACTTCCGGCAGATATTGATTATACATGATCACTGAATCGTTCCAAAGAACTAAATAGAAAACTTTTATGAATCAGAAAACATTTTGTACTTTCAATATATAATTAAAATTAGTCTAAAGATCAAATTTTGTGACTGGTAAAAAAAGATCAACCATTCATGAGTTTTATTTCATTGTGAAATAAAGGTTTTGAAACTCTTGTCAGCAGTTTTTATAATGCAAATATGGGTACCACAATGCTGAAGCCAATAAATAACATTTTTATGTGAATAATGATTTTTCTGAATAATGGGATAATTATTCAGAAATATGAGTGCAATGAATTTATAGATCTCAAATCATTTTAGAGTAGAGGGAGCCTTAGGTTTTTCCCTTTAAGAAAAAGCTTTGGTCTTGTTTGTATTTCTATGACTTAGCCTCAGCTTTAATGTGGTTAAAATAGCAATAATACCTAGCTACATGTCACAGTAATATGTAAGGATTTATTGAATAATGTAAATGCAAACAATATTTTATATACTTTCAGATTAAGTCTCATAGATACAAAGCTTTCCTTCATACTAATAAGTTAGAACTCAACTAAAAATCTAGTTTAAAAAATAGTACCTTACATATCTAAAATATTGTTTAGTGCTTTTCTTACAACAATCCTGTGAGAGAGGTGGTGCAAATATTGTTACAGATTTTATAGATGAGTAAACTAAGACTCAAAGAGCTTTTTGCTTGGATTTATACTTGGCAATGTAGTTGGGATGTAACTGGTTCAGAACTCTGAAATTTTGAATTTGACTAAAAAGTTTGAAGATATTAAAAAAGATGTAGCTGCCAAGAAGAAACCCCCTAGCCCTTAATGCTAACATATAGTAATGTTTGGATGATTTTTGATTTGAAACAAAAGCTCCTCTTCTTTCCTCTAGCATTAGATAACTTTGTTCTGCTTGAGATACAGTGAGCTTTCTTTGAATTAACATATACCCAAAATATCAAAATTGCCTTTTATTACACTACACCCTTCCCATCTAATCCCATCTTGCAAACCTCTGTAAGATTCTGACATTTGAATCATGGTCTCTCTTCTTATCTCTTTAATTTAACTGTGGATTCACCTGTGATTATTTTCATAGAACTTGAACCTTGGTCTCCTTATTCATATCAATCATTGTTTCAATAACTGCACTTACATTTGTATATTTATGAGAATTAAACTAAAAATTAAGGCATCTTGATAAATTTAAATGAGTCTTGAAAATAAACACAATTACATTTTTAGGTCACAAAATATGATTAACCAATTTTCCCTTCCCTCAGGAGGGATAAATATAAAGGAAATATGCATGCTTTGTTATTTATACAGCATATTTTGCTTCTCACAATGACAAAGTCATTTATAAAGCTCATTTAAAAATACATTGGGGCAAAGATAGGATTTCAATATGAATTAATAACACTATCTGTGACAATACTTTTTTTTTTTTTTTTTGCTGAGGCAATTGGGGTTGTGACTTGCCCAGGGTCACACAGCTAGGGAATGTTAAGTGTCTGAGACCAGATTTGAACTCAGGTCTTCCTGACTTCAGGGCTGGTGCTCTTATCCACTGAGCCACCTAGCTGCCCCGACAATACATTTTTAGAATAATCTTTAAGTATGTGAATTTCCAATTCAGTCATATTTATTCATTCCATAATCATACTGTGCATCAATAGCATTATACTAAATCTTTTCAAGTTGGTTTGATATTGGGAGTGGAATCTGCTTTGGTGAAAAATTTCTCTTATTTCTGTTCAAATTCCTTGACCTATTAATAAAAGAAAGGGAGTAATGATTTATCTATGTACATTTAGAATTATCTATGTACATTTCTAGTGCTTTTAGTTCCTTATGTGGATGTTATTTTCAGATAAATTTATTTGCACTCCTAGATTATGTACTTCTTAATGAAACTTTATTAAATTGTGGTTCTTAGATACAAGAGAAAAATATTTGCAAATGTTACTGGTTGCCCACAGGGCAGAATGTTCTTTTCATTCATTCACTCATTCAAAAAACATTTATTAAATGTCTACATTTCACATATATGCAAAAGTTACTGCATGCAACATGATTTTATTTAAAATGGGAGGGAGGAAGGAGCAAATACATCAATGAACTGGCAAATCACTAATATGTTTCAGACTTGTTATATAGCAGCATCTATTTAAAGACCAGATGTGGGAGCATTTATAAATATTCTTAGATGTCTTAAAGTGCGTATTAAACAAAACTTTGACCTCTATTTTAACATTTATATTGCTTATGATTTATAATGTTTTTTTCAACCAATCATGGCAATTTTCTATTCAAATTGCAACATTTGCCTTAATGTGGTGCTTTATTATAAAGTGTAAAACAGACAGTGGTGAAAAGCCTTGTAGTGATGCTTTGATAAACCATTAGAAATGAAGCCCTGCACTGCTGCTTCACTTACAGAGGGAACCTCAATAAATCTGTGTAATGGTTCTGTGTCTTTACTTCCTTCTATGTTAAGCTATATTTCTGCTTAATGTAATCTGCAATTACTTACTTTTCCCAGGGGAGGATATTCAAGTGAAGAAATGAAAACCATTTCCCATCTCAATCAGAATCTTCATCTCCCAAGGCATCCCTTAATTGTACAGATTGTGAAAGGCACTCTCTTTGGCTCTACAGTATTTTCTCATTCAAGAGTAATGAGTTCCGGCTTCTTAAAAATGCATCCAGAAGCCCTTGCATTCAAGATACTATTGTCAAAATGTATACATACGATTGATTACCCAATTTATTGGTGATATTGTACATGTCATCATTGTGCAGTTTAAATGATTTTGACAAGTGCAGAAGGGTATCATTGACAAGTGTAGAAATAAATGATGGGTTTAAGCTTTCAGATGTTTCTCCAGCATTTCACTGAGTGGCAGGTTGATAAATTAAAATTACAGTTGTGGCATCAGGCCTGAAAGAATAACCACTTTAGATTTTAAAAAATAGTGCTTCAGAAACTTTGTGTAGTCTCCAGAGAAGTGGCCTGAAGAACACTGCAGGAAAAAAAAACCCAACAAAAAACGGAATTTCCTAAAGGAATCATTAATTTTAAGGTAGCAGTGTCCCTGCTTGGAAATTTTTAGGTAAAGAAGATTGACTTAGTATTCTTTCTTTTTTCTCTAAGAGATATACAGAAAGTTGAAATGTTTTCACATTTTCCCTCTAGGCTTGGCCAATATGTAATTAATTCTTTGCTGTCAGTTGTACACATTCAGAGCTTCAGGTTACCTTTCCATTGAAACATCTTAGTCCATGATATAATTGAATTTCTAGATTATAGTTTCTAGGTAATGCTTCCATCGTCTTTTCTAATTGCCATGTAAGAAATATAAAAGTTATTTTATCAGTGACTCTCATGTAAATTTATTTTTGATAATGTCTTTTCTATTTGTCAGTTTCTACTTGTTCTCACTATCACCACCCTATCTATTTCTACTCATTCCCACTATCACCACTATCAACTTATCCCAATGGCTATAAAACTTCTAATCAATGTTTCTCATGCCCTCATGCCATCTCATTTTCTTGCTTACAAACCTTGAGTAGTTATCCAATAATAATGTATGCTCATCCCTCCATGAGAATTCAAAGTATCATGTAGCACAACTTTTTAATTTATAGATGAGAAAGCTAAATACAAAAGATCTTCTCTTAAGTCAGTTCCTTCCATTTTTAGACAACTCTAAGCAAGCTTTTTGTTTTGAGTGAAAAGTTACCTCCCTAAAACTTCCAACAAATGACTTTAGTTCTGTCTTCTGCAGCCATGCAGAAAAAAGATCTGATTTCTCTTCCATATGATTTTTAATATTGAAAAGTAGCTATAAAATACCTCATATCTCATTAATTCTGTCCCAGGTGAAATATCCAGAGGTATTTCAGTTGTTTCAGCTATTGTGAATAGAATGCTGGATTTTAGTCATCAAGACTGAAGTTCAAATCCTGCTTCTAGGCACTTACTAGTTGCATAACTGTGCAAATTATTGAAAATCTCTCACTAGCAGTTTTTTCACTTATAAAAGTAGGGATAATAATAACACTGACCTTACAGTATTGTTGAGACCATCAAAGGGGATAAAAAATGTAAACCACTTTGCAATGAATTGTAATGAATCCTGACATTATGCCGACTTTTCTGAACACACTATATTTTATCAATATCTTTAAAAATGTGGCACATTGAACTGAACATTTTTTATAACTATAGTTGACATAGATTGAGTTTGTAGTCAAGTAAGTTCTTTTCAAAGAACAATGTGTTTTTTGGGGGAGGGAAGCAGTTTTCCTCATGTTAATACTTGTGAAGTCACTTTTTGGAACTTAAATACAACACTTCCCCATTTTATACATTTCACCTTATCATATTTAACCCATCATTTCAGACCATGAGAATCATTAGGGACTATAATTCAATCATATAGAAGTTTAGTTTAGCTATATCTCATAGTCTGATTTATTTTCTAAAACACCACTAAGCTGTAGAATAGTGATATCAAATTCAAACAGAGAAGGATCCCTGCAAGAGCAGAGATTGACCTAGAAAACCACAAATTAACACTATCTATGTAATATTGTATTTTTATTTGTTTTAGTAAACATTTCCCAATTACATTTTAATTTAATATTTTAATCCGGTTCTGGATTTGACACCTCTACTGTGACACCTCTTTTGTAGAGTAGAGAACACTGATTTAAACTTTGAATACTTTGTTTGAAGTTCTTATGATAAATTTTATTAATTGTATGAGCTTATGTAAATTATTTAGACTCACATGATTTCTAGGTTTTCTTCTAGCTCTTTCAGTCTAGTGACCACATCTAAGTATAAACTATCGACAAAATGGTGATCAGAACAGGGTATGGTACTAGTACAGACATTCCTCCAGACTGATATCAATCAATACCTTATGTCTAGTTAGTCAACAAGTTTTGCTAATCCAATTGAATCATCTCCAGAATGTATTCCTCTTTTTTAACCATAGTTAAATAAGCCCTTTCTGTTGACATTCATATTTTCCTTAGTCTCAGCTCAATATAGAATTAGCTTTCTTGATATTACTCTCATAGCCTCATGAAATTCTTTTGTATTTTCCATTGATCAAATGCTCCTGTTTCCATTTTTTTCATGTTTTTAAAATCTGAACTCATTAAAGAACTTTTTTGTGAAACCATATTAATCCCTCTAGATACCTTCTTCTTTTTCCTCATTAGAATAATTCATAGTTGTAATGATGTGCCACAGTTCCCATGTCTCAGTTTCCCTCAATTGTTCTGCCTCAATTTCCCTCAATTGCTCTGTATCAGTTTCCCTTAATTGTTCTGCCTGGTGGTAATCCCCCTTTCTGGACAATTAGGACTGAGATAATTGGTGCTGGCATTCCAAAGAGTCATAAAAACTCCAGATGAAGTATCTCAAATATCTAGATACACCCCTTGTCTTTATGGCCCCAGACTCAGTGGCTCCTAGGTTCTTCCCAAACTTATCAGAATTTATGATCCTTCCTCTATACCCCCAACCTGTCAGAACTGATTTTATAGTTCTTTCCTGGAACTCCAATCCCCCCAGTCTTCAACCCCTCCTTCTGCCTTTATTTCCCCAAGCCCCAGAGCCCTATAAAAATCCTTGGTGCCCCTCACTAGATCACTGAATACTTTGAGACAGTAGTCCTATTCAGTCGACTAGTCTTATCTTTCCATTATTAACAATAAAATATTAATAATCTCTAATACTGCCTCAGTTTCTCAGGAGCATTATAGTAATAGACAAATCCCCTTTCTTACAAACCCCCATCCTTCTTAAGTTATCTTTCTTTTTAGAGTCTCAGGACAAATGATTTTTTACTTTTTTATTCTTTGAAATTTGATTTTCTAAAATTTTGTATAAACATATGGTGATGTTCAGCCTTCCCTTCTTGCCTATCAGGAATTCAATGATCATGTAGTTATATTGTTAAGTTTGGTTATTTTTGTTTCACCAAGTACTATCTTCCCTTTATCTTATTGTCATTTTCAAATTCATGTTTTAAATCTATGCTTCATGAATCAGCATAAACAATTTCCTGCCAATTTTTATAAGGACTGCCAATTTTCTTTTTAGTTATTTTCTTCTGTTAATTAGTAAATACCTTCTGCATTGCTTTTTTTTTCAATGTAACATATCTGATGCCTTCTATAGTCTATATATAATGCTATGTGGCTATTGTTCCCTGATGCCATACTTTTCCAATTTTCAGTTAAAATATAATTGTTTAGATTGTTAACCTCTGGGCAAACATTTTCTTTCCAATCATTTTGATAAGCATCTCATTTCCAGCCAAGAGATCAAAACTCAAATCCCAGTTTTGAACAAAATTAATATAACCTGCTGTTAAGATTGCATATTTTTCTATTTCTTCTAACATTCCAAACTTCAGATTGAAAAAGTGATATCATCTTATGCACTAAAATCCTTTAATTTTATTGCTCAATTTTCCTTTGAAATATTTCTGAGGTTATATAAGCTGTGTTTTTAAAACCTGAGTTTGTTTCATTGTCCTAAATGATGTTATAATGAATATAAAAAATATCATCCTCTCAAATAAAGCACGTGACTCCTTAGTATTGTACAAGGCACGATGGATCTGGAGGCACATAACTTGACTTCAAATTCTGTATTGGTGTGACAAAGCTGGTCTCTAAGGCTCTGAAGCCCTCAATTTCCTGATCTGAAAAATGATGAAAATAGATGACAAAAAAGTTTTTTTGCAGCTCTACATCAATGATCCTTTGACCCCACACCTCAGGTTTTTATGAAACTAATCTCTTGAAATCCTCTCTCTAACATTTTTTACTACTTTGAAAAACTAGATTTTATTTTTTTATTTTTTCCTTATTTTCAATAGATGTTAGGTAATTTAAATAAAAACTAAACCAATTTAGGAAGGATAAATTTTCTTAAATATTCAGTTTTCAAAAGGTCCTCCAAATCACTATTGATCAGAGAAATACAAATTAAGACAACTCTGAAGTACCACTACACACCTCTCAGATTGGCTAAAATGACAGGAAAAGATAATGACGGGTGTTGGAGGGGATGTGGGAAAACTGGGACACTGATACATTGTTGGTGGAACTGTGAATGGATCCAACCATTCTGGAGAGCAATTTGGAACTATGCTCAAAAAGTTATCAAACTGTGCATACCCTTTGACTCAGCAGTGTTTCTATTGAGTTTATATCCCAAAGAAATCATAAAGGAAGGAAAGGGCCCCACATGTGCAAGAATGTTTGTGGCAGCCCTTTTTGTAGTGGCTAGAAACTGGAAACTGAATGGATGCCCATCAATTGGAGAATGGCTGAATAAATTATGGTATATGAATGTTATGGAATATTATTGTTCTGTGAGAAACGACCAGCAGGACGATTTCAGAGAGGCCTGGAGAGACTTGCATGAACTGATGCTGAGCGAAATGAGCAGAACCAGGAGATCATTATACATGGCAACAACAATACTATATGATGATCAACTCTGATGGACATGACTCTCTTCAACAATGAAATGCTTCAAACCAGTTCCAATTGTTCAGTGAAGAAGGCCATATATACCCAGAGAGAGAGAGATATGAAATGTGGACCACAACATAACATTTTCATGCTCTCTATTGATGTTTGCTTGCATTGTGTTTCCTTTCTCTGATTTTTCTTTCTTGTAGATACGATTTTTCTTGCACAGCAAGATAAGTGTGGAAATATGTATACATATATTTGATTTGTCAAGTATTTTAACATAATTAACATGTAGTGGATTTCCTGCCATCTAGGGGAGGGGTGGGGATTGGGGATAAAATTTGTAACAGAAAGCTTTGTAAGGGTCAGTGTTGAAGAATATATATATATATATATATATATGTTTTGCAAATAAAAAGCTTTAATAAAAAAAAGACATGTGTTTTTTTTATTAAGCCAAGTATTAAGAAATTAAATTAATGCCTTATCATCTTCAAGGGGCCCACAATTGGAGTGTTTCAACCATATCCTGGGGAACGTTAGTTACATTGAGATCAGAATGAAAATCTCAGGACAGCTGAGCTTTTCTAGTCTGTGAGTGCAGCTCTTCCACAAAAGATGCTACTGGCTTTACATTTTGTTTGCTGCATCAGTCATGCTTGCCTATTGATTTTTGTTTTGGTGTCTCTGAAAAGACTCACACAACTAATGCATCAATGTTGAAGAATTGCCCATACATATATTTTGCAAATAAAAAGCTTTAATATAGAAAAAAAAATTCAGTTTTCAAGAAAGACATAATGCAGCTTAATTAGAGTATGAGAAACAGTTGGAATATAAAGATTTAAAGAAAGATTATAACAATACTATATAGTTTACCATGCTATTAAACAAAAATTCTCAGAAAACCAATAAAAGTAAAATGGAAAATTATTACATTATAATTCACATTTTAAAGAGTCTAACTGTATTTTAAAAAATCATATAGATTTGGAAACAAATTGGTCTGGAAAAAAATTTTTTACACATACTTAAAATGGTTTTCCTCCAAAAGTGGCCAAGGGAGCTAACATTTAGTAATAGCTAATAATGGAAATCAAAAGTTAACCCTTTATTTGAATTAGGGAGATTTAGATTTGAATTTTGAGTCTAATAGTAGCCAAGGGTATATAAACAAGTCAATGAAGGTCTCTGAGACTCAGTTTTTTCTCATCTGAAAAATAAAGATAATAATACTTGTGGTAACTATCTAGGCAGGCTTATTGTGAGATTGAAATGAGATAATATATAAATCATTTTGTATAACTGAAAATGCTATAATAATGCAACTGTTATTACTAAGAAGGAACATGACACAGTTGACAAAGTTTTAGAGTCAGGAAGGCCTGTATTCAAATTCTGTCTCTGATACATACTGGTTGTGTGACCTTGGGCAAAGTCTCTTGGTTTTCTGGGCAGCCTCCCTAATACTGTATATCTTAGAGGTAGTGCTACTAATCTGCATTAGTATATTGGAGTTTCCTTACCCAGATATATTTTCCATGTATTCTACCATAATTTTCTATATATTCTCTCTATAGAATATTTTTTCTCTCTGTCTCTCTCTCTATATATCTAAATATAATTATCTACATTTTCTAATATTGTGTGTCCAGAAGGTAGTATTTGAAATAATGGTTATAATCTACAGAGAGACAGATTGGAGCTTGATGAAAAGAAAGTTTCTGAAATTTAGAAAAGTGGAATGATGCCTAAGGAGAGAGTGGGTTTCCTTTTATAAGAAGTCTTCAAGCAAAGGCTACATACAGACTTGCCAGGTATACTTTATAAGGACAGAAAGAAATTATCATTAACCAGTTCATATTACATGCAAGTAATTATGTTTTTCACATATTACCCGATTTTATCCCCACAACAAACATGGGAAATGGGAATTTTTATGACTCCCATTTTACATTTGAGAAAACACAGGTAAAAAGATGCCAAGGGATTTGCCTAGGGTTAAATAGCTGATGTATGAGGCTAGATTTGAAAGTCTTCTTTATTTTAAGCCTAGTTCTCTATATATGTGTACTACCCAGCTGGGTCTATACCTCTGCAATCCCTTTACAAGAAATTCTTGCTCAATTATGTCTTAGATTAAATGCTCTCTGATGTTTCTTCTAATTCAAAATTCTGAGCTTCTAATCACAAGCCTTATGTGAAAGTATAATATAGTAATAGATATTTTAAAAATGAAGACTTTCATTTAAATTCTTTTTTTGCCCAAAAGCTGAGAAGTTAATACATTTTTGGTCTTCCCTAATTCAGTTCAATTTATCTCATGAAACATTTTGTCACATATTACTTAATCTGGCCATGGGTTAGGAACAAAAAGCAAGATGAAAGTCAAGATAACTTGAACAGTATAATTTTGTCTTTCATATAATGAGTAGTTGACAAAAGGGACTGTTTTTTGACTTGAATATAACCAACAGAAAGTGACTAGATGCTGAAGTAGAAATAATAGAACTCGTTTGGGGGAGCAAAATATAATTTTACATTAGATTTTATAATATGAAAGTGATGAAGGCTGCCATGGTCTGCTATATACACTTTAGCATCCAGGGAAAACAAGTGTCTCAGAGAAGATTAATTAGGACCTCAATGCCTAAACCTTCATCAGAGATGCTAGCATGTGAGGGTAAGTTACTCACTTGAATGAAATTCTGAAAATCAAAGAGAGATACTAAAAAGAAAATGAATAGTCATGATACTCATGGGTATGCATTAACCAATTTAGATTTTTAGAAACAGCTATAGAAGTGACAAGTAATCTCAAAATGAGCTGAGGCTAGGAAAGAATGAGAAAGATGACGAAAAGACAGTAATAATTTAAGTTAAACTAGTAAATAGAGGATGATCAAATAAGGATGTGCTCCATCCATCCAATAAGGATATTTCTCCAGGATAACAGGATGATTTGGTAAAGGACAAATCAGAGGAAGTAGAAATAATCAGCTCTTACTTTGCTTCTGTTTTCTCTGATGAAGAAAATAATTATAATGAAAAAGGAAGGAAAAGTTTAGAAGAAAAGTAGTAGGAGTCAACAAATTCAAAATGTCAGGAAATAAAACTCCTGGAATTTTAGGTGTGAGCTACTTTCCAGTACATAGGAGGGGATGGTCTTGATGGAGTTTGTCGTGGTCAAGCTTGGAAATTCAAGCTTAGCATGTCCAAAAACTAATTTATAATTTTTTCCTCAAAACTTATCCATTCTTCCTGTGCATCCCATTTCTATTGATGGAAATACTATTTATACTTACTTGATCTTACTTGAAACATGAGCATTGTCTTTACTCTTCCTTCTATCTGAGCCCTACTTCCAATCAGTTTTTTTGTCCTATTAATTTTATCTTTATTTATCCTTTATATTTATCTCCCCCTAAGCATTTAGTTTTTTCATCTCTCTCCTTCCCCTAGCTGAGGGACTCATTAGCTATCATGTGAATAAATAACTAACTCTTTAAACTAATCTATCTTTCCCTAAAATATATATTCAAAAGGATCTTTGATCTTATCAAATTGAGATAATGCACCAGGATTTTATGATACAATTGAATGTAAAATGGCCAGAGCTTCAAGGTTTTTCTGACTCAGTTCTCCCAGTCCTAATGGCAATGTAGGGGGATAGCCATAATAATTTTATTCAGGGCAAAGCAATTCAGTAATGACAATTCAGGGCATAACATAACAAACTATAGCCAGTAGGCCAAATCCTGCCCCACTGCCTGGCTTTTTTGTCTAGAAGCTAAGATTTGATTTCAAATTTATTGTATTTAAAAATGTAAAAAAAAATCCAACAAAAAAACTAGTCCTCGGACCATACAATAGGTGGTGGGCAATATTTGGCTCTCTGATAAAGTTTGTTGACTTTTGTATTAGGCACAGCTTTCTTTTACCCGTTACCATCTGTCTCTTCAAATGCCCTTTAATTATACTTGTTTCTCTTTTTTTCTTTCAATACTTTAAAAAATTTGGCCTGGATTTAACTAGTTTTGAATATTGTTTTTGCTATTAGCTATATAGTGATAGACAAATTTCTTAGAATTACCAAATTAATAAAATAGGAATAATAATACCTGTCATATTTACTTAAAACAACTACTGTGGGTAATCGAGTGATATTTTCTATATAAAAATGCTTTGTACTTCCTTTTTTTTAATAAAGCTTTTTATTTACAAAACATATGAGTGATTTTTCTACATTGACCTTTGCAAAAACTTTTTTTTCCCCAAGCTTTTCCCCTCCTTCCCCCCACCCCCCACCCCTAGATGACAGGTAATCTAATACATGCTAAATAGGATAAATTATATGACAAATACAATACATGTATACATATCTATACAATTATCTTACTGCATAAGAAACATCAGATCTAGAAAGAGAAGAAGAAAAAACAACCTAAGAAGGAAAACAAAATGCATGGAAATATTCACAGAAAGCGTTAAAATGCTGTGTTGTGGTTCACTCTCAGTTCCCACAGGCCTCTCTCTAGATGTATATGACTATCTTCATCGCTGAACAATAGGAACTGGTTTGAATCACATCATTGTTGGAGAGAACCATGTCCATCAGAATTGATCATCGTATAGTCTTGTTGTTGTGTATAATGTTCTCCTGGTTCTGCTGATTTCACTCAGCATCAGTTCATGTAAGTCTCTCCAGGCCTCTCTGAAATCCTCCTGTTTGTCATTTCTTACAGAACAATAATATTCCATAACATTCATATACCATAATTTATTGAGCCATTCTCCAATTGATGGGCATCCCTTCAGTTTCCAGTTTCTAGCCACTACAAAAAGGGCTGCCACAAACATTTTTGCACATGTGGGTCCCTTTCCCTCCTTTAAAATCTCTTTGGGATATAGGCCCAGTAGAAACACTGCTGGGTCAAATTGTATGCACAGTTTGATAACTTTTTGAGCATAGTTCCAAATTGCTCTCCAGAATGGTTGGATCCGTTCACAGTTCCACCAACAATGTATCAGTGTCCCAGTTTTCCCACATCCCCTCCAAAAGTTATCATTATCATTTCCTGTCATTTTAGCCAATCTGACAGGTGTGTAGTGGTATCTCAGGGTTGTCTTAATTTGCATTTCTCTGATCAATAGTGACTTGGAGCACCTTTTCATGTGACCAGAAATATTTTCAATTTCTTCATCTGAAAATTGTCTGTTCATATCTTTTGACCATTTATCAATTGGAGAATGGCTTGAATTCTTATATATTTGAGTCAATTCTCTATATATTTTAGAAATGAGGCCTTTATCAGAACCTTTGGATGTGAAAATATTTTCCCAGTTTACTGCTACCCTTCTAATCTTGTCTGCATTCATTTTGTTTGTACAAAAACTTTTTACCTTGATATAGTCAAACTTATCTAATTTGTGATTAGTGATGACCTCTAGTTCTTCTTTGGTCACAAATTCCTTCCCCCTCCACAGGTCTGAGAGGTAAACCATCCTACATTGTTCTAATTTGTTTATAATATCATTCTTTATACCTAGATCATGAATCCATTTTGACCTTATCTTGGTATATGGTGTTAGGTGTGGGTCAATGCCTAATTTCTTCCATACTAGTTTCCAATTATCCCAGCAGTTTTTGTCAAATAGTGAGTTTTTATCCCAAAAACTGGGGTGTTTGGGTTTATCAAACACTAGATTACTATTGTCATTGAGTATTTTGTCCTGTGAACCTAACCTATTCCACTGATCCACTACTCAATTTCTTATCCAGTACCAAATGGTTTTGGTGACCACTGCTTTATAATATAGTTTTAGATCTGGTGTATCTAGGCCACCCTCATTTGCATTTTTTTTCATTAATTCCCTTGAAATTCTTGACCTTTTGTTTTTCCAGATGAATTTTGTTGTTATTTTTTCTAGGTCAGTTAAATAATCTCTTGGGAGTTTGGTATAGCATTAAATAGATAGATTAGTTTAGGTAGTATTGCTATCTTTATTATATTTGCTCGACCTATCCAAGAGCACTTGATGTTTTTCCAATTGTTTAGATCTGACTTTATTTGTGTGGAGAGTGTTTTGTAGTTTTGCTCATATAGATCCTGACTTTCCCTTGGCAGATATATTCCCAAATATTTTATACTATCGATAGTTATTTTGAATGGAATTTCTCTTTGTATCTCTTGCTGTTGCATTTTGTTGGTGATGTATAAAAATGCTGATGATTTATGTGGATTTATTTTGTATCCTGCAACTTTGCTAAAGTTGTGGATTAATTCTAATAGTTTTTTAGTTATTCTCTAGGGCTCTCTAAGTAGACCATCATATCATCTGCAAAGAGTGATAATTTGGTTTCCTCATGACCTACTCTAATTCCTTTAATCTCTTTTTCTTGTCTTATTGCCAAGGCTAGCATTTCTAATACAATATTGAACAGTAATGGTGATAGTGGGCAACCTTGTTTCACCCCTGATCTTATTGGGAATGGTTCCAGTTTATCACCATTACATATGATGCTAGCTGATGGTTTTAAATAGATGCTACCGACTATTTTAAGGAAAAAGTCCATTAATTCCTATACTCTCTAATGTTTTTAATAGGAATTGATGTTGGATTTTATCAAATGCTTTTTCTGCATCTATTGAGATATGTTTTTTGTTAATTTGGTTATTAATATAGTCAATTATGTTAATAGTTTTCCTAATATTGAACCATCCCTGCATTCCTGGTATAAATCCTACTTGGTCATGGTGTATTATTCTGGGAATGATTTTCTGTAATATCTTTGCTAATATTTTATTTAAGATTTTTGCATCAATATTCATTAAGGAGATTGGTCTATAATTTTCTTTCTCTGTTTTTGTTTTACCTGGTTTAGGTATTAGTACCATGTCTGTATCATAAAAGGAGTTTGGTAGGAGTCCTTCATTCCCTATTTTTTCGAATAGTTTATATAATATTGGAGTTAATTGTTCTTTAAATGTTTGGTAGAATTCACATGTAAATCCATCTGGTTCTGGGGATTTTTTCTTAGGGAGTTGATTAATGACTTGTTCTATTTCTTTTTCTAAAATGGGACTATTTAAGTAATTTATTTCCTCTTCTGTTAATCTGGGCAATCTATATTTTTGTAGATATTCCTCCATTTCACTTAGGTTATCAAATTTATTGGCATACAGTTGGGCAAAGTAACTCCTGATTATTGCTCTAATTTCCTCTTCATTGGTGGAAAGTTCTCCTTTTTCATTTTTGAGACTAACAATTTGATTGTCCTCTTTCCTTTTTCTAATTAAATTAACTAGAGGTTTATCTATTTTGTTGGTTTTTTCATAAAACCAACTTTTAGTTTTATTTATTAATTCAATAATTTTTTTACTTTCAATTTTACTAATCTCTCCTTTTATTTTTAGGATTTCAAGTTTGGTATTTGACTGGGGGTTTTTAATTTGTTCTTTCTCTAGCTTTTTTAGTTGCAAGCCCAATTCATTGATTTTCTCTTTTTCTATTCTATGCAAATAAGCATCTAGAGATATAAAATTTCCCCTTATTACCGCTTTGGCTGTATCCCACAAATTTTGGTAGGCTGTCTCATTATTGTCATTCTCTTGGATGAAATTAGTAATTGTGTCTGTAATTTGCTGTTTCACCCATTCATCCTTTAGGATAAAATTATTTAGTTTCCAATTGGTTTTTGGTCTATTTTCTCCTGGCCTTATATTGCATGTGATTTTTATTCCGTCATGATCTGAAAAAAATACATTTATCATTTCTGCCTTCCTGAAATGCTTTGTAATCCTTAAAGCACTATACAAATCTCAAGCATGAGTATTAAAGCTTATCCATGAATCTCTCCAAATTTGCTTCTCCAACTAAAAGTCATGATGCAGGTCAAAGAGAAGTGGGTTTACAGTCTGAAGACCTGGGTTTCAACTCCCTGTCTTTTCTTGCATCTTATGCAATTAAGTAAATTAATCAATTTCTAGGCTACGGTTTTCTTATCTATAACCTATCCCAGATGACCTCCCTTTCTTGACATCTGAAATCATACAGTGGCTCCATTTTCCAATATTTTTGTTAGAACATTGTCTTGATCCTCTTTTTAGCCCAAACATATCCTTTTGTTCTTTTCATATTTTAAAATTTTGTTTATGTATCCCCTCTATTTAATTGATAAGTTCCTAGAAGGCAATGAACTTTTTTTTCATTCTTTTGTTCCTTTCTTTCTTTGTTCTTTCCTTCCTCTCTCCTTCCCTCTCTTCCTTCCTTTCTTCCTTCCTTTTCTCTCCCTCCCTCCCTTCTTTCTTTTTTTCCTTCTCTCTCTCTCTCTCTCTCTCTCTCTCTCTCTCTCTCTCTCTCTCTCTTTCTCTTTCCCTTCCTCCTTCTCTGTCTCTCTCCCTCTCCCTCTTTTTCCCTTTTCCTTTCCTTCTCCCTGTCCCTCTCTCTCCCTCCTCCTCTCTCTCTCTCCTTCTCTCTTTTATTCTTCCTTCTTTCCTTTGTTCTGTTGTTGATATTGAATTGATTCAAACATTTCTTAAGTACCTACTATATATCAGACACTAAAAGCTCTGGAACTATAAAGAAAGGTAAAAGACAATTTCTATGCTTAAGCATATCACAACCTAATGGAGAAAATGACATGAAAACAACTATGTATTAACAAGCTATACTAGCATAAATTAGAGTTATTAAACAGAAGAAAGATACTTGCATTAAAGGAGATTAGGTAAGGTTTCCCATAGAAGGTTTTTTTTTTAGCTGAGACTTGAAGAAAGGAAGGGAGGCCAGGAAGTAGAGATAAAGAACCAGAGTAGTCTAGTCATGTGGGATGACAAGCAAAAATGCCTATCTGACAATGGCATGTCAGGTGTGCAAAACAGCAGAAAGACCCCTGCCACTCATTTGAAAAGTAAAAGTTATAGTGGTAGTGGGAAGGGAGGGAGTTGTAAGAAGAAGGAAAAAAAATAGGAGGGGGTAAAATCATAAAGGATTTTTAATATCAATAGAGGATTTATATTTGATCCTAGAGGGAGCACCTGGAGTTCACTGAATGGGGAGCAGAGAAGGGTGACATGGTCAAATCTGTACTCAAGTATGATAAATTTCACAGCTTAGTGGAGGATGGACTTAAAATTAATTGATTGATGGTCGGTATCCTGCACATAACTGGATCCTGGTGGTGATAAATAAGATAATACCAAAATCAAACACTGGTTAAATCACTTTTAGGGTGAGAGATGATTCCAGTTCTAGTTTATATTCTTTCCCAGATGATAAAGGGAATAAGGAAAATATAAAGCAGTTTGTCAACAGTTTTAAATCTTGAAATGTAGGCCTTGGCTTTCTATTTAGAGATAGCTTAGATAGTTTGCAAACTTTTATTACCTCTTTTTTATTCTGTGTCACATAAAAATTTTTTTTTTCAGATGGACCATTATGATAATTACCTGTCAGTCAATATAATTGACTAAAATGAACGTGATTTTTAACCCCACAATTATTCTAGTTTACACTACAGTAAATAAAAATTTCAAAATTTCCTAGAATACACACACACACATACACACACACACACATACACATATACATATGTATATGTACATGTTTATATATAGTACTACATCAGATGATACACACCCTGGACATTTCAAAATTTAATAAACCCAAGAAACTTTGTATGTTTCTGGTCCTTTATAAGTAAAGGTTAGCTAAATTTCAGAACATCCAACTCCACTTTAGCTAAGAAAGATGAGGAAATGGGGCCCTGTGTTGTTTTCAAGGCCCATCACGGTTTGAAAGGATTCAAATTTTGCAGCTGTAGTCTAAGGGTAAAAGTAGGGCCAGGCAAGACTATATATATCAATAAATGCTATTTTATTTTGACTTTGAATGGAATTTCCATGGTGAATCTGAGGGAAATGTTAAACTGATCATTTTTTCCTTAAGAACTGAGCTTAACAATTTTCTTCATGTACTAAGAATTTTTAGATTTACAACTATTTTTTTGCTGAATTTAACATTTGGCCCTTTAATGTCAGTTTTTACAGTGGCAGGTAAAGTTTTATTGCCAATCAGTGTATATAGGTATCAAAGAAGGAATTTGATCTATAAATTTATGTTAATTATAGTTACACACTAAACATGTATTGATATTTTCTTCTTATTTTACAAAATTTATTCACAGTTATTGGCACTTATCAATAAAGAGTTGACATATTCTGTTACTTTTTTTTTTACTTGACATTTCATTTCCATATATATTTCTTTCTTCTCCATATAAAAATCATCTTTTTACAATTGCATGTAACTCTAGGCAATGCATATAAAAGAAAAGTTTTATTTTTGGATGTAATGTGGAATACCAGTCCAGTAATAATTCAGCTCTCTGGCTGCCGTTGGGATCCATTATAGGTCCATTACATCTGAAAATGCCTCATAAAATAGTAATAGTCCAGTGGAGCAGTAAGTTACTAAATAAGACCCTGGTGGTTCAGAAGAGTTAAAGCAGCTTCTTAAGGTAGATTCCTTTCAACCAGTTTAGGACTTAGCACAATATTCTTCTCCCCTCACCCCCATCTAGTAGAGAGAGAAATTGTTCTTGAGATAAATAGGACCATGCTTTTATGCCACTTAACAATCCATAGCAAAATAGCAAATGCCTTTGTCAATGAGCCAAATAACTTATTATTTTCAATCAGTATACCAAGAGAAATGTCATGGTAGTGGAAGTAGAGTTGATTTTAGAGCCACCTGGATGCAAGTCTTATTTCTGACACACATTGCACTGGATCACCAAGGGCAAATCAATTAACCTCTCAGTGCTCAAGGTAGCATCTCTAATACTCTAATACAAGATGACCACTTGCATTGCTATGAAAGATCAATGGAAACTCCCTATGCTAATTAAATTATGGGTTAAATTATGGGTTCCATCCCCAAAAGTCTTTGTATGAGTATAGCAGATGGCTTTGTTATCCAAATACTGCAAGCAATGATATCAAAAAAAATAAGAAATTCAGAATCTATGATGGAATAATGCTATCACCTTGTTGGACTTGCTTTGGTTTCTGGGGAATAGAGTTTTCCCAAAGGACAACTTAGCCTTCATATCTGCAGGCTTAAATAAACACTGGCTGAATTTTATATAATTAAAAACTTATGTGCAAACAACTTTTATTATTCTGGGTTAATATCTTGACTAAAATTTCAAGAAGAATATTAAACATGTGAAAAATAAGAAGCAAAAGTTATGTGGCAGGTGGTCCTGATGTTACGCAAACAAAAGTGGAACCAACCACACTAATTCATGAGAAACATGAAAAAACAAAACCAAACAAAATCCCCAAACCAAACAAAATAATACAAAACTTTGCCTCAAGTGAGACCAAAGTGTTACTTTAATCCTTTTTGACAAGAGAAAGAAAAGATGAAAATTTAAAATAAAAAATCCATTTCAACCATTAGGCAATTACCCCAAAAGTGGAAAACAAACTTGTTTAAAGGGTTTATACGAAACAAATTTGGTTTCTATTTTAAAATTTTCTACTAAACATATCCCATATTTCCCTCTCTCTAATTCTTTCTCCAGATTTATTTTGCTATTTGTTACTTGGAATGAGCTTAAAAATATTTCTTAGAAGATTGTGAAGGAAGAAGGAATTCTATTGGTTAATGAATGAGGTGAGTACTTAACATCTAGTAGCAAAATTTGAAAGTAATAGGAAAAAAGTAATCTTGATCATTTCCAATTAAGAGACTTAACTTTCGTGCTTCTGGTTAACCTAGGAGGCATTAGTTTAATTTTCTTTACAAATGGACCACTATTCTTGACAACTTGCTTATAATTTCCCTAAAAGCAAGCACCAAGAAAGATATTTGAGCTTTTCTTCATACTTGATACCACATATCCTTGCACCAGTCATAAAAAAGTGTTTAATGCTTTCTAGTTGACTAGCTATTAATCAGAATAAACTTTTATATTTCACAAAATTAACCCCTCAATGACAAAAGACTCACAAATATTCCATGAATTCCAAATTGTAGTAATAACAAATGTCCACTATTTTTAGCAGTGCCATCATATAATAAAATCTGTGAAAGAGCATTTGGAATTTGAGATTCATGCCATAATTCAGCAGTTATGCCAGGGTTGGGTAGCTTGAGGTCTCACCTTTATTTGCCTCAGCATACTTCCTCTGTGTGTTCAGAGCAGCATTCAATATAATGGTATTGGGGAGATGAAAATGAGGTAAGAGAAAAGTAGAAAAGTACATGTATTGGAATACAGGTTTACAGAAGAAGAGAGGAAGCAACACTGAATTAGAGAAAATGAGAGAAAAAGAGAGAAGAGAAATTGTATAGAAGGAAATGTTAAGATTCAGAGGACCTGGGAGAACAAACACACAAAACTAAAACTTACCTTTATATTGTAAATCTAAGTTTAAAATTTGCTCTATGTTATGTTTTGCTGAAGAACATAACATTTTATATATATTTACCAACTAAATTATTTATATTACAAAATTATTTACTGTATATATTTGATGGCAAATTTTCATGAAAGAAATTTCAGAATATACAAATCAGTGTTAATGTATATATAAAGTAAGCATTGATATGACTTCATACAGAATATGGAATTTACATGATATCAGAAGGATCCTATTATTCAACTAAGTTAAGCAATTAATGTTGAAAGAAGATTTGCAGATATACTCACCCAACAGACAGGAATGGCTCCTTTGATTCCAGTCTATTAAGTAAATAACACATATTTTAAAATATATACACTGAAAATAAATAGCATGCTAAATATTTACAAGATGCCTGCTTATTAAAACAGTAAAATTATTGTGTCTACAAGCACATAAATGCACAATTTAGCAATTCTGAATAATTAAAAAATATAAAATTACTTCATCTATTGTGAAGTAGACTTATTTCTCTCTAGATTAATATGAAAAGATATCTGAAATGGAAGATTGTTCTCATTTAAAGGAGAATTCTGTCTGAGTATAGAGAATAAAAAAACAAGTAAATGGAGAGAATAATCTTTTATAGTCAGCATATTTACTATTCATGAGAAATTTTTATAGGAAAGTCCATATATTATCTCTTTATGATTTCATAAGGAGAATGAATTTGCATTTGATTTGACCAGAATTCACTAATCACTAATTCCTTTGGTATATAAAGTACATATATTTTGTGTTTGTGGTTTAGTCATTTTTAGTTCTATCTGACTCTTTAAGAAGCCTTTTGGAGTTTTCCTGACAAAAACACTGGAATATTTTGCATTTCCTTTTCTAGTTAATTTTAGATGAAGAAGCTGAGACAAACTGGGTAAAGTGACTTGATCAGGGTCAAATAACTACTAAGTGTAGGAGGATAGATTTGAACTCAGGTAGACAAGTTTTCTTGACTCTAGGCCTGACACTCTATCTATTGAGCCACTTAGCTGTCCACTATAACACCTACTTTCATAATTACTTCATGCTTTTAGAATACCATTTAATAAATTATTACTCCTGTTCTCCGAAGTAATTTCTTCCAAAACAATTTGCAAACATCAATGGTCAGATCAATTCCACAGGACAACTGCTTGCTATTAATGTTTCTTCTGAATAAACAATTCCCAAAATTCATCTTTTATGAAACTGGAATTTATTTTTAAATTAAACCCTATTGTATCATAATGTCTGTTTTCAATTCAGAATTAACAATGAATGAATACAAGTTTGTTTGTCATAGGGAAAGAAGTAACTCATTAATGAAATGCATTTCTATTTTGCCTTTTGCTGTAAATTGCAATTCTTTAATTAATATTTCTGCTTTAACACACAATAACTATTAGAAAATAAATTTCTCAAGGCAGATATAATTCTACAGAATAAGACTCAAGGAACATACTTTTGTATGCAAAAAGCTCTTAACCTGTACATGAAATTGCCCTTGGTGACAAAAGCCTAAATATAAACTTAATTCATTACATTTTTCACTAACAATTTTGTGTGAAATCTTTAATGTACACATTCCAGAATATATCTCTTTCTATTGTATTTATTTTTAAAGTCATTAAGTAGCAAGGTTATCAAATAACCAACAGAGGTATAGTGTTGCACATAGCACTTTATAAGTTCCATTTTAAAGATATAAATTAAAGATAAAAAGGGGACATCACTTTATACCTAGGTTCAATCAGAGCTAATTTTTTTTAAAAAGTCAAGCCTTTTTTTTTTTTGTACTAGCTGTGACATATGTCATTGGGCAAGTTTTTGGTATCAGTCAGTTTTCTTATTTTTAATATGAAGTAAATGATCATACTAGATAATCTCTATGAAATTTTCCAGCTTGAAAAAAAATTATGTCCATGAATTAGGTCAATAATTTCTAGCAGTGAAGCAACTATTTAATCGACAAATCAAGACTTCTTTCCTATAAAAATAGCACATTAGAAATTTATTTTCTTTTTGAAAATGTTTGAAAATGTAAAAGATAAAATTTAAATCCTTATATCCAAAAATTATTAGACACTCCTGAGTTTTTTTGTAAATATTTTAGAATGCTTCATATCAAATACAAGTATTGCTTTTAGTAATTTTCTTAGAAATTTTAACTATCAAAAAGTCCCAACACACATTTGTTTTACTAAGTTACCAATATATAAAATAATATTAATCAAAGGGAACCTTATAAAATTTATTGAGTTCCTTCCCTATATTAATGCTGTCAATTATTTTAATCTAAACTGTACCCCAGAGACTAAAAAAAAGATTTTAATATATTTAAGTTGTCTTGATAGTAGCATACAAAATATGTAACATTTTTCTACAAATTTTAAATCTTAGAGTCATTCTTTACTCTTCCTTATCTTTTATTCACAACCCACACAGACCTTTCTCAGTAATCACAGAGCTGCCATCTCAGTTCAGTCTTATCATTTAATTCCTGTGCTATTACAATGGTCTCTTGATTGGTCTCCCTGTCAGAAGTCTCTCTCCATTCCAAACCATGTTCCATACAGCTGTCAAAGTGATTTTCCTTCAATGCAGGTCTAATCATGTTACTCCTCTATTCAGCAAACTCCAGTGCAGCAGCTCTCTTTTACCTCTAGGATAAAATATAAACTCCTCTGGCAAGCCCTTTGCATTTTGGACCCTTCCTATATTTCCAGGCTTATATACTTCTCCCTTTCCTGTACTCATGATCCAGCCAAACTGTTCCTTACACATGACATTCCCTTTCCTGTCTCTGTGTTTTGAAAAGACCATTCCCCAAATTTGTAACAAACTTATTTCTCACCTCTATCTCACAGAATTCCTCATTTCTTTAGAGACAAAGCTCAAACACCATCTCTTACACGAAGTCTTTCGTGATCACCTCAGTTGCTGGTGCCCTTCCTCATTAACTGCTATTAACATGTATTATAAATTTTATTATTTTTTTGTCTTTGTATTCTGATCTCCTGGAATACTTGTTCAGTTGTTTCAGTCTTGTTCAACTCTTTGTGATTCCATTTGAGGTTTTCTTGGCAAAGATATTGGAGTTATTGGTCATTTCCTTTTCCAGCTCATTTTACAAATGAGGAAATTTAGGCAAACAGGGTAAAGAGACTTACCCAGGGTCACACAGTGATAGGTAACTGAGAGCAGATCTGAACTCTGACCAAGCATGCTATCTGTCCACTGAAACATCTAGTTGCATGGCATAAGCAGCTTAATAAATGATTGTGGATTGAATGACTTTGCATCTCCATCAAATTTTCCTCTTATGTGTCTCTTGTATATGCCCAAATCTATACATTACTATAATAATTATTGTGGTGTAAGGCTCCATAATTTCATATCATCTTTATTCCTCATAAAGAATTCTAAGTGGCCATCCTGATTCTGGTCCCTTCCTACTTCTAATTCACAATTCATACTACTGACAGACTCAATTTCTTTAAACATTGCTTTCACTGAATGAAGCTCCTGATTGTTTTTTTTAAATAATGGCTCCCTATTTACTACTAAATGAAATATAAATTTCAGTACCTCATTTTCAAGGTCCTCCATGATCTAGATCGATATACACATTTACTCTTATTTCTCACTATTTCCAAAGACACACCCTTTACCTTAGTCAAGTAAGTTTTTTCACTTTTTTTGTGACATTTTATACTTATTGTTGGCCTTGAACCTTTATACAAATTTACTAATGACCTTAGAATATCCTTGTTTCTCTATAAATACAGAAATCCAACACCTTCCTGAAAGCTCAGCCCAAAGTTTTAAACTCCTACATCTTTTATACTACAAACCATAAAACAGCATTTTCCATGCTGCACTTTTTATTGTATTAAAATTTTGAATTGTGTGTGTGTGTGCGTGTGTGTGTGTGTGTGTGTGTGTGAGAGAGAGAGAGAGAGAGAGAGAGAGAGAAACAGACAGACAGACAGAGAGGGACAGAGAGAGAAAAGGAGAGAGAGACAGAGAGACAAGAGAGACAGAAACAAAGAGAGAGAAACAGACAGACAGAAAGAAAGAAACACACACGCACAGAAATTGGGGTGGTAGTGGGGGTGGAGGAATGGGGTGGTTTGCCTCCTAAAATAGTTTGCAGACATATGTGGTATGAAGAAAAAAATTAAAGATTTCCTCTAAGAGAATTTTCAATGCCTGCACATACCCATGGGGAAATGTTCCAGGGATGTCATTGACAGTGAGCACTCTTAAAGGTTAAGTTTAGAGATTCAGAGAGGTAGAGGGGGGAAAATCTCCATAGTTATCCTGATTTTTCCTCTAAAGTTAAGAAAAAAACCGTAAATGGTATCTCTCATAGAAGCAGTACTGGGGAAATTACAAGCTGGACCTTGGTATGAGTAGTGCTATACAATGATGGCCTGTAGAATGATGAGAGTTCTTGTCCAATTGAGCTAATGAACAAAAATGTGGAGAACCAGTACATGCAACTATGCCATTTTCTATAGCCATTCAATCCATGGGGAGAACTCTGGCCCCCTACCAGAGCTGACTTGTCTACATTAATGCAAAATATCCTTCCCCATACCAGAAAGAAGTTCAGAAGTTGGATAAGTACATGGGCTTCATGTTCATACAAATTGCACTATATTAAGAGTGAGATTCTGATAGTGGTTTGGGATACTTGAGGCATTTGAAACTTTTATAATATACATGCAAGTTGATTTTGTTATACCTTTTTCTAATCCAATTAAGTGATTTATTAAGGTTATGATCTTTAAACAGAGGTTTTGATTAACATAGTGGGAAGAAATGACTGAAAGAATAGCTAAACAGGGGCATAAGCCATTAATTGAATGAGTTATATTCCCTAAACAGAGAGTTGGAGTGATGGTGTTAATTTTTTTTTCCTGAGGCAATTGGGGTTAAGTGACTTGTCCAGGATCACACAGCTAGGAAATGTTAAGTGTCTGAGATCAGATTTGAACTCAGGTCCTCCTGACTTCAGGGCTGGTGCTCTATCCACTGCACCACCTAGCTGCCCCCAATGGTGTTAATTAATAACCATTCCTGTTCATGGTCCTGACATCTTTTAGAGACTATGCAAGGATAGTATTACCGAGACTTAATTACAGAAAGATGTCCAGCTCTCCAGTGTTCCATATGCATATTTTCCAAAATGAGGGATTATCATTCAACCACTATCTACCTTAGTTTCCTCATCTATAATGTAGGGATAATAATAGTATCTATCCCACAGGGTTGTAGTGAGAATCAAATCAGTTAATGTGTAAGGTACTTTGAAAAATCTTTAAAATCTACATAAATGCTATACTATTATTATGATTATTACCCCTAGTGTATTTGAAATAGACTGAGTATCGTGGGTTATGGAAGTAGAGGATTTTGAAGAAGTAGGAGACTAAGATGTTTAAAGGGGTAAGAATTAAAACAGAGAAGAAAACTCTGAGAAGAAAATTGAACTTATTGTAGAGGGTTGGAGATCCACATATGGTAAGAATATGGACTAGGATAGGATGGAGGGAAATTTAAGGTAAGAAGTATACTCTGAGTGATGGTGGCAGAGGAATTGTTTTAAAGTTGCAATGGTGAACAAGAAATATACTTTCCAGTGCTGTCAGAGTGTGGGAGAGAAGGGCTAGCCAGGCTTGAAGAGAGCTATAAGAGATATTTTTTCAGAAAATAGTGAGGCTTCAGATAGTGACAAAAGATGGGAGAAATATAGGATGGAAGGAATTTTGTTAATAACAGAATAAGGCCTCAGAGGGCATAGTTGAAAGGAAGGACAGAAGATTAAGACATAAGAGGATTAGAAATGAATTTATTCTTGGGGTTTGGGGTGCATTCTGCATGATGTGGGTCCTCAGGCAAGGCAATGTGGGAGGAGAGTGCACTTTAATAGTAAGGTAAGCCGGGCAGCTAGGTGGTGCAGTGGATAGAGCACCAGCCCTGAAGTCAGGCAGACCTGAGTTCAAATCTGGCCTCAGACACTTAACATTCCCTAGCTGTGTGACCCTAGGCAAGTCACTTAACCCTCAACTGCCTCAGCAAAAAAGCAAAAAAAAAAAAAGTAAGGTAAGCCCTGGCAGGTGGTACAATGGTCTTTAGACAATATAGGTCTAACAACCTTGGGGTCACATAATATTTCCTGACCTAACTTTGCTTTTGTACCCTGGACCTAATCATTACTAATTCTAGATACTCAGTAGGATTATTCAACAAGTCAATTTTGCAAATTTGCCCACAATCTTCCTTTGCTGTCCATTCCCGTCTTAGTCAAAGAAACCCATAATGACAATCCAGAGTACCTAGTATAGTGGTAATTGGTCAAGTCTTAAGAAGACCCTCAAGTCAGAATGAGTGCTTGCTGGTTCCCTACCTTCATGGTTAGTATCTGGCACATGTAACAATTTCTTCATGCCAGAGATTAAAGGGGGGGAATTCTCCCAGCTTTCTTCTGGATGATTACATAGAAAAATCAACAATACTATTATTGTGAATTAATAAGATGCTAGCTCTGTTTAAGACAGATAAACAAACATGATCATGGCATTATCATCCTAAACACGAATTCACTTCTTCTAAGAAAGCTTCCACGTTTTCAATCATACTAAGTAGATTTTCACATCCATTACCACAATAATCCTCCTCCAATACCTTTATTTATCATGACTTTCTTGCACAAAAATCTTCAGTGGTTTTCTATTTCTTGTAGGATAAAATCTAACTTCTTAGCTTGTCATTCAAAGTGCTCTATAATATGTTCTCAAAACTGTCATTCCAAAGTTAACTCCTACAACTTTCTTTCTTAATTAAGTTGTCATTGAAGCACCCTTATGCTGGTCTCTTCACTATTTTTAAAGAACACTATAATTCCTCCAGCTTTATTGGCTTTTTTCAGTTATCCAACTTAAAAAACTATTTTAGTTTTCAAGAGTAGGCTTGCTCCAGCTTTACTCCAAGAAACCTTCTCCAACAGTCAGAGATCACTGCTTTATAAAAAATTAAATTACTTAATATTTATACAACTTTAAAAAATTAATAACATATTACATTAAAATTACTTTGCTATTGTCTTATATTGTTATAAAACAATTCACGAATGTACAAAACTTTAAAAGTTCCATCAGAGCCTGATTAAATTTAAAAAAAATATAGTTTCTCCTCCTGTACCTAGCACAGCACTTTATTCTACATGGACCAAGGAAAGAAAGTTACTAGCTCATACCTTACTTCCAGAAATGTCAAAATGATGTTGGAAAGAGCATTTGTTAGTAATTATCAGGAATCACGAATGATCATATGTAAAAATCAAGAAAAACTTGTATATTATTCTGAGAAAAGAAATTCTTGGTTGGATTAGTTTTGATATTTGTTGTTATTTGAACTGTTTTGAGGACTGGAGCCCTGAGAGCACCAGCCCTGAAGTCAGGAGGACCTGAGTTCAAATCTGGTTTCAGACACTTAACATTCCCTAGCTGTGTGACCCTGGGCAAGTCACTTAACCTCAATTGCCTCAGCAAAAAAAAAAAAAGCCCCCCCCCCAAAAAAAAAAACTTCTACTTTGAGGACTGGAGCCCTGATTTTAATGGTTTAGGTAACTTGAGATGAGGAAACTCCCTCTACTAATTTGCTTAAACACAAAGAGAAAGTGATTTTTTTGTATAGGAGAGACTCAAACATATTTCCAGGCTGAGAGGAAGCATCCAGTAAAGTAGGGGAGATAAGAGAGGTAAGAAATGATTAAAGGAGAAACATATCAAATCTACATCTCTAACTCTGATATACTGAACTTCAGACAAGTATCTTCTGTCTGATATGTTTAACACAGCTCCAAATGCATATCTTATCAGCACCTCAAACTCAATACATATAAAATTGACACTGTAAATTATAAAGGGCCCATTACTTTGTTTAAAACTGTGTTAAATAATATTTTGTTGAATATTGTGAGAGAGCATCATGGTGCTCCTCACAAAAAAACTTAGACACTTGTGAACTGAGCTGTGTCATCATGGGTAAGTATTTAAATTTTAGCTTCAGAGCCTTATCTGTAAAATTTCTTTATAATAATGCAATGCATTACCTACCTCTGGGGTGCCTATAAAGCAAGTTCTCTGTAAAATTTAGAGTGATATAAATGTTGATAATTATTAGACACTATAGAGATCAGGGAGTGTAGCTCTAAGGCAAAGTTACTAAATTTGGCAATTAGGAGGCCAGCACTGAACTTTGAGATAGCAGTGACAATTGAGGGTTGAAAGATAGATTATGAGAGGATCTTAAAATATAAAGCTAGAAAGAACTTCACTGGCCAATTAGTTCAACTCTTCATCTAGTAGATGAAGAAACCAAGGCATAAGAACTTAAATGATTTGTCCAAGGTTACGAAGCTGGCATGTAGCCAGAAGCCAGAGTTTAACCCAAGTTTTTTGACAGTAAGATAAACATTCTTTCCTGTGGTCCAAATGGGCAGTATGATCATGAAAATATCAAACATCAAATATTTTATCTAGAGATTTCATAATGAAAAAATAGAGGAAAGCAAAAGGATGTTAGTTCAAACCTTATTTAAGGAGGAATAAAGATCTTTTAGGTTGTGAAAACTCTGAGTATGCTCATATATTGAGAGAGAGGATTTAGGGAAGATAATGAAATGAATTAAAGACATATAAGTGAATGGGATTTAAGTTAATCTTCATGAAGGATAGCTAGCTATTCTTAGTGAATTTTTGGCAGTTTTAATCTTTAAAAAGAAATTTGTAGAGGGAAAAACATATGAAGGAAAAGAGTTCTCCAATGAAATGAATTCATCATTTTACCACTTAAAGACAGATAATTTGGTTAGATCATATTTTGGGAAAGAATTTCCCACTTTAGATTTGCAAGAAGTATTTGCTTGTGTGGAAAGGAACTGATTTTTATTTTTATTGAATGTGTGATTACTATGAAATAGTAATTTAATATTATTGCATAGAAGACCCAGAATTAAGACAAGTATACATAGAATTAAAAAAAATCAAGCATAATATTTAACACAGTTTTCTGAAATAGAAAAATTTTGTCTCACAAGAATAAAAAGTTAACAAGTATCAAAGAACAAACTCTGTTATGTAGTAAACATACAAATTAGAGGATGATCATTTATGATTTAATGAAGACAAATTGGGAGAAGTAGAGCAGGAAGAGACTGAATTTGGAGTTTTAGAGGTTTATTCTAAAAACATGTCACCGATAGCTGCTGTTTGTATCCATTATTTATATCAGCAGCATGCTGCTAATTGCTTATTACATCTGGTCAAGTAGTCAAAATAAGATAAACATAGCACAAAAGCACATCCTCAGGAGCTCCCTACATCAGAGTTGTCTAAGCAGCAAAGGGGCAATTTGCCTTGGGGGTTATCAGTGGTAATAGATGTGGGGAAAAGTCCCCAAGAAACACTCAGATGAAGGAGCTACTCCTTGGCTATGAGCATCAAGGACTGTACTCACATAATAGGTGATAGGAGTAAGCATTTAAGGAAGTTTTGCACAGGGATCAGTCAACTCTTGCCAGAAGAGCTTTACTTGCCTATTTTAAACTAACTTGATGAATGCTCAATGACTGCAAGGAATTAGATAAGGTATCAAAGATAGGATACAAAAACAATTTGAAAAATACCCCCTGACCTCAATCAAGGTGACAAAACACTAATAAATAGGGATTAGGAAAGATTTGCTAGAGGAGGTGGTACAACCCCAAAGGAACCCCAAAGGAATGAACCCCAAAGGAAGCTAAAGATTCTAAAGGGAGCCAAAGCACGTTTTCCAAAATGCAAAGACACTGAGGAGGGAAATATACTGCAGAATCCATGGAATGGAAGGCAAACTAGTTTGGCTGAAACAGAGTAAGGTATAAAAGACGGAAAGGTAGGCTGTAGTCATATTGTAAAGAGTTTTAAATGACAAGATGAGAAATTGTTATAATTCCATTCCAAATTACCCTCTTTCCTCATTTTAATTTCAGGTTCTTATGAGGGATTTAAAAAAAAAAAAAACCTGCAAAATTTTGTTTCTCCTTGCTGCTGTTTTAAAGGCCTGGAGTACTGATTCCAAGAGATAAGATAAAACAAAACAAAACAAAACAAAAAACTTGACTGAGCCTAGTGTCTTAAGAAGTGGAATCCAGGTATTCATTGGAAGGGAGAGGAGAATTAGGCCTGGAGAACAGTCAGTATAATATGGAGATGGCTGGCAAGATCACCTTGTTTAGCTTTTTGGACTCCCATATTATATTGTTGCTTCATATTGAGCTAGAAATCCCCTAAAATCCTGAGAATGCTTTCAGCCAGGCCTCTCTGAGCTTTCATTTGTGAAGATGATATTTTTAACCTAAATATAAGAACTTATAGTTGTTCTTATTAAATTTAAAACCATTATATTAAGCTTGCTAGTCTAGCCAATTAAGATCTAATCTTATATATATATATATATATATGTTTAGATGCATATCCATCTAATCTTGTATCTATAAATATGTATATAAATACATGAAACATATACACATATGAAGACTTTGGGCAATAAAATTAGATAGAGAATCCAACACAAGAAGGCAAATAGAAGATTACATGATAAGTATCCCTGAAACATAGCGGAACATAAGTGATGGCTAGAAAATTAGAATGGAAGGTTATGGGAAGTACATAAATTCCTGTGAAAACATATAAATTTGAGGGAAGAAGAGTGGTATAGAGTTTATGGGTACTGGTAAAATGAAGAGAAAGAAAGATAACGTGTTGTAAGTGTCCTACAAACCACTAAGCTTGTAGGAATAATTGATTGTGGTTTCCCTTTACCCACCTTCCTTCTAGAGACACCTACCTGGTTGTACATTCTTTCAAAAATATTGCCTCTTTGAATGATTCCACAAGGAAGTGATATTACTGTTCCATTAACTCTTGGGCTAACCTGCTCAGAGGTGGCAGTTGGTTGTTGGTAGTAGGAATGGAAGGCAATTTCCACAAGATTTGCTATATTCTTTGATGACTTAGTGTTGGCATCCATGGCTGTGGGATGATCTGAATTGTGGGAAAGACCTGCTATTTTTGGAGAACTCCAATCACTTTTGTCTTTTCCCTACCTATACATACATGCATACATATACAAAAGTATATATGTATGTATCTATGTATATAGCTCTTTAGGAATGGAAAATGATCTTATATTCCTGTTTTATAGTACAGCCATCTTAGATTCAGAGAAGTTAACCAATTTATCCATAGTTAGTTACCTGATTATACAGCTATTACAAATTTGTGAAATTTGAACAAAAATCTCCTGATTCCAAAGCTGTCATGGAATATAACAGAAGGCATCATAAATCATTGGCAATTTAATCCCACCCCTTCTGTAGGATGTTTAGTTAGGTTCCTGACATTTTAATCATTTCAGAGGCTTTTATATATTTTTGTTTGCAGGTTGTCTTTCAAGCTAACTGATTAAGCATAAAGACAACTACTGACTTTGATCAAACATCAGCAGTTAAAAATGGACATAGACTGATTCCTGGATTTCTTTTTTTTTTTTTTTTCTTTTTGCTGAGGCAATTGAGGTTAAGTGACTTGCCCAGGGTCACACAGTTAGGGAATGTTAAATGTCTGAGACCAGATTTGAACTCAGGTCCTCCTGACTTCAGGGCTGGTGCTCTATCACTGTGCCACCTAGCTGCCCCGATTCCTGGATTTCTTGAGGGAAATTTTCCTTTATAGGAGATTTTTCACATAGGATATAGCCCTATTTTGGAATATTTTTTGAAGTACCATTTATTGTTAAAAAAAACCTCTTACATATAATTTGGACAGATAATTCATAGATCACAGTACTTGAATATTATTACCTGTGTTGAAAATCAATCTTTTACGGAAGTCAGAGAACGACAAAAATTACTTAATCTTTTACTCTTGTCATTATATTCCTTTCCTTTCTGGAAGAAGGAAAAACAAATTATACTTGAGACCACAACTAACCCTTTATCCCTATGCAAGTACTTTATGTCCTAAATCACATTTGTCTTTCCCCTCTTAAATTGGGCTCTTCCCTAAGCCCTCTCTTTCTCCAAATCATACATAATGATTTGGTACATAATCTTGGAATTCTCTTTGACTTTTTCCTTTCTCTTCTTTGACCCAGATCAGTCTCCAAATTCTGTTGAATTTCTCTCCATGTCTCATACCTATTGTTTTTTTTCCCAGTCACATTGCCAACATTCAATGTGAGGTCCTTATCATCTCTCAATCGGATATGGGCTTAAAATTATTTTCCATATCTCTAGGTTCTTTCCTTTCTAATCCATTCTTCACAAACTATCAAATTAATCACCCTGCTAAACAGTACTGATCAAATAATTTTTCTGGTTGGAAAGAACAAAACAAAATACATCAGTAGATCCCCATTGCCTTTAGGATAATTATAAGTTGCTTAGACTGGTATTTTAACACCCTCTATGTTATGTTTTCAAATTACCTTTCAAAGTCTTATATGTCAGTAATTTACCTATATGTACTCATTAGCTATGCCATAATCATCATCCATTATGAAAAATAATAAGTAACACCTCCTATATGAATAATATACTTCCTATACCAACAAACCAAAGATAAGATTTAATGAAAGAAAAAAAAATGCAGTCTTAATTTTCTCATCACAGAGAAAAGAGACTAAAGAAATGTGATAAAGTCCAGAATAAAACTAAGCTCCCTAGGAAAATATTTTGAACATGTAGATTTAGAAATGTTAGCACTTGTTTGATGCTCTCATGTATGCTAAGACATGAGCTATATTTTCACATGTTAACAATTTCTATCTAGAATAATCGCAGGCATGTACTGAAGCCAACTTGAGCTGGCTCAAGAAAGTTAATTATTAAATTTCTAGCATAAGCATTTTATAACTCCAAAATCAGTAAATACTACATATCAGAACTTGATCTATTGCTTTGTTGATTGTCTAGGTTTAAGAAAGTGATGAAAAACATTAATAATGCAGATTTAATTTAAAGTGTGTCATAGGTATGTTTGTTTTCTTTTAAAGAGAACTGGCTGTTAAGTATTTACCAGAATATTATTGGTTGCTCTATTGAGCTTACATTTTTGGCACATTATCTCATTTGGTCCTCACAACAATCCTGAAAGCTGGGTAGTGCAAATATAATTATGGTCTTACTGCAAATGATGGCATGAAAGTTAGGGGAGGAAAGTTAGTTGAAGGTGAGAAACAATCAAGCTGGGCCTTCTCAGAACCAGGTCTTCCAAGTACAAACCCAGAATTCTTTCAAATACACCATGCCTTATTTATTCATTATAATTCTGATTATCTCACAATGAGAAGCCTCTCTTTTATTTTCTATTGAACTCTTTTTTCCCTTATGCTATTTGTTTTGGATGTTTCCTGAGGTAGTTTTCGCAAATAATTTCTTACCAATAGAAATCCCTATTTACAATATACCTGGTGGGCTGTTTCAATCATTCTTAAGAAAAAAGCTCACTGGGGGCAGCTAGTTGGTATAGTGGATAGAGCACCAGTCCTGAAGTTAGGAGGACCTGAGTTTAAATTTGACCTCTGACACTTAACATGTCCTTAAGTATGTCTCAGGGAATTTTCATTGCATTTGTCTATTTTGTTAGGTGCAAAACAAACTCTTGATAATTTGTTCTATCTTAGGTTCATTTTTATGTTCACTATTGTGATTCTTGTCACAGTAAAAAAAATGAGTCAGACACACCTGTCAGATTGGCCAACACACCTGTCAGGTTGGCTAAAATGACAGGAAAAGATAATGATGAATGTTGGAGGGGATGTGGGAAGGCTGGGACACTGATGCATTGTTGGTGGAACTGTGAACGGATCCAGCCATTCTGGAGAGCAATTTGGAGCTATGCTCAAAAAGTTATCAAACTGTGCATACCCTTTGACCCAGCAGTGGTTCTATTGGGCTTATATCCCAAAGAAATCATAAGAAAGGAAAAGGCCCCACATGTGCAAGAATGTTTGTGGCAGCTCTTTTTGTAGTGTCTAGAAACTGGAAACTGAATTGATGCCCATCAATTGGAGAATGGCTGAACAAATTATGGTATATGAATGTTATGGAATACTATTGTTCTGTAAGAAACGACCAGCAGGATGATTTCAGAGAGGCCTGGAAAGACTTGCATGGACTGATGCTGAGCGAAATGAGCAGAACCAGATCATCATACACAGCAACAACAGTATTACATGATGATCAATTCTGATGGACATGGCTCTCTACAACAATGAAATGTTTCAAACCACTTCCAATTGTTCACTGAAGAAAGCCATGTACACCCAGAGAGAGGGATGTGAAATGTGGACCAAAACATAACATTTTCATGCTCTCGAATGATGTTTGCTTACATTGTGTTTCCTTTATCTGATTTTTCTTTCTTGTAGATACGATTTTTCTTGCACAAAAATGATAAGTGTGGAAATATGTATACACATATTTGATTTGTCAAGTATTTTATTATAATTAACATGTAGTGGATATCCTGCCATCTGGGGAGGGGTGGGGAGTAGGGAGGAAAAATTTCTAACAGAAAGCTATGTAAGGGTTAATGTTGAAGAATTACCCATACATATGTTTTGCAAATAAAAAAAAAGAAAAAAGAAAAAAAAAAGAAAAAACTGAGTCAGCAAGGTTTGAGCTAAGGACCTTACTTAGATGATCTGAAATGCCCTTGAATAACTTTACATAAAGGAGAATTTAAGTACAAGGAAATTTAGGTGCTAAGGGAGAAATAATTGACTATGAGAATTGTGGACATAGCTCCCTAAGAGACCACAAACTTTTTCCCCTGTCAGTCTTAACAGATAGAGAACAGAATGGATAGGATTTGGCCAGAGTGGATAAAGTGTGGCCATTTCTACTACTCTTATGATTCTATGATTAAGTTACACTACATTTCACATTGGCAGGAAGTGCCCACAACTCTGTCTCCTATTCCATTAATTTCAGAAAATTGTTCTCTTACAATAGATGACACTTTCAAACTCAATTATTCTCTTGCAGGAAATTCACTCATCTCAGTTCCAAGTCTGTGTGATAAAAGGAAGTAAATTCAAGATGAACTAGCAAGTGGCTGGCTCAGCTGTCTCAATATGTTTATCTTGTGGTTTGTTAATGGCTGTTAAATCCTATGCAAAAATTGTATCTGCCAAGATTTTAGAGTGGAAGAAGTATATAATCATTTACTGAGTTATCTCCTCTAAGAACTTATCCTGTAGTGAATGTTCCTTCATTCACTGGATGATCAAAGTGGTAATTTACCTTTTTCTTTCCTTTAAAGAGAAAAATATCAAATCTAAAATGATTTTTCTTAAAATCTTTGTTGAATGAAGTCTTCAGAATTAGTTTTAACAAATGCAAATGTGGTACTTAAAGAATCATAGCTCTAGAGATAGAAGGGACTTTGGAGATGAAATAGTATACTCTTCCCTAACATTCATTTTACAGAAAAACAAACAGAGGCTGAATTGTCCAGTCACATGGACAATTAATAACAGAAGTGGTATTTGAACTGAAATCTTCAGCTTCAATTGAACTTTACAACTTTAGCCCTCAAAACATAATGATTCCTGGAGAAAGTCCTAAGCAAAAATGCGAAATAGGCTGTTTAAAAACAAGCAAGCATATTTAGTCCTTACATTCTTTACTTTCACCTGTACTTGCCCAATCCCCCTCTACTCTCCCATCTATTATGGAAAATAATTTCTATGCCCCCTCAGAAAGCTGAAGTTGTCTGGCTCTCTTTTCATTCCTTTGTTGAAATTTGATTTCAAGAAAACATTTGAAGCTCCTTCCAATGAATGACTATATAGCTGATAATAACTCAAATCATTATCTAGGAAAGGGGATTATAGTTTGACTAGCTCAGAAAGCTTTAAGGTAAGGGAATCTCTATGGAAGTTTCCTTTATCAGCCAGCACCTAAGGAGTTATTTATACTCTCCTAGTATGAATGACATCACAACTACATCCATTAAATTTAATCCATCTATTCTTTTCAAAGATGAAAATGAGACCAGCTAGATGGTGCAGTGGATAAGGAATCAGTTCTGGAATGAGGAGGAACAGAATTCAAGTGACCTCCAGACACTTTAGGATTTACTAGCTGTGTGATCTTGGTCATTTAACCCCAATTGCCTAGCAAAAACAAAACAAAACAAATGAAACATACCTAAAAAAATAAAGATGAAAATGATAGGCACCATGGTGTAGTGAAAGACTATTAAGTTCTGCTCTTAAAAAATAGAAGCTGCATGAACTTGGACTTAATTATTTAGTGTCCCAGGCAATTCTGTAAGAATGACAGAATCAAATGATGTGCTCTCTAACAGAGAATATTTAACATAATTTTTTCATTGTTATGGTATCACATACTATAATGGACACCACTCAGTATGAGTTAATTTTCTTTCCTTTTTTGGTATCTTAAAAAAAAGTATATAATGATTTTAGGCATAAAGAGATGTCCAGTGGTGTCTATTGCATTCCAAGGTTCTTGACATTTTCCTATACAAAGTATCTCATAGTTTACAGTTTAGTGCATATATTTTAATATTTCTCATGAAACATTTTCTTTTTTCAAACCCTAAATAATAATATAATGAAATTTCCTACCCTTGGCCAGAATGCTAAACTGTGCAACAGTGAATGGAAAAAAAAATGACATGGTTTTTATCTACTGGCTGAATATAATTCTGGAAAGATGTCAATTTCTGGTAATAGATATGACAATACATGTGTTTGGCACTAGTTACCATTTGTCAATCTGCTAATCGTGTCCCAGCAAGCCACAAACCATTATATAAATTCAAAAAAGGGAGAGCAGAACAAATGCTTGAATTTACCATATACCACGTTTTCATAATCAATTTCTTTCACCTCATAGAATAGCATTGCACTTTAAAAAATCAAGACATTAGAAGATACAATCCTATTTTCTCCCAGATAGGATTCTTGCAAAATTCTAAGTGTCTCCATTTCACTAGTTCTGGATAGATTATTTTGGCAAGACTGGAACTTGAAAAATCTATAACAGTTATCAAGCAGTACAGCTCCAAATGCTATTTCACACACGATTATCTATAGATTGTAGGTCATCTATACTCTTTCCTCTTTCCAACTCCAGCTATTAGTTTGTGGTGTCACACACAATAAAGTGCATCCTCATAAACTAACTGTCCTAAGTCAATTCCAACATAAATTTTGCTAGGCTATATTCTTATTGCTAAGAATCATAACTAAATCACCCTATCTCTTTTTTTTCTTCTCATTCCAATTGTATAGTTGGAATATTAAAGCTGATCTCTAAGCTTGTAATTCTGTTGCTATTTGCAGGCCACTTAAACTGTACCATTGCAATGCACTATCAGCAACTCTGAGGCTGAATTATAATTTTGTATGCAATTAAGAATGTCTATTGTTATGCAAGATACATTGTCTAATTACAAGTTCACAAATCTGTAGTCAGAAGCATAGCACTCCCCAAGCATGCATCCTTGATTACTTATTTTACTGAGTCACTTAAAAGCTCATAAATTTTGACTTTTCTATTTCTCAAGATGAGACACTTCAGATAGTCTTCTGCTTTTCCCTCTACTTGAACCTGCTATTGCAATGAACAGTCAATGTTTCTCCACCTAAGTCAGGAGAGAGGTCTTTTAAAACTATGGTTTGACTATGGTATTAAGATTAATGTAAATTATCTTTAATATAATGTATTTTGTAATACAAGGAACTGGAGAGTTGTAGCTCCTAAGAGAGGCAGTGTCTTTGCAAACCATCAAGCACAGCAAAGTATAAGGGGTTAGTGCTTTGGAAAGATGGTGAATTTTATCACCACCACCATCACCATCATCATCATCATTCTCTGCCACCTCTTCCTCCTCATCATCTTAGAAGTCGACCTATGGCCTCTCACAGACATTAGAAGCAAGAGATAAACTGGTTCATAGAGAACACATATGTCTTTTTCTCTTACATGCATTAAAGCCAACAGATAACATGGGAGAGTTTCTGCAGGTACAGATTGCTTTTGGAAGTGAAGTGGAAAATATGTGAGAAGATTCGTTCCACATGAGCAGATGCTTTAATGAAAGTTAAAGAATAAACTATATAATATCACACTTTTTTGAACATGAAGAATTTAGCTAAAAACAACTTACTTTTTAGAAAGAAGAAATCAAGATAAGGAGAGAGTCAGATCTGTGATGGGTATCTACTGTGATAGGAGAGACCTAAGAACGCTCAGATTATGTTAGTGAATTCAACCAAGCTTGAATGCACAGATTTTCCAAAGCTCATTCTTAAAGGTGTGATCTATGTCCACACACTCAAAGCAGTTTAGCAATGCAGTAGTAGTTATATGAACAATATAACAAGGGAAAATAAGCCTGCCATGGTGATGGAGGAAAGTGACCCTAGGGATCCCAAATCAAATTGAATCCACTTGCCTCTTTCATCTCTCTCATCACTATATGTATTTTGAACCACAGAACTGTATAAAACTTGGTTTAAAATCCTACCCCTCATCCTAACTGACTGTATAATTTTGGATAAGTCTATTTAACCTTTGTCTCTGGTGCAAAATTTCCTTATGAATCTCACCTAGCTCAGGATCTATTATGATCCAGTGAATTCAGAGGTGGCAGTGTATCTCAAATTATCAGGAATGATTATATCATTGCATCTTCTAATTAATTACTATAGGTATAGAAAACTTCCATATGGGGGTAAATCCAACTTTTTTGGGGGGAGGGGGAGATGGCAAAAGAACCACACTTACTTGTCTGGGTAATCTCCCTTATTACCTTGGTTCAAATACTGGCTGTGTGGCAAATCACTGAACTTATTTCCTTATCTATAAAATGAAGACAATTATACTAACACCACCTTATCCATAGAACTATTATAAAAATCGAGTGAGGTAGCATGTGTAAAATGCATTATAATTATAAAAATGCAGCTGCTATTAGAATTCATTCTCCTTGGTTGGATATGTGAGGTAAAGGAGATTGAGGAGACCAGGATAATGCCAAGTTATTAACAGAAATTACTGAAAAAATGGTAGTAGTGTCTTTGACAGAAATAGGAACTATGGGAATAGGGAAAAGGGGAAAAGGTCAATTTTAGACATGTCATGTTTAAGATGCTTCCATGACTTACAATTTGAAACCAACTAGGTCAGTGGTAATTTGGGACTGAAGCTCAGGAAGATACTTTGTATACACACAATATTTATCATAAATACATATACATGTAGTACATACATAATACATGCACATGTGATTTGCATAGAAAGATAAATTAAGCCTATAATAGATACTATTATTGATAAAGGGATAATGGAGGAAGAAGAGAGGACTCTGAGAAAATCATTAGGGAACAACTACAAAGAGGTAGCATGATATAAATGAAGGGACAGCAAAGGAGACTAAGAAGGAGCAGTCATGTAGAAGGCAAACCACAAGCAAGTGCTGCCAAAAAATACTGAGAAAAGAGAGAATTTAGGAGGAAAGAATGCTCAACATCACTGGGATGCTGAGAAATAGCTAACTATTTGTTTTCTTTAATTTAGGACTATGCACAAAGGGCTATCAAAGTGTACCCTTTTAATTCAATAGTCTCACTACTGGATCTGCATCCCAAAGAGATCATAAAAGAAGAAAAAAGGACCCACATGTGCAAAAATGTTTGTAGCAGTCCTTTTGGTAGTGGCAAGGAACTGGAAACTGAATGAATGCCCCTCAGTTGGGGAATGGCTGAATAAGTTTTGATATATGAATGTAATGGAAATTGTTGTCCTATAAGAAATGATGAGCAGGCTGATTTCAGAAAAGCCTAGGACTTATATGAACTGATGCTAAGTAAAATGAGCAGAACCAAGAGATTATTGTACAAAGTAACAACAAGATTATGCAGTGATCAACCATGATGGACTTGGTTTGTTTCAACAATGAGGTGATTCAAGGCAATTCCAATAGATTTGTAATGGAAAGTGCAGACACATCCAGGGACAACTATAAAGACTGAAGGTGGATCAAAGCCTAGTATTTGCACCTTTTTTTCTGCTGTTGTTTGTTGGCTCATATCTTTTTTTCTTGTGCTTTTCCCCTTTTGACCTGATTTTTCTTGTGCTACATGATGAATATGGAAATATGGTTAGAAGAATTGCACATGGTTAACCTATAGTGGGGTGGGGAGAGGGAGAGAGGGAGAAAAATTTTTAACACAAGGTTTTGCAAAGGTGAATGTGAAAACTACCTTTGCATGTATTTGGGAAAAGAAAATACTATTAAAAACAATTGGCTCTCTTACAACAAAAATATGATGACACATTTTTGACATTATTAACATTTTCTTCACCACTTTCTCAGGTCTAGAAAACCAATAAAAACAACAGAGCCTGATTTGTAATCTTTGCTAATTTCTGAGATGTAAATGCTCTCACTGAAAATTTAATAATCAGTTTTCATGAGCCATTCCAGTTGGCTTTAGCATACCATTTCTGGAATACTTGCCAAATACATCAGATAGATAGAGAAGGATTCAGTTTTAGAAAAAAAATAACCACATCATGCTTAGCAATTAAAAGATGCTTGATAACTTTGGAGAGGGTAATTTCAGTTGAATAAAGAAGTCAGAAACTGGAATACAAAATCAAGAAGGAGGATTGCCTTTCAGAAATTATGCAGAGCTTTCAGTAATCCACAACTGCTCCCCCACATTGCTATCTTCCTGCACTCTCCTCCCAACTCCAATCTGTTTTTGTCTCTGGTGCAAAATTTCCTTATGAATCTCACCTAGCTCAGGATCTATTATGATCCAGTGAATTCAGAGGTGGCAGTGTATCTCAAATTAGCAGGAATGATTATATCATTGCATCTTCTAATTAATTACTATAGGTATAGAAAACTTCCATATGGGGGTAAATCCAACTTTTTTGGGGGGAGGGGGAGATGGCAAAAGAACCACACTTACTTGTCTGGGTAATCTCCCTTATTACCTTGGTTCAAATACTGGCTGTGTGGCAAATCACTGAACTTTTTCAACAATTATTTTACAAATCATGGTTTTCCACAATCTTTAAACATTCATAAATGTGTGACCTCAAACAACATTGAAGAATGATGATAAAGATATTAAAAACACAAATTCCTAATAAGCAGTCAGATTTCCTTCAAAGTAAGATGTCATTCCACTAGTTCCAAATGTTATTTTAAACTTAAGAAGCTTCCTTATCGTAATTGAATATGTTAGCTGTTGCCTGTTGAACCAAGGAATAAATAATTCAAGCAGTTAAGACAATTGTCTCTTCTTTGATAATCTTTCCCTTTGATGATATTCTGAATCAATTTTTTCCCTAAAAGCTACAAACTGTCTTAACTGATAACCTTTATTCACTTTTTGATATATAAAAACCAAACCACACCAAAACAAAACAAAAAAACCTCTCAGTGAATCTTATTCTTGGAAGAGAAATTTGAAGTCTCAGTTTCATCTTTGGGTCTTCCCTATGAAATCGCAGTAAAGTTTTATTCTTGATTACAGTCCTTTGGGCTATGGAATTTTTCTTTTAACAAGAAATACAATGCTTACTTGGTACAAGCAAAAGATAAGAGGCATAACTGAGGAAATATATTATTAGAAAAGGGTATGGCCTAAGCATACAAGCAGAGTCAGGATTAACAGACTGATAATCAGAATGATGCATTGGTATCTGTTTAAGACTCAGAGCAAGGTATCCAAATCTGTAGATAGATCCTAAATAGAGGGTTTGTGGGAAGACATATATAACAATAACAAATATGAGAAGGCTTGGATAAATTGCAGGATGCACTGGTAGATAGGATACTTATAACAATGAATTTACAGATCCTTCAGAAAAAAAATTATTATAAATATGTCTAACATATTATGCAATTTCTACCCTCTCCCTAAACATAGAATGCTTTTCCAGTTGGAATACCCAATTAGATTTAAGCTAAAGTAATTATGAGATAGTAGATCAGATAGATGCTGGACGTGGAGTCACAAAGACAAGTTAAAATTCTGCCTCAGATACTTATTAATGTGTTTAACCCTGGATACTATCTAATTTAAGTTTCTCAGCTGTAAAATGGAGATAATAATAGTACCTACTCTCTAAAGTGGTTGTGAGAATAAAATGTAAAGAGCCTGGCACATACTAAATGTTTAGTAAATGTTTGTCCCCTAACATTCATTTTACTTTTGTACATTATTGACCTGGTAAGAAAACAAACTTTTAATAAATTTTTATATGACTTGGATATTTCTATCAAACTATAATTTGTACAATCCATTTTCAAATTTCAATTGAACACAAAACCTACTTATTTGAGGGTAATAATATTTATTTAATAAAGAGTTTTTAATCTTCTAGAAAACTAGCTTGTTTTGGTGCTATGAAATATATTGCTCTGAGTTGTTTTTGGCAAGGCTTATAAATTCCATTACAGTAAAGGAGAAATTATTGATCTGGAAACCACATTTGTGGCCCAGTTTTATCTGTTTAGTTCTTTTTTAAAATAGCTAATTAATTAATAAACAAAAAAAATTTATTACCTCAGTCTTTGGGGAAAGAAGGAAATAAGTACTTATTAATTACCTACAACATGCCAGACACTGTTTTAAGCACTTTATATATATATGTGTGTGTGTGTGTATACATATATATATATATATATATATACATATATATATATATATATATATATATTTGCTTTTTGCTGAGGCAATTGGGGTTAAGTGACTTGCCCAGGGTCATACAGCTAGGAAGTGTCTGAGATCACATTTGAACTCAGGTCCTCCTTACTTCAGGGCTGGTGCTCTATCCACTGAGCCACCTAGCTGACCCATATATATATATATATATATATATGGATATATATATATATATATAATTTAATGTCATTTGATTCTTACAACAATCTGAAGAGGTGGGTGATATTATTATCATATTTGAGTAAACTGAGGCACTTAGAAATTAAGTGATTTGTCCATGATCACACATCAATGAAGTGTCTAAATCCAGATCTGAACTCAGGTTTTCCTGAATCCAGCCTCAGCATTCTATCCACTACCTACTGAAAATGTAAAGATAAATGACATATAACGTTTTGAGCCAACATTTCAGCAGGAGGACCAGATGAGTACAAAAGAACTATAACATAAATGAGAACATGGCAAATTGATAAGATGTTCAACTATGAATAAGAATATCCTTTTTATTCTCTGTATTCATTCCTATATGCAGAATTTTAAATTTTTATACACCATTTCTAGGATCTTTGTTTGAAATTTTTACTATTATAACTCAAATTGTCATTAATAGCTAGCAATTTATAAATTAAGAGGTTTATAAAATGCTTTACAAAGATTGTGTAACAATTCTTTCAAACTCATTGGTAGGTAAGTTCTATCATTATTCTCATTTTACAGATGAAGAAACTGAGTCTGAGAGACACGAAGTACTTTGCCCAGAGTCACAAAGCAAGAGAGTACATGAGGGAAGATTAAATTCAGATTTTCTTTATTCCACATCTAGTGCTCTTCCCATTGTTTCACTTGACTGCTTCAAAACCATTGCTTCAATGATGTTTGTATGCAAAGCATATGAGGTTCTCTAGGTAAGATAAAAAGTGGCACAATGTCCACACTAATGGTGTATGCAAATCCATTAGCAAGAAGGGGGAAAATTTCTAATGTAAACTGAAAAGGGAAAAAGAAGATAAAGAATACCGTTACTTTTACTATATAGCAAACACTTTCAATTTTTAAGTTGAAGCATAATTTAGAAACTTTAGAAGACAGAACAATAAATTTCCATTTCAATCAATTTTCCACAGCTTCTGAAGACAGATATGACCACTATGCCTCCTTTTTTTTAATAAACTTCAGTGGCTTCCTATTGCCTTTAGAAGTAAATACAACTCTGGCTTGACATTTAAAGTCTTATACAACCTACTTGCAAGTTGACTTTCCAGTCTTATTGCAAGCTGTGCCTCTTCACACACTCTGTGGAGCATTCACTAAATTGATCTTCTTGCTCTCTCTCAAGCAAGGCACTGTATATCTTGTCTCATCTGGGTTGTTCCCCAGACCTGGAATGTACTGTCTCTTCATTTCTGCCTTGTAGCAGCTGTATATTTCTTAAAAGCTCAGTTTAAGTGTTATCATCCACATGGCATGTTTTAAAATTCTCTAAGCTGCTAAAGAAACAACTTTTAGCTCCAATCTCCCATTACCATGCATTTGTTTTTTGTATCTTTGTACATGTATAAAGTAAATTCTTTGAGAGCAGGAACTATTTCAAGTTTGTCTTTGTATCTCCAGAGTCTAGTACAATGCTTGGCATACCATAGACCATTAAAAAAATGCTTGATGATTGATTAAATTTTGTACCAATAAATGCAATAGTTTGATTCATTGCCTTTCCTATTCAATTCCCACATGTCTTAAAAGACTTTCCATGTATGAAAAAGGAGAGGCAATTAGAATAAAGGATTTCCACAAATAGGAAAATGCCAGATTCCAAGAGATATTGTGCAAGAGTGTTTTTTTGGCTTTGGTGTAGACTAGATGATTTCTGAGGTCTATCTCAGTGATTCTGTTATTTCTGGAGATACCTCAAAGCCAGTTCTGACCTTACTGGCAGAGTGAAAAAGAAATGGGAAATTAACTCAATGAGCACACAGGAAGGAGCACTCATCCTTGAAAGCCATGCTCTCTAGAAATAAAAGCTAGGAATGACCCAGAGCAACTCTTCAGAATGATGGATGGCACTCATGTTCCAGAGAGCTTAAACCTCTCCTTCCTATCTTCAATTCTTCACAAATGGAATTCTAAAATAAAGCAGGAGAACACAGAGCAAAAGAAACAAAGCTCTATTTCTAAAGAAGCTAAAAGGAAATAAGAGGAAAGGCAAAATGCCATCATTTCTAACAATAAGGAAAATAATATTAAAGGAGATTCTGAGGCAGAAAGTAGAGTTTTTCAGATGATAAAATCCACAAAGCATTTTCATCTAAGGGAGAGAACACTTACCAGAAAGATAGAAAAAAAGTGAGAACAATTCAAACAATACTCTTTCTAAGGTACAGACATTGAGGAACAGTAGTTAGTGGCTGTACATTAACCTTAGTAAGATATTTTATTTTCTTTGAAGAGCAGATAATGGTGTTATATGAAGAACAGTTTTAACCTATGGATATACTGAGATTAAGGATTTTGGCTTGAAAAACAATATTGTGTAAAAAGAATCCATTGATTAGTATTAGTTTATGGCAGACAATCATAAAAGAAGGAAGTTCAGAGCAGTCCCTAACTCTTTGGCTTTTTTTGGCTGAACAATATATGCTTCTCTATATGATACCTATCAATCTCAATAAGTTTGCTTACATCTTGGTTTAATTCTTATTTCTATACACATTTATCTACCTTAATCTTCCTAAATTTCCAATCTCAAATTCAATGTCCAAAAGCGATCACTTTAATTTCTTTCTCCCCAAATCTGTCTGTTTCTGATTGCCCCTATTTCTTTAGAGAGTACCATCACACTTCCATTATGTAAGTTGTAACCTTTCAGTAGATACTGAATTACTTGTCAAATTTTACTATACTATATCTTTTACATTCATACTTTCCTCTCTTCTCACATAATTTCCACCTTAATTAAGGTCTCTATCACCTCTTGTTCTATTTCTACCCCCAGACTATGTCCTCTCTAACCAATCAATTTTTTTTACATATCTGATAAAATGATTTCCTACAATACAGTACTAATCATATCCCTTCCTTATCAACAAATTTCAGTGGTTCTCTATTGTCTCTAGGATCAAATACCAACTCTTTCTTTTAGATTTAAAGCCCTTCACCACTTGATCTCAACCTATCTTTCCTTTTTCACTATAAAGTATTCCCTTTCCTTCACTCTATTGTTGAAAGGGATGTTTTTGATTTTCTTCAGATAGGACACTACCTGCCCTGCCCCCATGCCTTTAACACTGATTGTTCCTGTTGAATGGAGTTATGAAATTATCTTGCCTGATCCTAAAAAGGTGAATTGCCTGAAGGCAAATGAAACTCTTCCCCCTCTCTTGGATACTCCAGTATTTTGGTGCTATGTACTAGCCCAGATTGCAATCCCCTTAACCTCCATTAAAGAGCCTAATTATTGCTACTTTGCTAGTAATTTTAAAATAGTATTTTATTTTTTTCCATATACATGTAAAGATAGTTTTCAACATTCATTTCTGCAAAGTTTTGTGTTACAATTGTTTCTCCCTCCTCCCTTATCTTCCTCAGGATAGCAAGTAATCTGATACAGGTTATACATATATACTACTTTAAAACATATTCTATATTGGTCAGATCAAAATGAGAAAAAAAGATCATGAGAAAAAAAAAACAAGCACACAAAAATGAGGGCAGCTAGATGGCATAGTGGGTAGAGCACTGGCCCTGAAGTCAGGATGATATGAGTTAAAACCTGGCCTCAAACACATAACACTAGTTGTGTGACCCTGGGCAAGTCACAACCCCAATTGCTTTGCCAAAAAAAAAAAAAAAAAGTGAAAACAGTATGCTTTGATACCCATGCAGTTTTCATAGTTCTCTCTCTGAATGGGGATAGCATTGTGTATCCCAAATCTGTTGGAATTGTCTTGCATCACTGCATTACTGAGAAAAGCTGTCTATCATAGTTGATCAGATAATCTTGCAGTTACTGTGTATGATGTTCTCCTGATTCTGTTTGCCTCACTCTGCATGAGTTCATGTAAGTCTCTCCAGGCTTTTCTGAAATCAGCTTATTCATCATTTCTTATAGAACAATAATATTTCATTACATTCATTAATACATTCAATTCAGGTAAGAATTATTTGTATCCATAACCTATTCAGCCATTCCCCAATTAATGGACATTCACTCAATTTCCAATTCCTTTCCACTACAAAGAGAGCTACTACAAACGTTTTTGCTCATGTGAGTTCTTTCTTGTCTTTTATGATCAACACTGCTGGGTCAAAGAGTATGCACACCTTTGATCCAGCATTGTCTCTCCTGGATTTACATCCCAAAGAGATCAAAAAACAGGAAAAGAGATGGAAATGTGGGAAAGATCCATATGCATCCAGAAAGAACACTATGGGGATTGAATGTGGACTATAATACAACATTTTCACCTTTTTGTGTTGTCTGCTTGCTTGTTTTTTTTTCTTTCTCATTTTTTTTCTCTTTTGATCGGATTTTTCTGGTGTAGCATGATAAATGTGGAAATATGTTTAGAAGAATTGCACATGTTTAATCTATATTGGATTACTTGCTATCTAGGGAAGGAAGAAGGAGGGAGGAGACGTAGAAAAATTTGGAACACAAGATTTTGCAAGGGTGAATGTTGAAAATTATCTTTGCATATATTTTGAAAAATAAAAAAAACTATTATTATTTAAAAAACAAACAAAAAAAACCCCAAATAAACAAAGTATACCATTTTATAGCTCTTTGGGCATAGTTCCAAATTGTTCTCCAGAACAGTTGGATCATTTCACAACTCCACCAACAATGCACTGTGACTCAGTTTTTCCACACCCCCTCCAACATTTATTATTATTGTTATCTGTCTTTTAGCCAATCTGATATGTTTGAAATGGTACATTAGAGTTGTCTTAATCTGCATTTTTCTAGTCAATAGTGATTTAGAACATTTTTTCATATGACTACATGGCTTTAATTTCTTTATCTGAAAATTGTCTGTTCATACCCCTTGTTTTGGTAATATTGTTCATTTCAGGTTGATGTTCCCTATAACTTACCTATACAATGCACTTCCACATCACCTCTGCTTATAATCAGAAGATTATAAACAGAGGTTTCCCTTGAAACTCTGCCTGAATGTTGCTTACTATATGAAGCCTTTCTCGTTCTTTCCAATTCCTTTATCTTGTATTAATCTTGCATATTTATTTTAAATATACATATGTTGAAAGGACTTTGAAGGCAATATGATTTTATATCCCTACAGACTAGAGCAATGTTTGTCATTTGGTAAATACTTAATAAGTGCTGTATCATTCACTCATTCATTCATTTTCAAGTCAATTTTTTCTACTATGCCAGTTTTTACTTCAGGAATAAAAAGATCATAATTATATTTAATTCTCCATTGTCCAGAAAACTACTATGTGTGGATATTATTGCTTTATCTAAGCTTTATATAACCTTCTGCTCATTCAACATTGGTTGATATGATCAGCATCTCTGGAAAATGGAAATAGAAGGGAAAACTTTTTAAAAATCGAATCACTTCTATCATGTCAGGGAAAATACCAGATAGACTATTATAAAACTTAGTGAAGTCAGTCCTCTTTCATCTGGTTTGTAGTTATAGCAAATAAATAGTAATAAATAGCCAAAAAATTTGCAAAAATAAATTTGAATAATCAGAAATTGACAGTATTATTGAAATATAAATTATCTGAGACAACTTATGGTATTAATGTCTTTTAAAATAGTTAATGTGATATGTGATCATCAGTTAAGCAGGCAATTTATGAGCACCTGTCAATATTTATCTGAGATAAGGCAGATATTAGATATGATTATGCTGTTTTATCTAAATAAATGTTTTAGTCATTCATTCAACCTAGTGATAAAACCCTTTGTTGCCCACTTTCTGTTCTCTGCCTATTTAATATTAAATTTGCCTTCCTGTTTTTTCTAATGGTTTATAGTTATAGAGGACTTTGACAAATACTCATTTGTGCCTTCCCCCAAATATGGGGAGGGAAGGCAAAACAAGTATTGGTTCCCTTATTTGATAGAAGAAACTGAGGAACAGAAATATTAAATAACTTCTCCATAGTCATACATCTGGTGTTATAGGATAAAACCTGAAACCTAATCTTCTTACTTTAAGTACTACTCACCTAAAAGTACTTTCCCCATGGGAATAATGCTTAAAAAGTAATATACTTTATTTTGTTAGTAACACTGATGAAAATTATGTTCAACATCTCATCATTTTTGAAGAAAATCCAATTATTTTCAATATACCATTAAGATTAAGGGTAGGTACATTCATAACTCTTTCTCCCTTTCTACTAAAATTGTGAGCTCTGGGAGAGCACAGGTTATAGATTTTCTATAGTTTGTAAGTACTCACAACCCCCAGAACAATTCCTGCCTTCACTCCCCTCAAAACAAACAAACAAATCTTTTTGTTAATAGCACTTTATGTTAGTAGTGCTTCCTTTCTTTGGACTTGACAGCTTAGAACTCTGACTTCCTATTCAATCTATCACTGAGTTGTGGCTTTTTAATTTACAATGTCTTTGTGACCTGGAGATTCCTTTCCATTTCAAATGCTACCTACCATTCTAGCTCAGTATTTTCTCATCTTTTGCTTGATTACTATAAACATTTTCAAACTAGCCTCCATGTTTTTAATATCTTATGTACATGCCTCTATAATCTATCTTGGATGCCGATAACAGGTTCATATTCCCAAGACACAATTCTAATCCTGTCAATAACATTACTTTTTGGATCATGTTCACCTTGCTTAACTCTGATTTAGGGCTTTCTATCCTTACAAGGGCCTTCACAATGAAAGAGATGGTATGATGTGATGGAATAGTATATTGGAGGCAGAGGATCTATGTTTGAATTATAGATAGATCTGCCACTAATTAGGATGATCTTGGGCAAGTCGAATATTCTGTGCCTCTATTTCCTCTATATCTATAAAGCATATTATAAGGTAAACTAGGTTGTACTCAGTCATAAAGTTGTCCTTTAGTTTCAAATCCTGTACAGTTCTATGCTTATGTCCGATTACTTTTAAAAGTGAACCATTTATTTTAGCGACATCAATCTTCTCATTGAACATGATATACTTGTTTCTCTTTTCCTACTCTTATTCAGACTAATCCTTCCAGCACAGTATAATGGAAAATTTAGTGTATTTGGAGTCAGACACCCCAAGTTAGAATTCCAGCTCTGTTATTTACTTGCTATTTAAATGACCTTGGAAAATTTAGTTAACTTTTGTGTCTAAGTTGGGTTAAATAATCTCTAAGATCTCTATACAGTAGTCTTAAATTTATGATCCTATGAATCAATTGGGATGCCATCCTCCATTTGTCAGCTTTTTGAACATGACTCATTTTTAAAATCCTACCTTAAGGCTCACTTCTTCCATGGAGTCTTTTCTATTCCACACAATTTGACACTTCCTTACTATATTGTTATCTTATTCTGTTTCTACAACAAAACTAAACTTTTTTTTTCCCTTCATGGTTCTTAACATTGTTCAGGGCACAAAGTTGGGGTGAAGGAGGAGGTAAATCGTAGAAACATATTGACTTGATTTGATTTATGTGGTGGGCTCTTGATACACTCATTTATAATGATAGTGGTGCTACTGAGAAATATAATTTAGCATAAGTTTTCATTGAAAAAAAAACTAAGCCATAGGAAAATCAAACATTTCAGTAAAAGATTTACTACAAACTTTATCTGATAGATTTATGTATTGGGAATGAATAGCATGTATTTCAAAAATGTCCTTTTAAAATGATTTAAAAGAAGCAATATGTTGTTTTGAAGTCAGAGAGTTTGAATCTGGCTTCTAGCAATAGTCTCTTGATGATAGGCAAGTCATTTTTCTGCTATGGTGGTTGGTTGGTTGATTGTCCTCTCTTCTTGAAGAGGACCAAAATGATATTACTATGTTAGAATGAAGATACAATGTGTCCAGTTATGGATGATCAAACAAATATGAGTTTGGAAAGTTCTACCACAAATCAGGCTCAACTAGTCCATATGAATATTTGGAGTGGATAAGCATCTAGTGTTTCTTTTGAGCTACTTCAATTCTGTTTTCTGGTACAATTGGATAGCAAATGCCATATCAAACATTCCTCTGCCCTTTCTAAAACCACACTGGCTCTCAGGTAGCTGACCATCTTCCAGGTGAAAGTTCAGCATATGAGGGAGAATTTTGGCAAAAATCTTGTCCGTAATAATGAAAGAGAGACAAAGAGTTGCACCCCTGCCCCGCCAATCCCATGATTGCCACAGGACAATCTATTCCCTGTATCTTTATAGAGATGGAAAGTGGAAACATCCTTCAACTCCCAGGGGATAATCTCTTTTTGCCATATAACCCACAAAATTTTAGCCAGTTTTTGTATGAACTTTATTTTTTTGTAAGGGACTTTGTAAGATTTACCTTGTTAATCTCAGCTGGAATAGAATCGTCACCAGATGTTTTGCCACATGAAATGAATCTAATGGAAGTGAAAGTCTTTTCTGCAATTAGAACTTCAGCTAGGGAGGGACTGGCTTTAGCCTGAGGTAAATGGACAATGACTTCAGTGTTTATAATCTCTTGAGAGAGAACTCTTTGGAAACATTCAACCTATTTCTTTAGGATCATGTGCTTTTTACTAATCAATGTGACTCTGTCAGCACTGAGTAGTTGAGATATACCATAGATCTTTGGTTCATAAATTGCCTTTAGGGTATCATAAAAACACTTTGGATTGTTACAATCAGCATAAAACTAAATTTCATATGCCTTCTTACTGAGTAAAAAATCCTGCATCTTTCTAAGATTCACTTGTCCTTTACTTTAGATATAAATAAAAGTTGCCTTCTTAGAGATGGATGAACTATGTTGCTGGTATACCCTGTGGAGTTCTTGTTTTTCATTTATCAGCTTCTAAAATTTCCCCATCATTTTCATCAAACCGGCTTGATTTGTGAGTGTTCTGACACGGATGAGAAAATGCAGTATTGTACATCAAATCTCTGAAAGCTGCCCACTCCTTTTCTGCTTTACTCATGCCAAGTGTGTATTGGCTCAACTTTCCCTTCAAATTAACAACAAACTGTTCCAGCTCAGAGAAGGCCCTAATCTATTGACATAAATTCTTCCAGTAGTCTTTTTGCCTTAGGGCTGCCACTTTTGCTGAATGCAAACATTCAGCTTGGAGAGGACAAGTTTATGATCAGTCCAGCACTCTACACCACATATTGCCTTTGTCACTGTCATATCCTATCTATCTCTTTTTATAGTCACATAGTCTATTAAATGCCAATATTTGTTGTGAGAGTGCATCCATGAAGTTTTATTTTGTTTAGGTAAATGGAAGACAGTATTGATTATGAGAAAGTCATGAGATGCACAAGTCTTCAGTAGTAAGTGATCATTGCTGTTACTGTTTTCAACTCCATTTCTCCTTGTCGTGTCTGGCAGTCTGAGTCTACTTTAGCATTAAAGTCACTCAGAATTATAAGCTTGTCCTCTTTTGATAAATTGATGATAAGGATCTCCAGGTATCCAGACTTTTTTTTTTTAAATCACATCAGAGTCTGTCATGATGCGAGCATAGGCACTAATAATCATGGCATGGTATTTTCCTGCAAGTGGCAATTGCATTGTAATGAATTTATCATTCATTCCTTTTGGAAAATATACAAATTTGTTGACTACATTAGTTTTTAATAGCAAAACCTACACCAGCTTCATGGTGCTCCCCTTTATTGCAGAAAACACATGCATCCAGCTCTAAATTCAATAACCTGGCCTTTATTTACTACCCTAGTTTCACTCAGTAGTACTATTTGGATGTGTTACCTACTGAATTCTCTCCCAACAAGAACTATTTCTCTTTTAGATTTGCTGGGTTTTATGTTGTTTCTAAGTGTGCACACATTCCATGTACCAATGGTGAGTGGAATTATCATTACAGAAGTTTTTGTACCCTTTGTTTTGGTGGTTTCACCACGGGGTAGGCTCCCCACCTGCTGTGGTAATCAGGCTAGCATTGAGTAAGCACAATTTTTAGGACACACTTTCTAGTCTTTTCCTCATGCTCAGAGGTGAGCAGAGCAATTTTATGTGCTAAATCTAACTGTTGCTTCCAGTAAGAAGCCAACCCTAATGGCCTGGACTTTCTGTGTACAGGGTTGTGACAACAGCTCCCAGGGCATCTTCACCTGTTGCTTTATCACTTGCCTATAGCCACAGGACTCTGAGATAGGTAAAAATACTAAAATGAATGAAGTAATATCAATACTTAGCATATATATATATATATATATATATATATATATATATATATATATATATATATGACAAGTGGTATAGCATCCAGATTCCTAGAAAAGAAGTTAAGAGAGATGCAAGAAGAAATACACAGCCAAACTATACTAGAGGGGGATCTCAACATTGTTCTTTCAGAACTAGATAAATCGAATTATAAAATAAATAACAAAGAAGTTAAGGAGGTAAATAGAATTATAGAAAAGTTAGGTATGATAGACCTTTGAAGAAAACTGAATGAAGATAGAAAGGAATATATATTTTTCTCAGTAGTACATGGAACCTATACAAAGATAGACCATGTATCAGGGTATAAAAACCTAAAAATCAAATGCAGGAAAGCAGAAATAGTAAATGAATTTTTTCCAGATCATGATGCAATACAAATTATATGCAATAAAAGATCAGAGGAAAATAGACCAATATTAATTGGAAACTAAATAATCTAATCCTAAAGAATGAGTGGGTGAAACAACAAATCACAGACACAAATGATACTTTCATCCAAGAGAATGACAATAATGAGACAACATACCAAAATTTATGGAATGTAGCCAAAGAAGTTCTTAGGGGAACATTTATATTTCTAGATGCTTACTTGTATAAAATAGAGAAAGAGATGATAAATGAATTGGGCATGCAACTAAAATTGCTAGAAAAAGAACAAACTAAAAACCCCCAATTAAATACCAAATTTGAAATTTGAAAATAAAAGGGGAGATGAATAAAATTGAAAGTAAGAAAACTATTGAATTAATAAAAAAAAATCTAAGAGGTGGTTTTATGAAAAAAAACAACAAAATAGACAAACCTTTAGTTCATTTGATTAGAAAAAGGAAAGAAGAAAATCAAATTATTAGTATCAAAAATGAAAAGGGAGAACTTTCCACCAAATGAAGAGGAAACTAATGCAATAATTAGGAGCTATTTTGCCCAAATATATGTCAATAAATCTGAAAATCTACGTGAAATGGATGAATACTCACAAAAAATATAGATGACCTCAGATTAACAGGAGAGAAAAGAAATTATTTAAATAGTTCCATTTTAGAAAAAGAAATTGAACAAGCTATTAATCAACTTCCTAAAAAAAAACCCTCCAGGGCCACATAGATTTATATGTGAATTCTACCAAACATTTAAAGAACAATTAATTTGAATATTATGCAAACTATTTGAAAAATAGGGAAATGAAGAGTCCTACCAAATTCCTTTTATGACACACATATGGTGCTGATACCTAAACCAGTTAGTGTCAAAACAGAAAGAAAAACAGACCAATTTCCCTAATGAATATTAATGCAAAAAATCTTAAATAAAATATTAGCAAAGAGATTATAGCAAGTTATCTCCAGGATAATATACCATGGCTAATAGGATTTATACCAGGAATGCAGACTGGTTCAATATTAGGAAAACCTATTAGCATAATTGACTATATTAATAACCAAGCTAACAAAAATCATATGGTTATCTCAATAGATGCAGAAAAAGCATTTGACAAAATCCAACTCTCATTCCTATTAAAAACACTAAAAAGTACAGGAATAAAAGGAGTTTTCCTTAAAATTATCAGTAGCATCTATTTAAAGCCATCAGCAAGCATCATATATAATGGGGATGAACTACAACCATTCCCAATAAGAACAGGGGTGAAATAAGGTTGCCCACTATCACTATTATTATTCAACATTGTATTACAAATGTTAGCTTTGGCAATAAGAGAAGAAAAAGAAATTAAAGAAATTAGAATAGGCAATGAGGAAATTATCATTCTTTGCAGATGATATGATGTTATACTTAGAGAATTCTAGAGAATCAACTGAAAAAAAAACACTAGAAACAACTCACAAGTTTAGCAAAGTTGCAGGATACAAAGTAAATTCATAAAAGTTATCAGTATTCTTATATACTACCAACAAAATAGAGCAGCAAGAAATACAAAGAGAAATTCCCTTTAAAATAACTCTGTAGATAATATAAAATATTTAGAAAATACTTTCTATACAAATAAAGTCAGATCTAATCAACTGGAAAAAATATCAAGTGATCATGGGTAGGTCGAGCTAATATAATAAAAATGACAATACTACCTAAATTAACTACTTATTCAGTGCTATAACAATCAAACTCCCAAGAAATTATTTTACAGAAAAAAATAACAAAGAAAAAAAAATAACAAAGTTCATCTAGAAGAACAAAAGATCAAGAATTTCAAAGGAATTAATGAAAAAAATGCATCAAACCTGTACCAGATCTGAAATTATATTATAAAGCAGTAGTCATTAAAACCATTTGGTATTAGCTAAGAAATAGAGGAGTTGATTAGTGGAATAGGTTAGGTTCACAAGACATAATAGTTGAGGACTACAGTGATTTAGTGTTTGAAAACCCAAAGACCCCAGCTTTTGGAAAAGAACTCACTATTTGAAAAAAAATGCTGGGAAAATTACAAATCAGTATGGCAGAAATTATGCATTGACCCACACCTCACACCCTATACCAAAATAAGGTCAAAATGGATTAATGATTTAGACATAAAGAGTAATATTATAAGCAAATTAGAAGAACAAAGGAAAGTATACCTCTCAGATCTGTGGAAAAGGAAGAAATTTATGGCCAAAGAAGAACTTGAGTACATTATGGAATGCAAAATGGATAACTTTGATTATATTAAGTTAAAAAGTTTTCATACAAACAAAATCAATGCAGACAAGATCAGAAGGGAAACAATAAACTGGGAAATCATTTTTACATTTAAGGGGAATTTAAGACTTGAAATGGAAGAAGAGTTAATGGAAGAATAGATGCTTTCCAATAAATTGGGAAATCATTTTTACATTTAAGTGCTCAGGTAAAGCCTCATTTCTAAAATATATAGAGAATTGACTCAACCTTATAAGAATTCAAGGCATTCTCTAGTTGATAAATGGTCAAAAGACATGAATATTCAATTTTCAAATGAAGAAACTGAAATCATTTCTAATCATATGAAAAGGTGCTCTAAATCAGTAATGATTAGAGAAATGCAAATTAAGACAACTCTGAGGTACCACTATATAATTCTCAGATTGGCTAAGATGATAGGAAAAGATAATGAGAAAAGCTAGAGGGGATATGGGAAAAGTACAACACCAATACATTGTTGGTGAAGTTGTGAACTGATTCAACCCATTCTGAAGAACAATTTGGAAGTATGCCCAAAGGACTATTGAACTGTGCATACCCTTTGATCCAGCAGTGTCTTTACTGGACCTCTATCCCAAAGAGATCATAAAGGAGAGAAATGGACCCACAAGTGCAAAAAATGCTTGTGGCAAGAAACTGGAAAGTGAATGGATGTCCATCCCATGGAGAATGGCTGAATAAATTATGGTACATGAATATTGTGGCATATTATTATTCTATAAGAAATGATCAGCAGGATAATTTCAGAGAGTCCTGGAAAGATTTATATGAACTGATCCTAAGTGAAGTGAATGGAACCTGGAGATCAATTCTGATGGACAGGGCTTTTCAACAATGAGATGATTCAGGCTACTTCAATGATCTTATGATGAACAGAGCCATCTGCACTCAGAGAGAACTGTGGGGTCTGAGTGTGGATCACAACATAGTATTTTCACTCTTTTTGTTTTTGTTTGCATTTTGTTTTCTTTCTCCTTTTTCCTTTTTTGATCTGATTTTTCTTGTGCATCATGATAATTGTGGAAATATATATAGAAAAACTGCATATGTTTAACATGAAAATATTAAAATGGTATGGATGATGTATCCTCTGCTATGTAGTTTCTTTATTAAAGGGGATAAATAATATTAACTATAATGTTTATCACATAAGATTTTTGTGAGGAAAAATGGTAATACATATCTAAAGTGCTTTGTAAACCTTAAATGGTATGTGTGTATGTGCACTATGTGCATTAGGACTGAATGCTTTGGAATCAGTGAATATGCATTATCTTTCATATTCCCAAATCCTTTACCACTTCATATGCATAAAGAGCAGCTGAGTCCATAAGATACGTATCCAAAAAGGCTCAGTAGAAGAGTGAAAATAGGTCATCCTTTAATATCCCAGAAAACTGCCCCCAGCAGAGCTATTTGAGTGGGCATAGTGTCAGCACTTTTGTGAAAAACTCTCTATTTCAAAGGTCTCTCAGTCAGGTCACTTCTATTTGCTCAGGGCTGGAGCTGTGAGCAAAACCTTTCTGTTTTTTGACTCTCCTTTTTCTCTGTCATACATCTCCAGCTCCCCAGAATTCTCGAACTGTTTTAGCCAGCAATGCAAAATCTAGCAAAAGAATCCCAGTAAAGGATCATTTCAAACATTTCCTGAGAATACTTTGCCCTAATCCTGCTCCTTTAAAAATATACTGAATGATAAAATTAATACTACACAAATTCTGTAGGAAGATAAATCTTTTCAACCCTTTCATAAAATGTTCTCTCAACCTGGAAATGTTTACAGTAATTCTCTTTTTGTTTACCAAGGAATGTATATATTATGGGGCCAAGGGTAATATTTTGTTTCTCTTGGGGAAAATGACAGCAATATTTTGGCATGTATGTTATGCTTAAAGATCTATAAAACTCTTTACATAACTTCATGTGATCCTATGAGGTAATTCTATTAAAGAAGTACTATTATTATTATCTTTGCTTTACAGATAAGGAAACTGAAGCCAACTGAAAGCTGAAAGTTTACATGCTGAATTTAGGAGAGCAGCAGATTTTGAACTTGGGTGTCCTGACTCCAAGTCCAGTGTTCTTACTAATTTATTACACTAGCTCTTTTGCTTAGAGTTAGCAAGGAACTAATTAGTTGAATTATGTCCCCGCAGCTACTAATAAACACAATTTTCTATGCCATTTTATCAAGTGATTAATAAAGTATTACAATATGAGTCCCTAGAAGAAAAATTATTGTGGAAAGTGGGGGAAGAAGGTATCTGCAAGACATATTGACTACAAATAACAGCATAATTTAGAGTCAGCACATTGGCTATCTTCCCTTACCCCACCCCTGTTTAGACCAGGGATTATTAATTTGGATCCTTTGGATGAAATTCAAGGAATTTATGAATATCTTTTAATTTTATAGATATCTCAATATAATTGGTTTTCTTTGCAATCTCATATATTTCCATTTATACATTAAAATTTTTTCCCAGGAAAGGGGCCATTGGCTTTGTTAAGAGTAAAAGGGACAGACGACCTCCCAAATGCTAAATATTTGTATCATATGGAAAATTTTAAATTGGCTGAACCAGCTAAGTTATTTTCAATTTTTTGATGGAATGGAAAAGAGGAAAATTTATCTCTCACCCCTTCTGAAAGCTACAAAGGGCTTCTTTTTATAAAATCTCTATCATTGTTCTTGTCTTTGAAAGACATATTTTGGTCAAAGGGAAATAGCCAATACACAAGTTGTTGTCCATCTTTCATTTTCTTTCAGTTTTGAAGAGGACCAATGGAATTACAGATGATGTTTTGACTTGTGTGGGGTTTGGATTTGTGAAGAGTTGTACAAAGTCATCAGCCCCATTCTACATTCCAGAGTCATCAATGTCTAGTGGCAAGACAAAAATCAAAATAAATGACTGACAATGGCTCAAAATGGCAGTGGATCACCTTGGCATCTTTGATGTCTGACCAAGCTTTAAGCGCTTCACAATACTTGCTTCAGCCACCTGCATGACTCTTTAAATAAATTGTTCTCATCAGCTAATTTTGCTGGGGGATAGAGACAAGTTTTTACATCCGGGGGTAAACATCTCCCTTAATTCACAGACAGGTTTGAAACCTGTAAATTACCTTTAACCTCATTAGGTTCATCTACTGAGACAATTTACTGAAGTGTGACTGTAGCACATGCTACATTTTCATGGAGCCACAGGTGAGAGTTGGGTGAAGGTGGAGACCAAAGGTGGATGAGTAGCCCTGAAAAAGGTTCAGCAAACCCTAACACCAATATGCTAGTACTCCCTGAATATTCCATACTCCCCAGCAACACACATAAAAAAGGATGCAAGAACTTAAAACATAAAATGACTGTAGGCAAACACTTAAAGGGCAATGAAAATCAATGAAGAAAATCACAGATTCTCTAAGTTAGAAGGAATCCTACAGATCAAAAATACAAATCAGGAATTTCCTCTATAATATTCCTAAAAAATTCCCATCTAGTTTTTGCTCGAAAGCTTCCAATAATGCTCATTGTTTAAGCAAATTAATGTCTTTTCCTGCCTTCTTGGGAAGTCAAATAGGGGATTATTTCAAGTTCGCCTGTTAGGACATCCATTATCCTTGCAGTCACTACAAAACTTGGGGTCATTAGGTGATCTATATAATCGGTGATAAATGTAGGTGACAAATAATCCTTATAGTACTGTCTAAGAGACCTATCTTTACAATACTCACTAAGAAACTAAGAGACTTGATGAAGACATCTATTTGGTAAATGAAAGCATAACCTTCTGGGGTTTCCATGCACCAGACCTCTTGAGTTCATCTCTAAGGTGCTTGAAATGACTTTAGGAAATTCTGTGAAGTCTAGCAAAGATCAAGAATTGTCCTACAGTGATAACCATGATTTTCAGGGTCATTAAACTCTAAACGTCATTAAAGTGATGGCACCTTACAACCAAAGCACACACAAGGAAAAATATAGCAGGATGAAGGGAATAAAAGTCACTGATTTCCCCTCCTCCAGTTTTTTTTTTTTTAATTTTTGACCACTGCCTAAAAGTGAGTAAATCTTTTCTTTTGTTTTTGTTTAATTATGGCAAATAAATAGATCCCTGTCATTTGAAGCTTTAGCTGGATACATTCACAATAACAAAGCCAACTTCACAGTCTTAATATTCTAAGATAAGCTTTCAAAAGTCCAAGGGATCTGTGATATCACCGATGAGGGTATATTTTCCACTGTTACAGACTGCAATATCTATAATGTCTATCTAAAATGTCTTACTCTCTTATGGCATTTATTGAAACCTTTCCTAATTCATCCAGAAATGGCCCATTCAAAAATTAGTTGATACCAATTTATCATTTGTATTGTGCATCTATTAAAACATACAGGGTAATGAAAATTAGTGGAGAGAATCATATAATTTCTGAGTTAGAAGGCCCCAAAGGTCAAAGATCAAAGATTTTAATCAGGAATTTCCTCTAAAATATTTCTGAAAGAGTGTCATCTAGTATTCATTTGAAGACCCCCAATAAGAAGCTCCTTGACAGCAGAGATTGTTTTCTGTCTAATATGCATTTAGCACAGTAGCAGTTCTCTTATTAGTTCTGTTTTGTCACCTAGAATTATTTAAGCTCTGGATCTCCCACTCTGAGGTCTCCCTAGTCTTGAATGATGAAGTCATTATGGCCCTCTATCCATCTAGGCTAGCACCATCAGGGTTTCACTTTACTCCTTAGCCATTGTCTTCCTAACTACCTTCCTGTAACAGCAAATCTTTTATCCCTTATTTTCCAATACTGGCACCCTAATTAAATTAAAAGCAATAGTTTCCACTTATTTCCTTGTTGCTCTATTTACACATTCTGATTTTCCTTATTGAAATTATCCTTCCTGTCTACCATTCTATATATGTTCTTTTTTTTTTTTTTTTTTTGGTTGTGAAACAATTGGAGTTAGTGACTTATCCAGGATGACACTAAGGACACATTTGAATTCAGGTCCTCCTGACTCCAGGACCAGTGCTCTATCCACAATGCCATCTAGCTTCCCTCACTTTCTATAATTCAAGCTATTTAAGAACAGATATTGTCTTTGCATTTGTATTTATAATTTAAGTCTATCATGGTGCTTGACAACATTAATAAATGTTGGCATATAGTAAGCATTTAATAAATAGTTTTTTCATTCATTCATCATTTTCATTGTCAATTAATGAAGATCATCTTTTTTCCTAGTGACATATGTCAATATTTATATGAAATCATCATTAGTAATTTGCTGTAGTTTTCTCACATTTACCATGTGTCTTTCCATTGCCTTTTTACAATTGCTTTCTATTCTTCAGAGATCATACTGCTACAAAATATTCAGCTATGTTGCATCAAGAAGAGAATATTTGTAGAGCTGAATCTCTTGTATTTTGGTTTTCAACATGGCAACATCATCACCATCAAGCAAGCATTGATGGATCTGAGCATAAAGATGCTTAATAAAGTACTTCTTCTAGGTCAATTAATTCTGTAAAACACTGACACAATCATTTGCTGAGGAGAATCACAGTGACTTATGAGAATACATTTTTCATCATTAAGATCACATGAGATATTTAAATAAAACAATCAACAAGCATTTATTAAGCACTTACTATGTGCCAGACTATGCTACAAATGAAATAAATCCTATTAATATGGAACTTTTATTTTCATATGTACATATATATATTCAGAATAAATGCAAAATAGTTCAATATTATATAAGAGAGTGAGATAGAGAGAGACAGAGACAGAGACACACACAGAGAGAGCACAAGGAGAAAAAAATGAAGCAGAAAAATTTCATATAAAAGATGGTTCTTAAATTGTGTTTTGCAAGAACAAAGGAATTCCATAATTAGAAGTGAAGAAGGAATGAATTCAAGGTATAGGATACCATCATTACAAAAGTATGAAGACTGAAGGTGGGAAATTAATTATGTGTAAGAGAAGGCCAGTTTAGCTAGAATGAACAATTCAAAAGAGGGGAATAATGTACAATAAGTCCAGAAAAATAGGTTGCAACCAGATTGTAAAAAAACTATGAAAGCTTAATGGAAAAGTTAATAGTTAATTATAGAACTAATAGGAAGCTCCAGGAGATTATTGAGCAAAGAAATGACATGGTCAAGTTTACAATGAAGTTACAACACTTTCACAGCAGTGTGGATAATGGACTAAAACAGAGAGGTACTTGAGGCAGAGAGAAAAATTAGGAAAATGCTATCATAATTTAAGCTAGAGACTGATGAAATGGAATATTGGCTATTGTTTTTCAAAAGGGTGCGTTGGATAAGTTTTATAATTTTTGTTATTGTAAAATATGCTTTCAATAAAGCACTTAATATCCTAAAAAGTAGGGTGTTTTCTCCATTCACACGACCACCATTCAAATTTAGGCCCTCTCATCATGACTATTTCAATAGTGTCCTAATAGGTCTTCCAGCTTTCAATTCGTCCCTTGTCCATCTGGCATACAGTAACCAAATCCTTTTCCTAAAGCCTGTTTGATCATAATACCCACTTGCTGAAGAAATTTCAGTTGTTTCCCACTGTTTCTAAAGAGAGGGAATCTTAACTAAGGCTTCATGAACTTTTAAAAATAATTATATTTCAACATCATTATTTTCCTTTGTAATTCTAAATATTTTATTTTATATTTTGAAATATATTATTTGAAGAAAGTGTCTATAGACATAATCACACTGTCAAAAGCTTCTGTGATAAAGCTCTAGAACTCCAGCTCTATTGGAGCTATTATCCATAGGATAATCTCCAAACTTCTTAGCTGGCCAAATAAAGCCTTTCACAAGCTAGCTGTAGTCTACCTTTCCATGCTCATTATGTATCACTTCTCTTCCTTCAATCTACCTTCTAGCCACTTGGCACTAGATATCTGTCTTAATGGCAATGCACACTGTCTACAGAGCAAACTTTTTCTCTTCTTTCCTTTTTAGGATGCCCAGTATATTTCAGATCAGTTCATATGCCAGATCCTGTGAAAAGTCTTTCTTCTTTCCCTTCATTTTTAGTGCCCTTTTTTCATATTACCATTTTACATATGCTATATATATGCATATATACTATATGTATATATATGCAACATATATTTGTATATATGTATATATACACACACATAAGATATATGTATACTTTTATCTGCTCACATTTTGTATTCCTGCCTTACATATACATATATATATATTATAATGTAAGATCATTTTACTATATTTTTATTTTGTTTTTTTTTCCTTTAGTGCCCCATACAATCTCTTGATCATAGTGAGTGCTTAATGAATGATAATTTTTGTTTTGTTTGTTTGTTTGCATTGGATTGGGGCAAAGGAAAGAAAGGACTGGGATGGAGCAGAAGAGATCAACTGATGACTGTATTTGATGATGTGACACACTCTTTTATGAGAAATGTGTAGATAGTTATTCAGGGCATCTTGACCCAATTAGAGCAAAAAAGAGAAATGTGGGAAATGCAGTGTTTATTCTTTCAAATGCCACTACTTGTAAATAGTACACTATTCTTTCTGTATGTATTCTTGTGCCTCTTACTTGTCAACGCAGCCAAATATCATCTTAATAGAGACAAATCTAAAAAGCAAAAATCATTGAAAGTAGTCTGTCCTTTCTGTACATTTCCAGTAATAGGCCCCATTGTAACTAGACTTGTACATATTGTAGCAATTCTGATGCCCTGTCAAGCAGATTAAAATGAATTTTGACTTTTCTTTTTAAGCATTACTTTATTATGACATTCCCCAAGAATTTAAAAATGTACTTTAAAATGTGTGAAGAGATTGCTTCTTACTTATCTATATTCTTGTAAAAAGATCAAATCAATGGAAAATAGAGGAACCAGAGAAATGAAAACTAGCATTCTTTCTTGAAGTCAGGGATGACATTTTGATGGAAAAAAAATAAGACAAAGACATTGTCAGCTACCTTCCAATACTTTAAAATTCACTTTTTCAAATATTCTCCATTATATCCAGTCATGCATGAACATTTGGAAAATGAGTCTCCTTGCAGAGTCATTTGCATTCATCTCTTTTAAAAACATTGCCTTTTATATTTGATGAAAGTATTGAAAGTAAAATCTGCCTTTTATCAATCAATGTACCTCTGAATTTTGGTGTGAATAATGCCAGGGAAATAGATTTAGATTAGAGCACTATGAAATCATACTTCTATGATAGGTCTGTAGCAAAAATTGGGGATAATTGTTTGTGAACAGATATACTTTAATCAAGTCTAAGAATACCAGAATTTATGTAATTTACTCACAAGAAAACATTAGCGTGAGAAAGACTGGAAAGATCATTCTGTCATGCTTTTTGTTGCAACCTTTTTATACTTTCCTTTTTATACTATCCATAACAAACAATCATCTTACCCTAATTTATTTTATTTTAAAACAGCTAATGTTATTTCATGAATTACAATGTAAATATTTTATCTTCTAACTTTTGACATTTATAGGATTTTAAAGATTTTACATTTTATTACAATTACAATAAATCTTACATTAAATTTGTAGAATGGGATCTAAGGGATTTTTCTCATCCAGTCTTGCTATTTTACAAATGAAGAAGCTAAGGCTAGAAAAGTTATATGGCATTTTCTAGGTAATATGACTAGCTAGTGGCAAACATGATTTTAGAATTTGGATTTTTCCATTCTTAATTCAAAATTACCTATTATACATCAGTGAACAAAAATCTATTTTGAAATAAGTAATTGTATTTTGGCTTTTTAACTCACTAGGAATTAGGAAAAACAGGGCTATCTTTTTTTAAGATTACTTTTCTGAGATTGTCCATATAGATTGCCTTCCAACTACCCTTGATCTTATTCTTTTTGGTTGTCATTAATTAATATTATGTACCATTTGTATTGTTCCAAGTCCTACTAGTGAATTATAAAATGGTGATAATTTTTTAAAAAATGAATGCTGATAATCATCATAATCATAATAAAAATAAAAAATAGATCATTTTTGTATTTTCCATTAGAATACTTATCAATTTACCTGTAAAGAGCTGAAAGGGGCCTCTTGTTTCCAGGTTTGGGTCTATAGGGTTTTGGTTCTCCAGCCATGTTGATATCTGAAAGCAAAGATTTCACAGTGATTATGTGACTTTATTGGTTTTAAACAAAATATGAACATAAGAAAACATTAAGGTTAAAAATATAATTTTGTTCCTTTATCATCTATATTAATAAAGTTCCCAGCTCCTTAGAGTGAAAAACCTTTTTTTCTACATTATCTTTGTCAGGAACTTGTTACACTATCTGAAGGTTGTATAAAGATAAGGGGTAGCAAAAGATGTACCAACAATTCTATCTCATTCTATTTATGAAATATTTAGCTAAGTCCATTGCTGAAGGAATTGTGCCACCATTGTGCTGGGGATAGGAAGACAAAAGAAGTGGCAAGAGGACTCACTTTCCAATTGTTCATGCATGACTACATATAATGGAGAATATTTGAAAAGCAATTTTAAATTCAGTTTTTAATTTGTATTTAATTTTAAATTGTTAGAAACTTATGATAGTGGGTAAGTTTTGAAATGAATAGGTACAGGCTTTTATTACTTAAAAAATGAAGAGAGGAGATAGATAATAAGAACAAGATTCTATTCTGTTTTACTACTTTTAAACTTATCATATATAACTGTTTAAAGAGAGAAGCAAATTACCAAATAAATAAATTAATTGAAAGTTGGAGACTTTATCCTGCCACAGTTTTTATCATAGTCTTCATTTTGTATAATGTACTGCCAATACTTCTGAAGATAGGGTTAAGGTTTTTGACAGCATTTTCATTATGTGAAATGACTTTTATGAAAGGCTATTAAACTTGATATTTCCACAAAAGGGATTCCTCCAAAAGTGATAAAAGGAATGAAAAAAAAGAATAGCAATTGTCCCTCTTAAATAATTTATTGTTCATAAAGGATAGTTCAAAGGCAGACTTACTTCTGAACAGACATGACAGATTTGCATTAGATCTAGAGGCCAGCTACTAAATTCTGGACCATTTCAACTTTTTAGCTTTCAAGTTGAAGAGATTAGGTAAAAAAAAAAAAGACAGTACGGTGTTATAGGACAATGGTTCTGAACCTCTCAGGTAGAGGAAAAAAAAGAAGAATCCTTGTAGTGCTACAAAAGCTTCTGGACAAGTTCTCTTCATATTTTTAAAGAAGCAACCGACCATTTCTGTCCGAGGTACTTCTTGGTCTATATATGGGGGTAAGGAATGAGTATTCATAGATATCAATGGCCTGTTTCACTCCATCTGTCTACTCTTCCCTCAAGTGTTTATGGAGAGTAGAGTCCATTCCAGAACTGGAACAAGAACGGTCAGTCCTGGGAAGCCTGAGCAATAGTGTTTGACTAATTAACACCATTGGTGGTGAGGGACTTCTTTTATCATCACACTGGCAAAACATGAAAGTTCATGACTGAGAAGAATGAATTGAACTTCTCTAGGTATATGAAGCATTATGATGAAGTTTCTATATATCATTGTGAAAGGACAATTTAGTGTTTGCTCAGCCCTGGCCATGAGAAATAATTCATTATTGGCAGGGATCATTTCCAAATGGAGTAGTCAAGGATAACTTCATGAAGGGAGTTAATTAAGCAGGTTTTGAAACAGGGATTTATATAAGCAGAGGGGGAAAACATCCTAGAAAGAGAGAATGGGACACAAGTACATAGATGTTTGGGGATAACAATTTGGGAAAAAAGAGGAATAGTTGAGGGGAAAAAAAAAGGCCAGAAAAGGAAGCTAGACCAGACTATGGTGAATCTTGAGTGTTAGGCCAAAGAATTTTAATTTTGTCCTATAAGTAATGGAAAACTATTAATTGTTTCTCAGAAGAGAAATGGCATGACTGGAGAGATAATTTCAACAGGAGAAATAGGATAAGGAAAGAGACACAAAATAGGGAAAGGATGGATCCAGACCAAAGACTAGTTATAAGCAAAACTATATTTGTCTTTTTCCGATGTATGCATACATATAAAAATTACTCCACCTCCCCAATATGGTCCTAGGACAGCAGGAATGTCAAAAGATTCCCACTGAAGCTTGAGTGTTTTGCAGGATTACCACCTAAAAAGTAGACTACGAACTCAGATTTAACTGGGAAAAAATAGGCAAGAAATCAATAAACAGAATAACTATAGTGGATCTTCACTTTGTCTGAAACACTCCAACTATCTCCTTTATAAAGTTTGTCCTGTTTTCTCCTCCCCTTCCATCTCCTTTATTTTCTTCTTTTAATCATAATACAGTAACTAGCATTTATGATGCTTTGAAGTTTTCAAAGAATTTTGCAAATATCTCATTTGATCCTCACGATGATTTTGTGAGAAAATATCATTATTAACCCCATTTTACAGATGCAGAAATTGAGACTGACAAAGGTTAAGTAAATTGTCAAGAGTGTTATACTTACTAACTATGTGAGGTAATATTTGAACAAGGATCTACCTGATTTTAGATCTGGTGCTCTAGGCACTGTGCCATCTAGCTGACTATAAATATATTTTGCTACTTTCTTCCCTAAAGTCCTGGAAAGTACTATCTTCCCATCATATGTTGTACTTATTTGCTTACATATCTTATATATCCTATTGTGTATTTCTTGAGACTAAGGAATATTTATAACCCTCCCAATCCCCCAAGTTTCATCCCTGCCTGACGTCCTCTCCTCAGCTCTACTCTGCAGTAGATGGGACAATGTCTTGTATATAATAAATGCAAAAATAATTTGAATTTCATAAGAATTCATAGGAATAATAGAAATCTTTCTCTTAACTGAAGGTACTCTCCCTATGTAGGACCTCCTCTTTTATCTAGCAATACGGATAATGGAAATAGAAAATTAATACTCAGTCCTTGGTTGGGGGATGCTAATGTACATACATATATGTAGTGAAGAGAAGTCATTTTATTCAGCAATACAGCATTATGAATATTAAATATCAGTTAAATGATTTATAGAACATAGATATTAACTCTTCTCAGTGTGTTTCAAATAATATGATGAAGAAAAATGAGAATTTATTCAAAAGAAAGATAATATTTTGATATTTTCCTTTCAATATTAAATCTGGGACTCAGCAAAAAGGTTTCATAAAACATCAAGAAGAGTTTCTATATATTTTTACCTATCAAAAACCTTAAGATCTCATTAGTATGAGTGTTTGCTACACTAATTCATACATCAACTTTTCCATGCATTAGAAATTTGTTATGCTCCTCTCCTCCACTCCTTCACCACCATAACACAAAAATATTTAGATTACACTGGGTCATTGGGCTCAAACTTGGCTGTTTAGCTGGACAGAGGTCAAACTTAAGCAATCTTTGCATCTATTATAACTTCTCCCTTGAATTTTATTGATTATTTTTCTAAGAATGAAGAAGCAATATGCTTTTTTTCTATGATCTTACTGAAATGTATCATCATGATGTGGCAATGACCCAGGAACTTATCAAAGGCTGTTTTAATGGACTATCAATTGGAAGGATTTTGCATTCTAAATCCTATAAGTTATCTAGCACAGCCCTTATATTTTACATATGGAAACACTGGGACTCAAAGAACTGAAGTGACTTCTTCAAGCTGACCCAGTAAATTAGTTGTAGAGCTAGAACTTCTGAATGTCTTCCTCAGCAACAAAGCTAATCATAGTAATATATAGGGTAGAAGACACAAGTTAGCATTTCTTGGTAACTTGCTTATAATCAAAAAGACAATAGAGGTGGATTCCACTAAACTTGGGCCAAAATTTGTGAATGTGAAAAATAAAGTTTGAGGATTCTGTCCTAAAGATTCAATTTTAATTGATATTCAAGTAGATAAAAATTTGAGAGATTAAAATAACCCAGACCTATGGTTTTTAATAAATATGTGCAAATAATAATACATTTTACATGTATAGTTCTTTTATACCTTTCAAAGAACATGCATAACCATAACCTTTGAGGTAGTCAGAGAAGGCATTATTATTAATAATAGCAATTTATAATTATTGCTTTGCATAACCTATTTTAATTTTAGTTTTTTTAAATCCTAAATTTAATGAACACCCCAAAGTGAGGACATGTCTTTATAACACGAAGAAAGAAGATAATATGTGGAAGTAAAAGTTTCTATTATGTATAGCTTTGGTATCCCTGATTTATTTGATCCTCATAATTCCCCAGTATGGTAAGTAGCTGAAAAAATTATCCCCTTTTCCTAGTTGAGAAAAGTGAGGCTCAGAAAGTTTGCTTCAGTGGCTTTCCTTGAGAAATGCAATTTTTAGAAATGTTTTTTTTTTCTTTTTATCTTTGGTCTTTGTAATCCTAGCACCTAGAACAGACATAGCACATAGCAGACACAATAAAAATCTGTAGAATTGAATTAATAAGTAGAACTCAGAATTCTAACCAAAGCAGGCCCAGTCAAGTTCATTGTCACATTCATTTCTCACTTATAAATTTATAAATTAAGAAATTCTGTTTCTCACTTGTAAATTAAGAAAATAAAGCAGACTGAAGTGATTTGTATTTAACTTCTTGTTATTTTTCAGTTTTCGTAACTGAAAACTGTTCATGAGACCTTTTCAAGTCTCCTTAGCAATGATACTGTAGTGGTTTGCTATTTCTTTCTCCAATTTATTTTACAGATAAGGAAACTAAGGCAAGCAGCGTTAAGTAATTTGACCAAGGTCATGCAGCTAGTATGGGTGTGAGGATGGATGTGAAGTTATGTCTTCCTTACTCCAGGTCTGTTGTTCTACCATTAGGCCCCTTGCATTTAACTATCTGCATTTATTATTTTTATACTTCTGTATATACTTACATATTTACATTCAGTAGAATGCAGGTTCCTTGCAACGAAAGATTGTTTTGTTCTTTCTACCTACAATCATATTTTACTAGCAAAATGCCTCACAAGTATTTAATAAATGCTCATTAACTGAGAGATATGCAAGACAATATAATAAGCTAGCTACATCATCTTTTTAGTCTCTTAGTCAATGGCTTTATTTCATTCAAATGTATAAGCATGAATGCAGTCCCTGTTGTTTGCAAGATTCTGTCTCAGAGAAACCTAAGTCTCAAACTACAAAGCTATAAGGAAGCAGTTGTTAGATTATGTTCCCCATAGAAAAAAAGCATATTTAGTTTAAAGACAAGTTGACCGTCCAAAAAACTTTCTTAAATCAAAATGTGTATTAAACAGAAGAAAAAAGATGTTCTGGAGGAGGTAGATTTGCAGGGAGTCTGAAGATAACCAAGAGTGGTTATATAGAGGTCTTCCCTCTATTCTCTATCTTCTTATTCATGTTTTCCCTTTTTATCTCTCAGTGGAAGCAAAACAGAATGATTTGTTTTATTTCAATATCAGGACTAGAATCTACAATCTAGTGATATCTTTTTGTTGTTGTTGTTGTTGAGTCATTTTAGTCATGTCCACCTCTTCCACATGTGGTTTTCTTGGCAAAGATACTGGAGTGATTTGCCAGGTCTTTCTCCAGATCATTTTACAGATGGGGAAACTGAGGCAACTAGGGTTAAGTGACTTACCAAAGATCTAACATCTAGTAAATGTCTATGGTCAGATTTGAATTTAGGAAGATGAGTCTTTTCTAACTCTAAATATGGCATTTTATGCCATATACTACCTAGCTGTCCTAGTGATACCTTAGGGTACTTTTTTGTGCACCAAATGATCATGTGTGATTTACCTTGCCAAGGAAACACAGATGGAGCAGAATAATTCTTCGAGATGTGCAGAATTGGTGAATGAAGGCAAATATCCCACTTGTATATATAACTATAAGTAAGCTATAGCTCACCATGTACTTTATGATATGAGCATGTTAAAGGCAGCCAAATTTTACACATAATTGCTTAGCATTCCAATCTTGTTTGTTTTTTTATCTACTCCCAAAATCGGCGTTGTTCAAAAAAAAAAAACAAAAAACTTCAAAGGTACCTGTAAAGCCATATTAAAATATTCAGTGTAATGAGGGAATAAAATTGTCATCCAACTTTTCTGGGCAGTCACTGAATCAAGACCATTTTAATGAGGTCTTGTATCTCTCCACTCTTATAAATTAGTTCTGACATAAGATTATAGCACTCAGTTTTCTACTTATTAGAATGCTAATGTAAAGATCACCATTTGGCCAGATGCCATCTGTTACCAGGGAACATTCTATACTCAAACATTACACCTATACAAGCAAAAAGAAATACTTAAATACATGGCAAGTTTGACCATTTTAGATGTTTAAAACTAATGAACTGAGCCATAATCAATTTTTCCTTCCATTATGTAACAGCATCATTTTGAGACTTCTGATTTCTTTGTACACTTAAAATAATACTAGCTAACATTTATTTTGTTGTTGTCATTCAGTCATGTCTGACTCTTCATAACCTCATCTGGCATTTTCTTGGGAAACTTACTAGAATGTTTGCCATTTCTGTCTTCAGCTACTTTTACGATGAGGACCCCAGGCAAATAGGGTTAAATGGCTCCAGGGCTACACAGCTAAATTTGAACTCAGGAAGATGAGTCTTTCTGATTTCAGGCTCAGCCATCTATCTGTCTTAATATTCACGTAGCTAACAAATTTTATACACACACATACACACAAACATACACATGTATATGCATGTACAGTGCTTACTATGACGGGTACTGTGCTTAGTGTTTTGCAATTATTAATTAGCTCATTTGCTTCTCACAATGATCCTGGGAGGTCAGTGCTATTATTATTTCAATTTGACAAATGAGAAAACTGAAACACAGGTTAGGTGACTTGTCCAATGTCACCTAGTTAGTAAATATCTAAAAGCCAAATTTGAACTCAGGTTTTCCTGATTCCACATCCAGCTTTCTATCCAATGTACCACCTAGAAGCTACAAAAGGGGTTGTTACCAAATGAATTTCAAAAAATTTCCATAGTCTATTATAATATTAGCTATGTTCAATAACACGATTTGTATAGGATCCTAGAGGGAAAATGGGACTATTTCATGCAAACTGAAAGTTTGGATGGGAGCTTATGGAGTGAATTAAGTCTGACCTGTATTTGATAGCTTTCTTTTAACAGTAGCATGATTCTTCTAGTTACTCAGATTTGCAACCTGGAATTATCTCTGAAATTTTCTTCTCCCTCAATCCCCATAGCCAATCAATTCCAAGTTCTTATAGAACTTCTGAGTATATCATCTCTCATATCTATTCCATTCTTTCAACTCAACTTCAATCCTAATTTAGAACCTTATTTCCTTTTGCTTTTAGTATTGTAATAGTCTCCAATTGTCCCTCTCTGATCCATTTCTCACAAGGCTTTTGTTGAAACACACAACTGACCATGTCACTCTCACCCTGAACTAAAACATCTTGATAGGTCTATGTTGATGGAATTTAGGATAAAATATAAAATCCTTAGTTTGTCATTTGAAGTTCTCTTCCTCTCATCTGACTTGCACCTACCTTTCCAATGTTATTTCACATAACTTTCCAACATTTTTCATTCAAACTGGCCAGGAGATCTTTGTAAATGATATACCTTATCTCGATTCTATGCTTTTGCACAATTGTCCACCTCCCCAGTGTCTGGAATTCATTCCCTCTTCTCTACCTCATGGACTCCCTTACATTACTCAAGATACAGCTCAAGTACTACCTCCTCTGCTTATCCTAACTTCCTGAGTTATCAGTCTTTTCCTCTTGGAATTACTTTGTATTACCTTATTGGTATCCATGCTATCACTTCCATCTCATCCCAGGTGAGTGTAAACTCATTGAGGACAGGGAAAGTTTGGGGTTGTTGTTGTTTTTTTCTTATTTATATGCATGTATGCTTAAGCACTTAGGCTTATAGTTATCAGGGTTGGACAGGGATGAGAAAAATCCCTCTACTAATGAAGGTCAGAATCTTTTCCACAACTTAGTGTTCAGGACTGGCTTACCCAAGGCCACACAATCTGTATGAGTCACAGCTAGGACCTGAATCTAAGTCTATTTGACTGTGAGGGGAATTTCCTATCCAATATACTATGCCGCCTTTCATGCACACAGCAGGTACTTAATGAATCATAAGTGAATTTCAGGAATTCTTTTTCTCAGGAATTGTTCATGAAGATTTTCTTCTCAAACATCTTGTCTCTTTATTCAAGATAAACATAAATAAGAATCTGTGTATATATATATATGTTATATATATTTATATATGTATGTTATATAAATATATTATTATATAAAATACACATATATAATACATATATGTTATATATATAATTATATAATCATATATTGTATATAATACACATATATATGTTATATAAATATATTATATAATTATATATTATCTATAATAATGCATATTATATAATATAATATATAAATATAAATATATTTACATCATATATTTATATATACACAGACCTTGGCCTATCAAATGAGCTACAAGAAATTCTTTTAGTGCTTCCTTTCCTATTTGATTTCTTAAAAAAAAACCTTAGTTTTTTTTAATAAAATGCTTTTCCATACATTATTTCACCATTCTGTCTTTACAGTAACTCTGTAAAATAGATACTGTAGGTTATTTTGTTCTTACTTTTCACATGAGGAAACTGAGGCTCTTAAAAATTAGTTTGCCAATAGTATACATCTAATATATAGTGGTAGAATAATAGAATAGAGGAATGGTAAGTGGTAGAGTAGATAATAGAATTTGGTCCTTTGACTTAACATTCACTCTCTTTCAAGTGCATCCAACTATATCAAAAGCTTAGATTAATTCCTGGAACACAATTAAAGAGAAAAACTTGATAACCCTAGGTATTTGATGTTTATTTGGACCATGACAACTGGAATTTGTGGCAACAATAGAATCTCAATAACACCTACATAAAAGTCACCACAGAAATACCAGATGGAAGCACATTTCAGATCACAATCAGACCAGAAATTAAATCTTCAAATCTGTAATGATTCCTCAAATCATTCTCTCTCTCTTTTTGTTCTTTTAGAGCACTGACCAGAGAAAATGTGAATTAACTGGAGAGAATTCTTTTGAGTCATAAAAACTTCTTAAATATACAAAAAAGAAAAAAACAATATGGCCTCACTGTTTATTCAGGAAAGGATTCTCCCAAGTAAGTATCAGAAGAAAAATGAACACTCTTGGATACAAGATAGCCTACTAAATAAAGCTAATAGCATTCTGGAAAAAAAAAGTATGTTTAGTGTTTGGAGGACTGGTTTCTAAAGACACATCTAAGGTCTAGTGAAAGACAGTTGAAACAATTATGGAGATAATTCAGGCTAAGAAGGTCACAGGGAAAGAATCTTAACAATGTGCCCATCATGAAAACGAATTAAACATTCTCTTTCCTTTCTTCCCTAACTTTTAGGTCTAGGTTTCCAACTGAGTGGTTTCTCTATTAAGGAGCCATCCTTCTTTCAGAAAAAATAAAATCAAACCAACACGACAGTATCTGAATTACTAATTTCCTTATGATTATCACAGACTAGTCCTGGGCAGCAGCAGGGGTGACTTAATTTTCTTCATAGTTTTGTCTTCCTTTCCTTGTTTCTCTCTCTTCTAATTTCTAAGTCTTTATCCCATGCTAAATAATTCTTCTAAACTCCTTTCTTCATCGACTGCACATTCAATTGGGAAAGCTGTTGTGATAGCCATTATATAAAATCATGGTTGTAACAGAAAGAAAAAGGCTAATGTTGGGCAGCTAAAAGCTACTGAGAGTAATATATGACTGACACTCAGCATAAATCTCCTGTTCCTGTTATCTTCTAAGGATTTTATTTCTTTTTAAAATAATTTCTAAAAGATAGTAGATACGAATATTGAGTAGCAATAGCTGTGTTAAAAAAATAGACCTCCTAGGGAAAAAAACAACTTTAGTAATTCTCTTCAAAAGACTTAGAATAAAATTATCCTACTTCTTAAGACCTCCTCTTGTAATGAGTATCTAAAAGAGGATTATTTAATATAATTATGAAAATATGTACTTAAATTTAATCCTATATATATGAGCTCATATTTGTGAAGATTTTATGGTTCATAAAGTATCTGACACATATTATTTGTTCTTATCCCAACAATCCTTTAATATAGGGACTGTTTTCATGTACATTTCACCTCAAAATGATTAAGTGATTTGCTTAAGGTAATAATAAGTGTCTGGCATGGGATTTGAACTCAGGTCTTCCTACTATGATCTAGATATGTACAGCACAATGCTTACCGCAACACTTGGCACATGGTAGGTGCTTAAGAAGTACTTACTGATGTTTGGCTCTAGGAGAAGCAAACTGATTACTATAGCACGTTTGTCCATATTGAAATTAGCATTAAAGATATCATCAATAACATATCTGACTAAAAAAGGAAGGGGCTTTCTAACAGAATAACAGAAGAATAGCCCTTCAAACCTTAAAATATAAGAGAAAGGCCTCCACAATAGTGGGAAGATTCTCTATGGAAAAGTTATGGAAAGATATAAACAGGAATTGAACAAGAAGGAACAGATATTTTGCACATTTATAGAAGTTACTTATGCTGATCTGATCAAGGATCAGTCTAAATATCTTAGTAATTTCTGCTAAGGTTCCTTTAATTTGCTGAATATTTAATACCAGAAGATAGCAATATGATATTAAATATTTAGATCTCCCAAAAATACTTAAACATTAGAAAGAGTAAACAATTTTATAGGTTGAAAAGGCATCTCCCTTCATTTTATACAAATAGTCAAGTCCTACTACTTCTGGTAAGAGTGGTTAGGAAATTTTTCCTTATATCAAACATAGTTTGCCTCTTTTAAACTTGCCCCTGTTTCTCCTAGTGCCATATCATAATGTTTAAAGGTGAAGCTGAGACATCTACGGTATAGTAGATAGAACACTGAACCTCGAGTCAGGAAGATCGAAGCTAAAATCTGGCTTCAGACACTTATTAGCTGTGTGACCCTAAATAAATCACTTAACTTTGATCTGCTCAGTTTTCTCAACTGGAAAATAGGGATAATAATAGCCACTACTTTTCAAGTTTAATCAAGTGAGGATTAAATGAGATGATATTTATATAGTATTTTGCAAACTTTAAGGCATTAACTCTGAATGACTAGATGGCACAGTGGACAGAGTGCTAGGACTATAATCAGGAAGACTCCACTTTGTGAGTTCAAATCTCATCTCAGACACTTACTGTGTGACCTTAAGTCAGTCACTTAATCCTGTTTGTCTCAGTTTCATTTCTAAAATGAGCTGGAGGGGCAGCTAGGTGGCACAGTGGATAGAGCACCAGCCCTGAAGTCAGGAGGACCTGAGTTCAAATCTGGTCTCAGAGACTTAACACTTCCTAGCTGTGTGACCCTGGGCAAGTCACTTAACCCCAATTGCCTCAGGAACAAAAAAATGTAATTGAAAATATTTGACTGAAAATAATAAAACATAGATAATATTATAAAATGAGCTGGAGAAGAAAATGGGAAGCTACTCTAATATCCCTGTCAAGAAAAAATCCTATGTGGGGAGTGATGAGTCAGATATAACTGAAATGATTGACTGAACAACAAAACACTGTGTAAGTGCTAGCTAGTATTACTACCACCACCAATAATAATTGCTATATGAATAGAGTACAAACTTGGCTGGAAGGGGTTTCCAAGTTGGAAATACTTTGAGAATGGGTTTAGTGCTAAGTCGGCTATGAGCAATGTTGAGGCTCATCACCAGAAAGCTGACTCAGTAGTCAATTTATTCCATATACATGTCTTTAAATTTATAAAAAAGGGAGGTCATAGTCTATGTTGTAAAGGGAATACAGTCACTATTGAAATCATATAATATCACAGAAATGGAAGAGACTTCAGAAAGCATCCCATTATACCCACAACTGACAGATAATTCAAGATATCAAACAAGTAGTGATCTAGACTCTGATTAAAGATGTTCAACATGGGAAGCTTACTCTTACTCCTGAGGCCCACTCTATTTTTAGATGTATTTCTTGTTATTTAATTGTTATTCAACTCTATTCTCTTCATGACCCCATTTGTGATTTTCTTGGCAAAGATACTGGAGTGTTTTGCCATTTCCTTCTCCATCTCGTTTTACAGATAAGGAAACTGAGCCAAATTGAGTTAAGTAACTTGACCAGGATTACACAGTTAGTAAGTCTTTGAGGTCAGATTTAAATTTAGGAAGATGATTTTCTCTGACTCTACCCACTATGCTACCTAGTTGCCCTTAGACAGAGCTGGTAGAACATGTTTTCTTTACATTAACTAGAATATTATTCTTCTCAACTTCCCTTGCATTAATCCTAATTCTGTTCTCTGGTGCCAAAGAGAAGGAGGCTAATCTCTCCTTCAAGTAACCTTCTTTAAAATACTCAAAAATTATTTTTACATCATGCCTGGACAGTGTTTTTATATTACTTTGTAATCCCCAGGGCAAGAAATAGGGTCTGGTCTTTAGCACATGCTCCATAAAGCTTGAGAACTACCTGAAAACTTATACTAATATGATACTTTAAGGTTAATAAATGTTTTCTTCATAATGAATGTTATTGTGATAAATTTTTATCCTTAAGGAAAATAATGTTTGGAGAGATTAAATTGTTTTTTCCATGATTATAAAGTTGGTATCAGAGCTAGCTCTAGAATCTAAGTAGTGCAATATAATGCAAAGTTTTTGAAGTTAGAGAGACTCCCAACTGTACTATTTAATATCTCTGTTGTCTTGGGCACATCACTTATAGTCTCTCTTGCCCTTGTTACTTGATAGATAAAAATAACCCCTAAATCCATTTCCAGCACACATTAAAGAACTAATGTAGAGCTCAAACAGCAGAATGTAAATGAATATATACATATATATGTATATATATATATATATATATGTATCATGGATTTGTGACTTCATTGGTCGGGGCTCTCTCTCCCCTGATGCAAATCACAAATTCTCTATATCAGAAAGGCAGAATAGTGCAGTGGATAGAACTCTGGACTTAAATCAGAAAGGCCAAGGTTCAAATCATTTCATCTTTACTCTTGGCTATTTGTATAAACTTTAGAGCAAGTCACTGGACTTTGTACCAAAATGTCATCTGTAAATAAATGAGTTAGACTAGATAGCCTCTAGGATCTAATCTGTTCAAGTCTATGGTCTTGTGAATCACAATAAGAAGTCTGTGATTTGCTGAAGTTGAAAATTTGTCTCCTTGTGATCAGTTGAGAGTTATAAAACTCTTCAGTTATTAGTGCTGGTGCTTAGATGACCAACATATGGTCTATAGGGGACAGTATCCAAAGTCTCTTCAGTTGGTAGGACTTGCCAGAATTTGTACCCCATTGTATTATTTCACCAACCCCAGTAACTGCAAGATAACGTCCACCAATATAGGGTAGTAGTCTTGAGAATTATTTAGAGTACAGAGAGTTTGTGATTTACCTCTATTACACAGCTCACATGTATCAGACATAAAGCTTGACCCTACATCTTCTAAGCACTAAGACCTCTATCAATTATGCAATACTGTTGTTGAGTAATTTTAGTTGTGTTTAACTCTTAATGACTCCATTTGGGGTTTTCTTGGCAAGGATACTGGAGTGGTTTGCCATTCCCTTCTCCAGCTCATTTTATAGATAATGAAAGTGAGGCAAACAGGGTTAAGTGGATTATACCCAGGGACTCACAGCTAGTAAGTATCTGAAGCCAAATTTGGAAACGGGAAGACGAGTCTTCCTAACTCCAGGTCCAGCATTCAATCTACTGTGCCAGCCAGCTGCCCCAGGTGATACTCTTCTTCCATCAAATCATTAAAAATATGTTTTAAAGTAAAGGAAAATGATGAAATTTTTAAAAATTATGCTTAAAATGTTTTTAAAAGTGAAAGATAATCAAAATATATTTTAAAAGAAAAGAAAATAATGAAATTTTAAAAAATTATGCTAAATTTTTTTTTAAAGTGAAAGGTAACAATCAAATTGATTTATGTGGTTATGAACTTTCTTTAGTTTTAGGAGGCAATTTCTAGTTCAGTATTAATAATTAATAAAATAATTACTCAAAGTGTATAGACTTGTTGCTGTAAATACTTGTGTATATGATTAAAGCGTAGGATATTGAAAGTTCCTTAAGGAAAGCACCATGAAATTTCATTGGTGTGACTGGGATTAGTATCTTCTGTCTATGTGCTTAATTTTGTCTTGAAAGCCACAAGCTTTCTTAAAAGAAATGGGAATTATCATTGTTGTTAGTTAATGATTATGAACCACTTGAAAAGGAAGACAGGAAGGTACAGGTGAGAGCAGCACACACAAAGGGAACCAACAGATTATCAACCACAGGGAAGAGCCAAATGTCTATGCCTTTATGGGATACAAGAAGAGAGAGGCAATTGTGGAAGCAGATAAAGATCTGGTTTCAATGCTTTCTCTAACACATACTGCTGTGTGATACTGGGCAAGCCATTTAATTTCTCAGTGCACTATGCAACTTTCCAAGCATTTAAGTTGTAGAGAGGGTGCTGTTTCCTCATCCAGAAAATTCTCAACATGGATGAAATCTTTATTCACTGAGTGACAGCATGCAGCAATCCAGAGGAGCGGGCAGCTACCTCTTCCCCTCCCTCTAGGCCAAATATCTCTTTTTGTTTGGGATTTTGTCTTTTTTTTTTCCTTTTTAGTTCTAGGTATGTAGAAATGTCATATGTAGAAATTTCCTCCATAAAGAAGAATAGATAAGCAGCCTGTTCCATTGAGACATTCAAGTCTACAATCCCAGGCCACATGTTATAACCAACTGAGTAAAGAAGCCCTGAGAAGCTAGGATTCTGTGATACAAAGAGAGTGGGGAAGCTTTGGATTTAAAATTTTATGGGTCTAATGCTATGTGAGAATTAAATTAAACTGTGAATCCAATTTTTTTCTTTTTTTCAGAATCAGAAGTTTTGTAGGAAAGCTTATGCCATTTAGATATTAGGGGGAATGTTTATTTGTCACTCAAGGTAAATATTCCTTTGGAAAAACTAATCTTGCTGTTAACTGATTAAATGAAGCTGGAATATTTAGATTCCCTAAAATTAGGAAAACATTATTGATGCTGGCACTAGTTAAACATTAAGGGAATAGAGACTTCCCAAATCCCTCCATATACTAAACCACTATGGGGGAGGGGTGGAAATGTAATAAACCTCGTCTTTAGTTAGTGGGGGCCAGAGTATGAATTCATAAATGCATGTATGGGAACAGGGATTTCTCTGAAGTTTTTATTCAACTTTTATAATGATTTCATGTTATATTGAAAAACCTTAATATTGTGGTGGAAACTGTTCAAAATAGAAACCATTCCTGAACAAAATTATCCACTTAAATTCCCCCTTCAAATATTGTATAATAGGGACAGAGCTTCTGTAACAAAAGGAAAATCAACAAAGGCAATTAACCTCCAATTTTTCCTATTGTTCTTTTCTGTCTTGTATTTTGTCATTCCCTTGAAGCTTGGACTTAATGGAAGAAAACATGCCAAAAAGTGATGTTAATTGATGGAATTATATGGACACATACTGTAGAACTATTCCCTTAATACTCAAATTAACAAAAGTATGACACATTTCAATTAAGAAAACATGCACCCATAGTGATACATTAATGAAAAATTTCAAATTGTTGAAATTTATTGAAATAAAAGGGTATTTTAATTTATGGATATAATTACCAACTGTTTACTGGATATTTCAAAATGAATATCCTGGACACATCTCAAACTCAATATCCCTGAAACAGAATTTATTATTAAATCATTTAATATTAAGAAAACTAAGGCAGACAGATTAAGTAACCTGCCCAAGATCACACAGCTAGTCTGTGAAGTAGGATTTGCATTCAGGTCTTCCTGATTCCAAGTTACTTTTATAATAATTTCATATTATGTTGAAAAACCTTAATATTGTGGGGGAAACTGTTCAAAATAGAAACCATTCCAGAACAGAATTATCTATTTAAATTCCCCATTCAAACAAAGTTTAACAGGGACAGTGCTGTTGTAACAAAAGGAAAGTCAACAAAGGCAATTAACCTCTAATTTTTCCTACTGTCCTTTTCTTTCTTGTATTTTGTCATTCCCTTACTAAAATACCCAGATGATTCTTGACCTGCTTTCCCTAGACTATGGGCAGTACTAAGGCAGGGGTTAGATTCAGAATGTGGATAGGCAGGAACCAGATTTGAGACAAATGCTTTCCTATCTCAGAATGAAAATGACCACGTAACAATGTGGGTGGAATACAAGGAAGAGAGTTAGACTAGAGCAAGAAAGGACAGTAAGGATTACCTGGTCATAGCCTCTCATTTTGGAACTGAGTTTTAGAGATGTTAAGTCAGGTAAGGTTTTTAGATTACAAAGGGTAGTGATGATGACACTGAGACCGGAGATCAAGTTTAGTAGACCACAGTGAAATAATAGTGAAATAAGGTATGTGACTCATCGTGGTTGAGTTTTTTGGGGGGTTTATGCCAATCTCAAAAACAGCAATCCTAGTCTTTCAAATTATTCAAATCCTCCTCTTTTGCCTTTTCTACTCTCCTTAAGAGTATCCCAAAAATTTTAGTTAAATTTTAACAGTTTATAATTGCTAAGATTTTGGGAAAAATGTATTTTTAATTTAAAAGATACAAATTCACTTACACCTTCATCAGCTGCACAAACCTACTGCTTCTTCCTTCATCAGCCTTCATAAGATTCATGGACTGATGGATACAGTGCCCTGGAAATAGTAAGCACTCAACAGATATTTTAGTGCTAAAGTGATTTTGCTTAAGCAAAGATCTATGTGATTCCCTGACTCAATCAATTCCAGTAGCTCCCCATTGCCTCTGGGAGAAAATATATAATCTTTTGTTTAGGTTTTAAAACTCTTAATACAACCCTCAACTTATCTTTCCATGCTCAATGTATGTTATTTCCCTTTTCACATTTTGTGTTCTAATCATACTGGTCTTCTTCCTGTTCTTCATACATATTCTGTTTTCTGTCTCTGAACTGGTTCTAGGCTTTGCAGTGGCTATTCCCTATGCCTAGAATGCAATCACCTCTATCTTATGGAATTCCTCTTCTCCTTCAAGACAGAACTGAGGAATGACCCTCTATGTGAAATCTTTCATAATTCCCCTCAATAGCTAGTGCCCTCTCTCTCAGACTATTTTGTATTTAAATACTTTGTATTTATTTTCTTTATCTCTATTCTACATATACTAACATATGTTCTTGTCTCCTCCATTAGAATGTAAGTTCTTTGTCATCAGGGAATGTTTCATTTACTGTATTTTTACCTCTGGGACCTGGGACTTAGTAAGAGTTAACTGCTTCTCCCCAGGGATCAGAAACAGATTAACACATACATAACAGAGCTAGTTCAGTATTTGGGAAGCTCTAAAGGAAAGTGTGGGAGAGAAGTATTAGACTACCTACGAAACAGAAGGTCTACAGAGCCATTGTGCTGACCTCTTGTACACCTGTGAAACTTGGACAATATAGCAGCACCATGCCAGGAAACTGAATCATTCCACTTGAATTCTTAGGAAGATTATGAAGATCACCTGGCAGGATACAATAGCAGACATAGAGGTCCTTTCTCAAACTAAACTGCCAAGAATTCACAATTTACTGCAGAGAGGGTAACTCTGTTAGGCGGGCCACATTGTTTAAATGCCGAACGTATACTTTCCAAAAAAGACTATTTTATGGAGAATTCACCCACAGCAAGTGCTTACAAGGTGGTCAGAAAAAGAGAAACAAAGACACTCTCAAAGTCTATCTTAAGATCTTTAGAATTGATTGTATGATATGGAAGACACTGAGGCAGTCCTGCATGCCTTCATCAGAGAAGATGCTATGCTCTAGGAGCAAAGCAGAATTAATTTAGCTCAGAATAAATGTGAGATGCACAAAGTTAAAGAATGCATACCAAATGTTCCTAGGGACCATTTGTGTCGACCTGTGGCAGAGCATTCTGAACTTTTAGTAGTCTGATCAGTCGGACACACTAACTTCACTCTAAATAGTGATGTAATTTGATGACATCTTTTTATGATCCTCTTTTAGAAGGAAGGAAAACAACCACCCCAGGGTTAAATAAATACCTGTTGAGTGGCTCAATTAAGAAAATGTTGTTGGCCTAGAACCAATCATTAGTCATTCTCAATAATATGTAACGAATGAATTGATTGTATGCTGATTAAAATACACTGCGTGCAAAATAACATGTCCTTTCATGTACTAGATTTTAAATATATAGTTTTGGTATCAGAGGCAATTATAGCTAATGGGATCTAATAAGGATATTTGACAAGATAAGAAAGCCCAGATATTAATAAGCAAGAAAAATAATGAAACAAATATGCACATAATCTAATTCAATTCCCAAATTCCAAATAGTTACACAATCATGATAATTATTAACTCCAACAGAGGTTTACTTCTAGTCATCCTGCAGCATAATGTGTGTTATGTTACTAAATTTAACAAAAGACTTGCATGTTTCTTATAAAGGCATCTGCAAATAAAAGAGCAAATTTTAAAACAGCTTTATGGTGGATCTGTAAACAATATGTAAAAATAATCACTTGTGTAAATATGGCAAAATTTTATAAATTTTGTGATGCCTCTTACAAGGTAAATTATCATTGTCAAGACTTCCTAACAGCAAAAGACCACATTATAAGGCTATATATAGATAGAGAAGAAAGAATCCTAAAAAGGGCATCTTAAAGATCAGTCAATTATTCCCACTTTGTAGATGGAAGAACTAAAGCATTCAGAGATTAAGTGGTTTGCCCAAGGTAACACATGTATAAAGTGACAGACAAAGATAATTTTCACCTGAAATCCAGGGCTCTACCTTGCCTAAAGGCAAGCTGAATTCAACCCTTATATTTTATAGTTGAGGAAACTGAGATTCAGAGAGAATTTCCTCATGGTCCTCCTTCTTAGAAAGTAACTAGTTTTTTATTTCTTTTCAAATTAGATAAAAACTGATTAGAAAATATAATTTAAAAAATTATCCTGTTAGTTTTTACTATCAGTGATAGGGATCTAAGATTGAAAATAATTTTTAAATGATTATACTAAAAGGGTTCTAAAAACATTTTGTTTAAAGTAAAGACTTTCACTTCTGCAAACATTTTGGGAATCACTGAACTATACCATTGTGGTAACTTATTACAATCAACAACATCAAAAATTTCAGTATAATGTCAAGTAAGATTGTCCCTGAGATTTTCTGAATACTATTTTTTGAAATATTTATTGAGAAAATTTGTTTTTGTTTCATCTATTTTTCCCACTATTATTATTTTCCTTTCTCTCAGAGATCTATCCTCTATTATAATATTTTTGAAGAAAGAAAAAGAAGAAAAGGAAGAGGAAAAAAAATCAGAAAAATGATCAGTATATCAAAAACCCCAGAAAATATATGTAATGTTCCACATTTGTGGACTTCCAATATTTTGCAAAGGAATAGAAATTTTTCTTGTATTTTAACTTTGTACCATTCTCGTTCTTTGTTAACTTGGCTGCAATATTCATTTTTTATTGTTTCTTGGTTACTCTTATTTTCATTTACTTTGTCATAATTACTGAGTATGTTGTTTACTTGCTTCTGCTTTCTTTACTCTTTATCAGTTTATGCAAGTCTTTCCAAGATTCTCAGAAACTAATCACATTCCTAGTTTCTCATAGCACAGTAAAATTCTATTACATTCATGTACCACAATTTGTTTAGCTACTTGTACCTAATAAAACAGTATATTCTTTGTTTCAAGTTCCTTGATACTACAAAAAGTGCTCCTACACATAATTTTGTTTATATAGATGAAGAATGTCATGATAACATTCATTCTCTTTATAGCTAAAAACTGAAGAATAATGAAAATAATTTTCCATATTTTAAAATGAAGACAGTAATTGTGACTCTATTCACAGAACAATGTCTACAAAATGTCAAGGAAAATGTGCTCGTCTCTCAGGCAATTAATCAGCTAATAAAAAGGGAACATCTTTCTGGCACTTATCTTCTTGCAATAATTTTATAAGGTATAAGGTTTTCAGATAATAAAATGCGACAAGGCAATATCTTTAGCATTTTGGATAGTAAAGTAAAAATAAAGTCAGCTAGAGGTAACATTTCTCTTTTTTCAAACCAGGCTTCCATGATCAGTAGGCGATGTTAGCTCCCAGGTAACTGAGTAGATATAGATGTAATAGTAATTGATCTTTAAAGGAGGTTCATAAATAGAAAGGAATTGTGTTAGAGTGACTTATTCTTGGAAGCAACACAAAAAATCAAAATGAGCAAAACAAAAATAAATAATGTTCTTATTCAATGTATTTATTACCTGTCTTTATCTGATTTTAGTCAATTTTAATTCCTTCCATACTTTCTGAGAATCAAATTCTCATCTTATTCTGTGCACAAAACAAAAAAGGAAAATCATATTAGGGTTTCTCATCCTTGCTAGCTATCATTCCATGTAGTAGAAATGAAACAAAACAAAAAGCAATAATTCTAAACAAATACTGATGTTGCAATTGATTATATGTATGTTTATATACAAATATTATGGTTTCCTTCCATTTCAAATGGAAAATATATTTGTTTTATGAATATCTCCCATCAAACCTACAAAATAGTAACAACCTAGGCCATCCCTCTCCAAAGTGGTTAATATTTAAGTATATACTCATGTGGGGTTTGCAAGAGTGCTTTGAAAATCTCTTAACTTATTTAATGCTCACAGAAACCTTCCAAGTTAAGTCTTCTTTTACCTAATCGTGTGTGTGTGTATGTGTGTGTGTGTGTGTGTGTGTGTGTGTAAATTTAGGAGGGGAAGACCATAAAAGTTTCTGACAAAAAAAGAAATGCTTGCTATTTACAACCTCTGTGAGTAAAAATAGGAATTACCCCAGTGGGAATCCAACTCGAACCGGACAGTTGGTCAACACAGCCCTATTTTCTATTTTCTCTCTTCTTCCCTACCCCCTTTTGCTCTTCTCTTCTCTTCTCTTCTCTTCTCTTCTCTTCTCTTCTCTTCTCTTCT
>JAJPUD010000408.1:127035-453065 GCA_023553655.1 Myrmecobius fasciatus
CTCTTCTCTTCTCTTCTCTTCTCTTCTCTTCTCTTCTCTTCTCTTCTTTCTCTTCCCTTCCTTTTCTTTCCCTTCCCTTCCCTTCTCCTCTGCTTTACTTTCCCTGAAGCCTCTCTAGATACCTTTGGGTTGATGGGCTAGGACCATGCCTTAAACCCAAATCACTCTGGCTCTCACTAGTTGACCAACAATAGGTCCCAAGCCAAGCCCCACTTGGTCATTGTTTGGGCCCTAATTGGCTCAGAAACCTTGAGGATCTTCTCTTCCCAGAATGATTTTTTTAAATTAAGTAAAAGAAGTCATTCTCTGCCTCATTTCTTACCTCATTTTAATTACTTATTAGACATTCCCTCAGTCAAACTGAGACCTTTAAAGACCTTAGCTTGAAAAGGCCAAGATTTCCTACTGCATCCTTGGTCATCTCCAGTCATCCTGATCTATATCTTGTCATTGGACCCGGAGTTCTTCAGAGGAGAAAGTGATGCTGATGACTTTGTCCAGCTCTCCCTCACTTGAATTCAACTCACTTGCATGTCATGACATCACCTCCTTGATGTCATGGTCTTCTGACAACAACATTAACAACAACATACAACAACAACTATTTACCTAAAAAGGACATTTTTAGTTCTGTATTGGAGGTGAAATTAAGATTGAAAGACTTTTTTCTTTAAAATGTCTGTGGGCACAACTGGACAAGGAGGTGGTGCAATGAATAGAGTACCAGCCTTGGAGTCAGAATCATCTTATTGAATTCAAATCTGGCTTCAGAAACTTTGTAGCTTTGTGACTTGAGCAAGCTAGAGGTAACATTTCTCTTTTTAGCTTCTTTGTCTCAGTTTCCTAATCTATAGAATGAACTGAAGAAAGAAAAATGAAAACATTTCATCTTTGCCAAGAAAAAAACTCCAAATAGAGTCAGGAATAGTTGGTCATGACTAAACAACAACAGTTTAACATGTTAGCTGAATGGAAGAATTCAGCAATAGGAACACCTTATTAATTTAATTAAGAAAACATTCCTGTCATTTGTTTGGATTGAACAAGAAAAATTTGTTAGTCATTTCTATGATCGTAGACCTGGTAGAACTGGTTGTATATGTAGTCACAGGAACATTAAATCTGAGTGGAAAGGACAGCTAACATTTAGAGTGCCTATTACATTTTATTATCTTTTGTATGCATATATGATGTTATTAGCCATATGCACAAATTTGGTTGAAAAGATTGATGTGGAATCAGGCATGACTTCCACACTGAATACACGTTAGGATGAATACACAGATTCAATTCTTGTTAAATTTTTGGATGATAAAAATCTGAAAGAAAAAGGGAGGGGAGAAAGAGAAAGAGAGACAGAAAGAGAGAGAGAGAGAGAGACAGAGACAGAGACAGAGACAGAGACAGAGAGAGACAGAGAGACAGAGACAGAGAGAGATTCAGAGACAGAGACAGAGTCACAGAGACGGAGACAAAGATAGAGAGATGAGAGAGTCAAAATCCCTCTCCCCAAAAATATCTCAATAAGCTAGAATTATGTACTAAAATTGACAAAATTAAATTTGATAAAGATAAATGCAAAGTCTCTTGGAATGTACAAATATAGAATAGAAAAGTTTTGTAATTGCATTAATTCATTTGGAGAAATGCCTGGGCATTTTAGATGTCTGAAAACCCAAAATGAGTAAAATAGTGAAATTTAGACACTATATGAATTAAATCACAAAATAACAGATTCTCGGGGGGAGAAGGGTCCTCCAGAGCCACCCAAGTCAAACCAAACATGAACAAGACTTGTCTTAACAATATAGCCAACAAGTAATCATAATTTTTTTTTGCCCAAAGAACTCCAGTGAAGGCTGTTCTTTCCTTTTTTTTTTTTTACTATTCTTTTGCTCTCATAATTGATCTATAGTTCCAAGCTGTCATTTTAGTGTAAGTCTTATATCTCCATGGACACATTTACTTTTAGGTCCTTCAAAAAAACTTTTAAAAACTTAATTTATTTACTCAGTCCAAACCAGCTTCTCTTCCCAATTTCACCATATCTAGCTATGGTACCACTATTCTCTGTATTACTTCAGCTCAGAACTCTGGCAAACCACAAACAGAGATTTATAGAAGTATGGATTAAGAGGGATGAAGAATCTTGGAGTTAATCTAGTGTAGTACCCATTCACATTACAAATCCCAGTAAAAAATCAACAAGAACGCATGCTTCATATTATAAGCCAGGCATATACTAAACTCTCAAAATAGAAATACAATAGAAAAAAAAGAATTCCTGCTGCAAAAAAACTTATATTCTAATAGGAAATGAGAGTACAAAAAAAAGAGTTAAAACAATGAAGATGAGGGAAGAGAAGTTGGTCAGATCAGAACATAGTGGAGAAGTCTGAAGGGTCAGAAGTAGAACTGCTGAGAGAGGAATGAAGATGGTTGGCTCAATTACTTCCTTGAAATGGAGTTTCTTGAAGAATGCATGGGAAGATGGCAAGAGATATTTTCCAGGATAAGAAAGATGTTGAGGAATAGTGGACGAGCTTGACAAGAGAGGAGCAGAACCAGAAGAGTGAGCACAACATTTTCAACAATTGTCAATATGGTAAAAAAAAAAAAAAATTGCTGAAAACAAAAACTCCTCCAATGATAGGGAGTTGCTCTTGTAAAGCTGAAATTTTTGTCAAGTTTTTTCTTCTATTGAGCCAAAATCTATCTTCTAGAAACTCACCAACTGAGAGCATTCCAATGCTATGTAAAATAACATAATTTTGAAGTTGGCAGTAATCTTAAACTTTTCCTTTTCTCTAGATCCATAGCAAATTTGTCATCAAGCCTTCCTTCTTTCAGAAATGTTTCAAGCACATCTCTTCTTTTCCATATCTACCTCATCAGAAATAATCTCAGAATTGGAAAAGAATTCAGAAATCAACTTGTATAACTTATATGTAATATTGCTGAAAGACAGTTATTGCACTAGCTTCCACTAAAATATTTACAAGTAAAGAGGAACCAATTAACTTTAATTTTAAACTCATCATCTTTTGGGAAAGCTTTGATTTACAAGGATTTTTTTTGATATATTGAGCATATTCTTTTTTTTCTTTCTTTTTTAAACAGAACAATTCCAATCTCTTTTACACATGATAGTTCTTCAAATATTTGAAGAAAGGTATTACATTTTCCTTGTCTTCTTTCTTCTCTAGGATTAATATCTTAATTTCCTTTTATTTATCCTCAAATTTTATGGTCTTCAACTCCTTTATTGTTCTAGTTGATTTCTATTGGATATGTTCCAGCTTTCAATGTCTTTCCTAAAATGTTCAATTGAAAATCTGACCAAAGCAGGAAACAGCAGGACTTCCACTTAGTATGCCTCTTAATATAGACTAAGATAACTCTAGATTAGTGACTTCCATATTGATATTTTCCTAAAAACTTATTTAAAATTTGTTGTTGTTCAGTTGTTTCAGACATTTCCAATTCTTCTTGACCTCATTTGGAGTTCTCTTGACAAAGGGACTGGAGTGATTTGCCATTTACTTCCCAAGTTCATTTTATAGATTAGGAAACTTAGGCAAACAAGGTCAAGTGACTTGCCAAGGATCAAACAGCTAGTAAATATCTGATGCCTTATTTGAACTGAGGAAGATTGATCTCTCTGACTACAGGTCCAGCATGCTATCCACTGTACCACTTAGCTGCCCTAAAACAGTTTTAGATAATACTTATTATGAGTTGTAAGACAGTCATGAAATTTGTTTTTAGATAGATGTCATTATTGTTTTAATTTTTTACAGTAAGTAAGAGGAACAGAGATAAAGTTGTATTTAAGGTCTTGTGTTCCACTGAAATCATTCATGGGCTAAAACACTTTGAAAGTTACAGATTCAAGTAAAGAGAAGGTTGTACATTAAGATATGTCTGCTTAAATCCAACACAATGCTTTGTTTGATATGTTTGTAGAGAGAAGAAAGAAGGGAAATAGGTTAAAGGAATAATAAGTATTTACATAGTACCTATTACATGCCAGTGTGCTAAGCACTTTTTATAAATATCTCATTTGATTGTCACAGCCATCTTTAGAGGTAAATGTAATTATTATCCCTATTTTATAGTTGAAAGAACTAAGGAAAATAGATATCAAATGACTTGCCTAAGATCATACAAATAATTGTTTAAGCCTGGATTTTAACTAAAAATTTCCTTATTCCAGGCCCATCTCTCTGCCTACTGTGTCACTCAGCTGCCTCAAAAAAATCTAGTTTCTCTTTTGAGAAGTAGAATGATGCAGTAATCTGAAGACTAGATTGAGAAGGAACGTTTGAATCCTGGCTTACTCACCTTTGTAACATTGGGCAAAAATCTTTAAGTATCAGTTCCATCATCTGTAAAATGAATAATTTTAGACTAGATAATTTCAAAGTCCTCTTTTAGCTCTAAATTCTATGGTTTCTTCTAAGTAATTATGCCTCTATATACCCTGCATTGTATCTAATAACTTCCCAGGCCAGATTCAAATTAGTGGCTCCAATGGGGGACAACCTTCTCTTAAACAGTTATTTTATAAATTGATAGCACTTCCCCAAAAGGCACTTAATACTCTGAGAAAGAAGCTAAGCAATTAAAAAACACATTAAAGGCCATTTCCTTTAATAGAATGTTTCTTATGGTACTCAATGCAGCAAAAAATCTTCTTCAAATGAAAAAGAAAGGGGACTGAGCTTAAATGCAACACAGTCTTTGGGTCCTGAGGAAAAGAATGACTAGGTGAGGAGAATATTGCTCCACTCAGTGCCAACCTGAATCACAACATCATTACTATCTTGTGTCATTTGGAAATATCATTGTACGTCTTTGCAATATTTTCTAAAGAAACAGATACCATTAGCACTAAAGTTTAATTTTTCTGAGGGCAGTCATGCTAGAGTTATCAAAAGAACTATAAAAATAATGGAATGTCCCTTTTTCCTAAACTAATTGATATTGTTGTTACAATTAATTTTCTTAGTATCCCCAGCATTAGCTTATAAAAACTACAACTATATCTCACAAGAGAAATAACTAAGAGCTAATGAAATACTCCTCTATCTTTCTCCCTCCATAAATAAGTGTTCCATTACTTTGGAATTTTCATTTAAAAAAAAGAATTTAATGCTATTCAGACTTATTCTATTGCTATTAATGTTATTCATAGGAACAGCAAATGATCCCTCCTTCCTCATTTACACCATGTTCCTTCTAGATTGTAGTCAGAATACTTCATAAGGCAGTTAAATAGTATACTGGATAGGAAACTGAACCTGGAATCAGAAAGACTTGAATTCAGTTTCTAACATTTATTACCTACATGTCATTGCAAGCACTTCATCTCTATCTGCCTCAGTTTCTTCATCTCTAAATGGGCATGATGATAATACCTATCTATAAGATAAAGTAAAATTCTATTATATTTTATGTTTTGCTTTTTTTGCTTTTGCATTTTATTTTTAAAAAATACTTTATATTTCTCAGTTACATGTAAAACAAATTTTACATTTTGTTTTTAGAATTTTGAGTTTCAGATTCTCTCCCTTCTTTTCTCTTTCCTACTCCACCCCTAATTGAGAAGGCACATGTGAAGCTATACATTTCCACAGAAGTATAGATTCCCGCCCCCAAAATAAAACCCTTTTGAAAAATAAAGTTTTAAAAAGTATGATTCAATATATTAAGACAATTAATTCCTTCTCTAGATATAGACAGCATTTTTCATCTTAAGTCCTTCAGAGCAGCCTGAGATATTTGTATTGCAGAAAATAATAGTCATTCACAGTTGATCATCCCACAACATTGCTATTACTTTGTACACTGTACATTTCATTATTTATTTATTTTTAATTTAATAGAAAATAAAAAGACAGAAAAGAAAACCAAAACAAAACAGAACATCTTCATGTGCCCACAAAATGTCAAGGAAGATTCAAAATATAACAATGAATTTCCAGTTCAAGAAGGGCATATAACAATAAAAGAAATAATATTCATGAGTGTCCATTTTTTCTTTACTTCCTTGTGGGCTGTTTTGTTCTCTACTATGCACTTTTTTACTTAGTTCTTTTTTCCCCCTTTCATCCCTCCCAATTCCTACAACCAAGCTATGGGTAAGCACAGTTATGCTTAATAGTTCCCCCCCCCCCCACACACACACACACTTCACAGAGACATACATTCATTCACATATAATGAATTTACCACTACGTAAACATGCATCTAAAACAATATTAATATGGCTGACATACAAATTTCTCTCTTAATTGAATCTTCAAGCTTGATTGTGTCTAAGATCAATGACTACTAGTCATACTTTTTTTTCCCTAATAAATTCGACTCCTGATTTATGTCATAGTGTTTATGCACATTTCTTCTTCCCTATCTCTACTAAGTCTTCTACTTTAATTCTGCTCCTTAACTTGCCTTGCCATTACATAACCTCCCCCCACCTGTGGATCCCTTCTTTATCTCCTTCCCCCCTTTTCATTCTCCTCCACCTTTCCCTTCCCCCTTATTTCTTTGTAGATTTTGGAGAGTGCTGTACACTTCATAGACACAGAGGCATTAGAGGGGGAAAGAGGGCTTATAGTTTTGAAACTCTATTCACATTGGAAATGGGTTAAATAGATAACATTAGAATCTAACCTTCGGATTACTGCATCATTCTACTTCTCAAAAGAAAAACTAGATTTTTGAGACAGTGACACAGTAGAGAGAGAGCTGAGCTTGGAGTGAGGAATTAAAATCCAATCTCAGACACTTATTAGGCAAGTCTTATTTTTTTTTCACATGTCAACCATGATTTAATCAATCAAATTAATCTGTATTTGAGAAATATTTAATAAAGTTAATAAAAATACAACAAAACATAGATAACATTTCATTGTAAAGCTAGGTAAATATATAATCACAGGGATCCTTAGATATTGATTAGTGGTTCCTGTTTCTGATTGAGTTTGATACTACTGTACTGAAAATACACAGAAAGGCATCAGCATTTTGTCACCCAAAGATATCCCCTACAATAAATTAGTTTGGAAAAACTGATTTGCAAGAGATCAAGACTACCTGGATGAACTCAGGAACATTTTCCTCCCTGCTTCTTTTTTAATTAAATTACCAAAATAGAAATGGTTAGTAGATGCATCAGAGATACAGAATTGGTCAGTTAATTATTTTACTAGCAAAAAGTTGATACTTTAAAAGCACTTACTGGATTTTTGAAAAATGAGAAAATTAAATTTCTTCTTGAATCTTAGAAACTAAAGAGCAAAAAGAAAAAAGTCAAATTATTGTATGGTGGAAACTGAAATGGAGAAGGGAGGATGTATATGTTTTTCTTCATCTCTTTGAGGTGTAAAAATTGCATAAATAAGGTCTGTTTGAAATGTGGACAAACAGAATGCCCCAGTTATATGCCTTCTGTTCAATCAGAGTAACTAAATCCAGACATCACTCCATGGGGATTCTTCTAAACATGGTATCCTCTCTACTGTACTTTTCTTTAAAAATAATAGGAATGTGAAGATTTTTCCTTAATCTGATTTTTTTTTAATTTTATTTGCATAACATATGTTGGGTAATTCTTCAACAATAACCCTTACATAGCTTTCCGTTACAAATTTTTCCCCCCAACTCCCCACCCCTCCCCTAGGTGGCAGGATATCCACTACATGTTAATTATGTTAAAATATTGGCAAATCAAATATATGTATACATATTTCCAAACTTATCATTGTTGTGCAAGAAAAATCTTATCTACACAAACGATATATCAGATAAAGAAAACACAATGTAAGCAAACATCAATCAAGGAGTATGAGAATGTTATGTTGTGGTTCACATTTCACATCCCTCTCTCTGGGTGTATATGGCTTTCTTCAGTGAACAATTAGAAGTGGTTTGAAACATTTCATTGTTGAAGAGAGCCATGTCCATCAGAATTGATCGTCATATAGTACTGTTGTTGCCGTGTATAATGATCTCCTGGTTCTGCTCATTTTACGCAGCATCAGTTCATGTAAGTCTCTCCAGGCCTCTCTGAAATCATCTTGCTGGTCATTTCTTACAGAACAATAATATTCCATAATATTCATATACCATAATTTATTCAGCCATTCTCCAGTTGATGGGCATCTACTCAGTTTCCAGTTTCTAGCCACTACAAAAGGGGCTGCCACAAACATTCTTGCACATGTGGGGTCTTTTCCTTCCTTTATGATTTCTTTGGGATATAAGCCCAATAGAAATGCTGCTGCGTCAAAGGGTATGCACAGTTTGATAACTTTTTGAGCATAGCTCCAAATTGTTCTCCAGAATGGCTGTATCCGTTCACAGCTCCACCAACAATGCATCAGTGTCCCAGCCCTCCCACATCCCCTCCAACATTCATCATTAACTTTTCCTGTCATTTTAGCCAATCTGACAGGTGTGAAGTGGTACCTCAGGGTTGTCTTGATTAGGCAAGTCTTATTTAAAAGTGGCAAGTAAATGCTTTTACAATGGAAGGGAAAAGGGTTAAGGTAAGGAGAAGTGAATGAACTTTACTCATATCAGAATTGGCTCAAAAGGGAATAACATACTCTGTTAATTGGGTTTAGGAATCTCTCTTACTCTACAGAAAAGAAGAAAGGGAAAGTGATTAGAGAAGTGAGGGCAAATTGGGACAAGGAGTAGACAGAAAGAAAGTACTTTTTATAAGGAAGAGAGAATAGAATAAAGGGGGAGAAATACAGTTAGCCAGACTAATTATAAAGAAAAATTTAAAGTAATTTTCTCTGGTAAAGATCTCATTTCTCAAACAGAAAATTGAGTGAAATCTATTTTTTATTTTTAAAAATGTTTTTAATTTTTCTAGTTACAAATGTATTTTATTTTTAATAGACATTTCTTTATGTATCACATTGGGAGAGAAAAAATCAGGACAAAAGGTAAAAACCAGAAAAAAAAACAGAAGAAAAAGAAAAAAAGGAGAACATAGCATGTGCTGATTTATATTTAGTCTTCATGATGCTCTCTCTGGATGCAGATGACATTTTCTTTTCAAAGTTTATTGGGATTGCTTTGGATCACTGACCTAATGAGAAGAATCAACTCTTTCATAGTTGATCATTGCACAAGCTTGTTGTTACTGTGTACAATGTTACTGGTTCTGCTTGTTTCATTCAGCATCAGTTCATAAATATTGTTCCAGGTCTTTCTAAAATCAGCTTTATAGAACAATAATATCCCATTACATTCTCATACCATAACTTATGCAGCCATTCCCCAATTGATGGGAATCTATTCATTTTACAATTCTTTGCCACTACAAAAAAGCTACTATAGAATTTTTGCATATGTAGGTCCTTTTCTCTCCTTTATGATTTTCTTGGGACACATACCCAATAGTGGCACTGACAGATCAAAGGATATGCATAGTTTTATAGCCCTTTGAGCATAGTTCCAGATTGCTCCCAAGAATGGTTAGATCATTTCACAATTCCACCAACAATGCATTGGCATCCCAGTTTTCCACACCCTCTCCAAAATTTATCATTATTTTTTCCTGTCATCTTATCTAATCTGAGAGGTCTGAGGTGGTATTGAAGTCAAATCATAAAAAATAAGCCATTCTCCAATTGATAAATGAGCAGAAAAATAAGAAGAGTTTTCAGATGAAGTAATCAAAGTTACTTATAGTCAAGTGAAAAAATTATCCAACTCACTTTGGATTGGAGAAATGCAAATTAAGACAAATCTGAGACACTACTTTCTATTTATTAGATTAACTAATGAGGCAGAAAAGAAAAATGACAAATACTGAAGGGGATGTGAAAAAAATGAGACATTAGTGTGCTGCTGGTGAAGTTGTGAATGGGTTCAACCATTCTGTAGAATAATTTGGAACTATGTCCACAGAGCTATAACATTATGAATACTCTTTGACCTAACAATACTACTACTAGGTCTGTATTTCAAAAATTCTTTATAGCAGCTCTTTTCTGGCAGCACAGAATTGGAAATTCAGGGGATGCTGATGAACTGGATAATGGCTGAATAAACTGTGGTATATGATTATGATGGAATACTATTGTTCTATAAGAAATGAGGAGCAAGATCCTCTCTGAACAACCTAAAATGACTTCCATGAGCTGCTGCCAAGTGAAATATATTTTGTACAAAGTCACAACAATATTATAAGATAATCATCTGTGAATGATTTAACTACTCTCAGCAATACAATAACCTAAGACATTTCTGAAGGACTTAAGTTGAGAAATGTTATTCATTCCCAGAAAAGAACTGATGGTATCTGAACATAGAAGCACACTTTTTAAACTTTATTTTTCTTGTGGTTTTATTTGGTTTATATTTTTTTCACAACATGATTATTATGGAAATATTTTGCAAGATAACACATATATAAATTAAATCAAATTGCTTGCATTCTCAGTGAAAGTAGGTTGCAAAAAGAGTATTGGAGAAAATATGGAATTCAAAATTTTAAAGACAAGTAGTAAAATTTGTTTTTACATATAACAGTGGAAAATACTAAATAAAATGGGGTATGGGAGTGAAGAGAGAGACTCAGAAGCCTGCAAAAAGTACCTTATCAGCTAGTTAGGAAAAAAGACTTCCTAACCACAGCAAATGTATTTGGATAAGTCTTGTTTCAGAAAAACAGAAGAACTTTTCTGCACTAATTATCAAGGTTGAATTACTGACTGATAATTTGTTTACTGGGCTTTCACTGTTTATATAAACCAGAAGTGATGGATGGCATAGACATTTTTTTCAATTTTATAAAAGTATCAGATTTCACATGTTTAGCATCGCTTAGTAATCAATCAATCAAGAAGCCCCTATCAAGTCTTACTGTATGACAGTGTGTAAGACCCTAGGGAAAGTCATAAAGGCCTTTTACATCTTAATGAAACACACATAATATTTCTATTGAGTTTTGGCCAAAGATTTTAAAATTATATAATGTTAAAAGAATGTCCTTGGAGGTGATGGGATGACAGCTTGGGCATTTAGCCATTAAATACATATAGTTACAAGCTAAATATCTGTACAACTTCTTGCCAATATTCTCCTACCCAAAGGACAAGGTCATCAGGCTAATTTGATCACCATTGAAAATTAGCTCTTGAGTGCTGTGCTGACATCAATATTTTTCTTCCTTCTTCTTTACCTCCTCTTTCTTTATCCTCTTTTTCAGTATTACTCCAAGGGTTAATGAAATCACAAACAAAAAAACAAATGGTCCTGGAAATCACAGACTAGTCAATTGAACTTCTCTACCAAGGAATATAATCAACAAACTTCAAATATTTTAAAAGGACCATATTATTGGCAAAATCTAAGAGGTATCTGTAAAAATTAAATCTAATTAAACTAATTGAATTCCTCATATGCTAGAGTAGAGGACTATATAAGAAATAAATTGCTGTATCAATCTAATTTTTAATAAAGCTGTTGATTCTATCCCAAGTAATATTCTCATCATCTAACTAGGAAAATAGAATATAGATCAAACTGGTATAGGTGCTTTCAGAACTTCCTGGATAATTGTAAATTCTGAATGTGTCAGTACATAGGCATGCATCAGGAAATACATAATATCTGACCTTAAAGATATTGTCTTTATTTAATTTAAAAAGCATGGGCTATCCTTTATGGCATCTTAGTGTTGTAAATAATCTCCTAGAAGATGCATCCCATCACATGACTGAAATGATCTTCTCCCCCACATCCTTAATAGGAGTCTATTCAGATTTCTCTTGAAAATTTCTACTGTGGAATTCACTTCCCTCTGAAGAATGCTATTTTATATGGCTTAAATTGATAGGATATCTGTTTATATTTTGCACCTACATTTGCTTCTCTAGAACTTCCAGCTTTTGAGCCAGTTCTTTCCTTTGGCATGATGTATAGCATGTGAAATAAAGATAATCAGCTTTTTATATAATAGCTCTTCAACTACATTATGGCATCTATCATGTCCCTATTTTCTCTTCTCTAAGTTAACAATTCTTGATTCTTTCAATAATATGGTGTAATTACAATTCTCTTGCTATTTTGTTTATATTTTATATTTTATAGCATATCAATTTCTGTTATTCTCTTCAGCATCTATTCACACATAAAAAGCAGCATGCTATTGTAGAAAGAATCAAGAAGCTTGGATTTGAATTCTATCTCAGTCTCTTAAAAGCTGTGTGACTCCATTCAAGTTGCTTTTTGTCTCTGGACTTCAGTTTCCTCATCTGTAAAATCAAAGTTTTGAACTCGACCTCTAAGGTCCCTTCCAACTCTAAGGTTATGATTTAATTTTTTTTCCTTCTAAACATATTTCCACATTTATCCTTCTGGGCAAGAAAATTCAGATCAAAAGGAGAAAATGAGAAAGAAAAAAAGCAATCAAACAAATAACAAGAACAACAGCAGAGGTGAAAATATTATGTTTTGATCTACCTTCAGTTTCTATAGTTCTCTCTCTGGATGAAGATGGCTTTTTCCATCACAAATCTATTAGAATTATGTTGAATCACCTCATTGTTGAAAAGAGCCAAGTTAAGTTTATGGCTTTATAATCATAAGTTTTATTCATTTTCATGATGATCTATTGTCATCTCAATGTGAGTTAACTAAGTGGCTCATGAAATTATGTTTCTTGTTGCCACTGGAAGAAAAATAAAACTTATCACATAATTTGCACTGTTTGTGTCTGTATGAAATGATCTTTAGCTATTCCTACATTCAGTGGTAACTTTATATTTACTGGTTTCACTTGTAGCAAGAATGTCAATATTAATATTTTGCGATTTCTTTTGTGGTACATCAACTGGGCAAATATATCATATTTCAAGCAGCTAACTCCTAATATTTATGTCTATTATGGTTATTTAGACTATCTAACATAGTCTAAAAACTATCATATTTATTATTTGCTGTTCCCTTTTTGTGATTTTCTTATTGTCACTCTGTAACTAATTGGAGACCATACAAAAATAGTGGTCATAGTACAATTTTATTTGTTTCTTGGATTTCCATAGATACAGAATTTATCACTTAGGGCAACATGATTCATGCATCTCCAAGTACTGGTCATTTTAAAATCAGATAGAACAATCTGTGATGATAATTGTTTTAAACTGCTAAAAGATTGTGTCAGAATAATATAAAAACTTTCAATCATGCCACCTATAACCTGTAACCATTTGTTAGTGGATTCATTTTTAGATATTCATTCTTAAACTCTGGAACAATAATGCAAGTTTAGTAATGTATTGATATGTTATAAAGTTACATTTTAAAAGAAAAACATTTCAATTTATAATAATTTTTGGTAATATATATCTTTTTTGTCTTATTGAATCTAAATGAAAATTATTAACTTCCTTCTTTTTGTTCTCTTTTCTTTGAGATTTTGATTATTCACATTATAATGGTTTAGTACTTACTGTATACAACATGCTCCTGATTCTGTTCACTGCACTATGTATCAGTTCATTTAAGTTTTTCCAGGTTTTTCTGAAATCATCTTGCTTGACATTTCTTACAAAAAAATAATTAACCATTACAATCATATATCACAGCTTGTCTAGTCACTTCCCAATTGATGGGCATCCCTTTGATTTTCAATGCTTAGCTACCCCAAAAAGAGCTGCTATAAATATTTTTGTACAAATAGGTCCTTTTCTCTCTTGGAGATGTCTTTGCAATGTACTGTTAGCTGTGGTATTGCTGGATCAAATGTTATGCACAGTTTTATAGAGCAGACATCTTTTAAAAATATGCAACTGTCATCCTTGCAGTAGTCACAGAAACATGGAATATCTATGTCAAAAGGAACCTCTAAGGCTATCCCCTAATGATTGCTCTTTAAACACTTGAGAAACTTTAGTGATATGGAAGGGGATTTTTAGGAATCTCATTTCATTTTGGGCATTTCTAATTATAAGCATGTTTTTTTCCTCATCTCAATCTGAAACTAGTCTATCTGCACCTTCCATTTAATGCTTTTAATTCTTCCTTCAAAGCCAAATAAGAAATCTAGCTCCCGGGGGGCGGAGCCAAGATGGAGGAGTACAGACATGACTATGAGCTCCTCTGATTTTCTCTCAAACCAACAGCAGATTAAGCCTCTGAACTGATTCTGGAGTGAAAGCTTCCCCAAATACTTGGAGTAAAACAAATTTCCAGCAAAAATTACTTTGGAAGAACTCCAGAGCAGGTCTGTTTCAGAAGGGCAGGGGATCGGTAGGTTTGCTGCACTCTGGCTACACTGGGCAGGAGACGAGGCCTGGGATGGAGCATGTCAGATTCTAAGTACCTGGGGAAGTCCCTGAGAGGCACTTGGGCCACTTTGCTCTGGTTGCGGGCAGGTGATTTGGCAGATCTGCCTTTGGTAAAAGGTGGATTGAGAACAACTGAGAACAGGGACTTAGCCCAACCAGCCCCACACCTAAAGTTAACTACTTTAACTGCCCCAGGGCAAATTGAAGCAGCTGCCAGTCCTCTGCTTTAAACAGACCCCAAGCTCTAAAAAATGAGTAAGAAAAAGAAAAGAATTCTCACCATAGACAGCTTTTATGAGAGAAAGAAGGGCAGACCCCAGAATCCTGAGGTTCCTAAAAGTAAAGCAACTTCACAGGAAGGCACAAAGGCGGACATGAGCCGGTTCCCATTTCACAAGGCTTACCTAGAAGATTGCATAAAAAAATCTCAAAAGAGAGTTAGGAGAAAAATGGGGAAATGAATTGAGATCAGTGCAAGAAGGATATAATGACCTACAAAAAAGATATGAAAAAGATAGCAATTCACTGATAAAAAAAAATTGGTGAAATGGAAAAAGACACTAACTCACTGAAAAATAAAAATGGTGAAATGGAAAAAGACAACAATTCACTGCAAAACAAAATTGGTGAAATGAAAAAAGACAATTCATTGAAAAACAAAATTGTTGAATTGGAAAAAGACAACAATTCACCGAAAAACAAAATTGTTGAATTGGAAAAAGACAACAATTCACTGCAAAACAAAATTGGTAAAATAGAAAAAGACTGAAATGAACAAAAAAATTCAATTGACTAGTTACAAAAGGAGCTAAAAAAAGGTAACTGAAGAAAATAATACTTTAAAAATTAGAATTGAAAAAAATATAAGTGAATGACTCAATAAGCCCAAGAATCAGTCAAACAAAAACAAAAATATGAAAAAAATAGAAGAAAATATGAAATATCTCCTAGGAAAAACAACTGATTTGGAAAACAGATCTAGGAGAGACAATCTAAGGATTCAGTAATCTAATGACTCCCTGAAAGCCACAATGAAAAAAAAAGAACCTAGATGCTATCTTCCAGGAAATCATGAAAGAAAACTGCCCTGATATTTTAGAATCATAAGGCAAAATCGCCATTGAAAGAATTCACCAATCACCTCCTGGAAGAGACCCCAAAATTAAAGCCCCAAGGAATATTGTTGCCAAATTTCAGGATTATCACACCAAGGAAAAGATATTGAAAGCAGCTAGAAAGAAATAATTCAAATACTGAGGAACTGTAATTAGAATCACACAAGATCTGTCAGCTTCCACATTAAAGGAACGAAGGGCCTGGAATCAGATTTTCCAAAAGGCAAAGGAACTTGGATTACAGCCAAGAATAAGTTATCGAGCTAGAATGAGCATTATCTTCCAGGGAAGAAAATGGTCATTCAATGATATAGGATAATTTCACCTATTTCTAATGAAAAGACCAGATTTGAACACAAAATTTGACCTCCAAACACAGAACTCAAGTGAAGCATAAAAAGGTAAAAAGGAAAGAACTCTTCTAGTATGGGTATACTCAAAGAATGGGGGTATAAGTTGATTTTACTTCGATAAAATGGAAAAGAAATTAGAAGTAGAATGGCTATCATACTGGAAAAAGAGAGGGAAAGGAGGTAATATGAAGTAAAAAAAAAGGAAGTAAAAATAGGGTAAATTTTCATGAAGAGGCAAAGTAAATCTAATATCATTGAGGAAAAGAAGGGAGGGTGATGAGCATTGTGTGAATCTTACTCTCATCAGATTGGGTTCTAAAAGAGTATATCAGACACATTTGGTTTCACAGAAAAAGTTGTCCCTCCTTATAGGGTAGTAGGAGGGAAAGGAGGAAAATAAAGGGATAGACTAATAGAAGAGAAAATAGAAGAATTAGGGGAAAGGTGTAAAAAAGAGGGAGGGGCTCTAAAGGGGGGAGGACTGTTAGAGGGAGGTGTTCATCAAAAGCAAAATACTGGGGAGGGGGGAAGGGAGAAAGGGGAAAGCAAAGAGAAAAACATAACTTTGGATAAATAAGATGGCAGGAAATACAGATTTAATTATTTTAACTGTGAATGTGAATGGGATGAACTCTCCGATAAAACAGAAGTGGATAGAAGACTGGATTAAAAGCCAGAATCCTACAATATGTAGTTTTCAAGAAATACATCTAAAACATAGAGATACATACAGAGTGAAAGTCAAGGGCTGGAGCAGAATCTTTTATGCTTCAGGTGAACAAGAAAAAGCAGGGGTAGCAATCCTTATCTCAGATCAAGTAAAAGCAAAGATAGATCTAATTAAAAGAGATAAGGAAGGAAACTATATTTTACTAAAGGGTACCATAGATAATGAAGCAGTATCAATACTAACCATATATGCACCAAGTGGTATAGCATCCAAGTTCCTAGAGGAGAAATTAACAGAGATGCAAGAAGAAATACACAGCAAAACTATACTGGTGGGGGATCTCAACCTTGCTCTCTCAGAATTAATAAACCAAACCACAAAATAAATAAGAAAGAAGTTAGGGAGGTAAGCAAAATGTTAGAAAAGTTAGGTATGATAGATCTTTAGAGGAAATTGAATGGAGATAAAAGGGAGTTTACTTTTTTTTCTCCGGGGTTCATAGAACTTATACAAAAATTGACCATGTGTTAGGGCATAAAAAACCTCAAATTCAAATGCAGAAAGGCAGAAATAGTAAATGCATCCTTTTCAGATAATGATGCAATAAAAATCACATGTAATATAAGGCCAGGAGAAAATCGCCCAAAAGTTAATTAGAAATTAAATAACTGAATCCAAAAGAATGAATGGGTGAAAGAGCAAATCACTGACACAATCAATAATTTCATCCAGGAGAATGACAATAATGAAACAACATACTAAAATTTGTGGGATACTGCCAAAGCGATTATAAGGGATATTTTTATATCTCTAGATGCTTACTTGCATAAAATAGAGAAAGAGAAGATCAATGAATTGGGCTTACAATTAAAAAGCTAGAAAAAGAGCAAATTAAAAAGCCTCAATTTAATACCAAATTGGAAATTCTGAAAATAAAAGGGGAGATTAATAAAATTGAAAATAAGAAAACTATTGAATTAATAAATAAAACTAAGAGTTGGTTTTATGAAAAAAACAACAAAATAGATAAACCTTTAGTTAATTTGATTAGAAAAAGGAAAGAGGAAAATCAAATTGTTAGTCTCAAAAATGATAAGGGAGAACTTTCCTCCAATGAAGAGAAAATTAGAGTAATAATTAGGAGTAATAATTGCCCAACTTTATGCCAATACATTTGATAATCTAAAAGAAATGGAGGAATACCTACAAAAATATAGATTGCGCAGGTTAACAGAAGAGTAAATAAATTATTTAAATAGCCCCATTTTTAGAAAAAGAAATAGAACAAGCTATTAGTCTCCACGGCCAGATGGATTGACATGTGAATTCTACCAAACATTCAAAGAACAAATAATTCCAATACTATATAAACTATTTGAAAAAAATTGGAAAAGAAGGTGTTCTACCAAATTCCTTCTATGATACAGATATGGTACTGATAGCTAAACCAGGTAGGGTGAAAACAGAGAAAGAAAACTATAGACCAATTTCTATAATGAATATTGATGCAAAAATTTTAAATAAGATATTAGTAATGAGATTACAGAATGTCATCCCCAGGATAATATACTATGACCAAGTAGGATTTATACCAGGAATGCAGGGCTGGTTCAATACTAGGAAAACTATCAGCATAATCAATTATATTAATGACCAAACTAACAAAAACCATATGATTATCTCAATAGATGCAGAAAAAGCTTTTGATAAAATCCAACACCCATTCCTATTAAAAACACTAGAGAGTATAGGAATAAATGGGCTTTTCCTTAAAATGATTAGTAGCATCTATTTAAAACCATCAGCAAGCATCATATGTAATGGAGACAAACTAGAACCATTCCCAATAAGATCAGGAGTGAAACAAGGCTGCCCACTGTCACCATTACTATTTAATATTGTATAAGAATTGTTAGCTTTGGCAGTAAGAGAAGAAAAATGATTAAAGGAATTAGAGTAGGTCATGAGGAAACCAACTTATTGCTCTTTGCAGATGATATGATAGTATACTTAGAGAACCCTAGAGACTCAACTAAAAAACTATTAGAAACAATTCACAACTTTAGCAAAGTTGCAGGATACAAAATAAATACACAGAAATCAGCAGCATTTTTATATATTACCAACAAAGTTCAGCGGCAAGAGATACAAAAAGAAATTCCATTCAAAATAACTGTTGATAGTATAAAATATTTGGGAATTTATCTGCCAAGGAAGTCAGAAACTATATGAACTAAACTACAAAACACTTTCTGCACAAATAAAGTCAGACCTAGTCAATTGGAAAAACATCAAGTGTTCATCGGTAGGCCGAGAGAATATAGTAAAAATGACAATACTACACAAACTAATTTACTTATTTAGTGCCATACCAATCAAACTCCCAAGAAATTATTTTACAGATCTAGAAACAATAGTAGCAAAGTTCATTTGGAAGAACAAAAGGTCAAGAATTTCAAGGGAATTAATGGAAAAAAAAAAGGCTGCTGAAGGTGGCCTTGCTGTACCAGATCTAAAACTATATAATAAAGCAGCGGTCATCAAAACCATTTGGTACTGGCTAAGAAATAGAGTAGTCAATAAGTGGCATAGGATAGGATCACAGGACAAATTAGGCAATAACTATAGCAATTTAGTGTTTGATAAACTCAAAGACCCCAGCTTTTGGGATAACTACTCACTATTCAACAAAAACTGCTGGGAAAATTGGAAACTAGTGTGGAAAAAATTAGGGCTTGGCCCACACCTAATACCACATACCAAGATAAGATCTAAATGGGTTCATGATTTATATATAAAGAGTGATATTATAAGCAAATTAGAGGAACCTAATATAGTTTGCCTCTCAGACCTGTGGAGATGGAATAAATTTATGTCCAAAGAAGACTTGGAACTCTTAACTGAACACCAGATAGATAATTTTGACTATATTAAGTTAGAAAGTTTTTGTACAAACAAAACCAATGCAGACAAGATTAGGAGGGAAGCAACAAACTGAGAAATCATCTTTACATTTAATGGTTCTGATAAAGGCCTCATTTCTAAAATATATAGAGAATTGTCTCATATATATAAGAATTCAAGCCACTATCCAATTGATAAATGGTCAAAGGATATAAACAGACAATTTTCAGATGATGAAATTAAAACCATTTCTAGTCATATGAAAAAGTGCTCCAAATCACTATTGATCAGAGAAATGCAAATTAAGACAACTCTGAAGTACCACTACACACCTGTCAGACTGGCTAAGATGACAGGAAAAGATAATGACAAATGTTGGAGGGGATGTGGGAAAATGGGACACTGATACATTGTTGGTGGGACTGTGAATGGATCCAACCATTCTGGAGAGCAAATTGGAGCTATGCTCAAAAAGCTATCAAACTGTGCATACCTTTTGACCAGCAGTGTTTCTATTGGGCTTATATCCCAAAGAGATCTTAGAGGAGGGAAAGGGCCTGACATGTGCAAGAATGTTTGTGGCAGCCCTTTTAGTAGTGGCTAGAAACTGGAAACTGAATGGATGCCCATCAATTGGAGAATGGCTGAATAAATTATGGTATATGAATGTTATGGAATATTATTGTTCTATAAGAAATGATCAGCAGGATGCTTTCAGAGAGGTCTGGAGCGACTTGCATGAACTGATGCTGAGCGAAATGAGCAGAACCAGGAGATCATTATACACGACAACAACAAGACTATATGATGATCAATTCCAATGGACATGGCTCTCTTCAACAATGAAATGTTTCAAACCAGTTCTAATTGTTCAGTAAGGGAAGCCATATGCCCCCAGAGAGAGGGATATGAAATGTGGACCACAACATAACATTTTCATGCTCTCTATTGATGTTTGCTTGCATTGTGTTTACTTTCTCAGATTTTTTTTCTTATAGATACAATTTTTCTTGCACAACAAGATGTGTGGAAATATGTATACATATATTCGAATTGTCAAGTATTTTAACATAATTAACATGTAGTGGACTTCCTGCCATCTAGGGGAGGGTTGGGGACTAGGAGGGAAAATTTGTAACGGAAAGCTTTGTATGGGTCAATGTTGAGGAACTACCCATACATATGTTTTGCAAATAAAAAGCTTTAATAAAGAAAAAAAAAGAAATCTAGCTCCCTTTTCACATGAAAGCCTTTCAAATATTTGAAAAATGTTTTCAATTGTCTAATCCCTTTCATTCCTCAGGTTAAACATCTTTAGTTCTTCCCTTTATTCTGAAATGGCACACTTGCTTCTTTATTCTATTCTTTCTGAACCCTCTCCAAAGGGCCATTAACCAGTCATGGGATTTTCCTCACCCAGCCTCTCTTCTAATAAGGAAGCCTCTGCAGTGTCAGACATTCCTTCCCAAGGCTGTTCTATAAAGTTTGCCTTATCCAGGTAATAGCCATGTTTCTCTTTCACACATTCTATTGTATTTTACACAGCCAGTTCAAGAAGTTTGTTCTCATTGAGAGGCAATCTGAAATCAGTTTCCAATAGAAACTAAGAAGAAAAAAATGAACAGAATCCCCTTGGGATTCAGTTGCCTCATCTGTAAAAATGAAGCCAAGTGATCTTTTATGATCCCCTTCCTTCTCCATAAGTTATAGTTATAAGAGTTAACTATAACATTAAAAGTTTTAGTGACTTGCTCAATAATTTGTGTCAGAGGCAGAACTGCCATATAAATTTTGTTCTTCATTATTATTATTATTGCTATTTCATTCTCCTTTTTCTCATTGGCTTCAGATAGAAATAGTTTGAAATAGGCTGTTATCCTACAACTACTTTTTAAATATTTGTTATTTTATAGAATATTATTCAATTAGTTAAAACTATTTTTAGTTGGGTAAAATGATTAAGATGTAAATTCATATTAAATAGGCTCAATGAAAGTATCTTTGGACAATTAGTAGTAGATGGGAAATTCATTATTGCTATTACAATAAATGGCTATTATCAAGTTACAACCAAGACTTAGTTAAGTCCTTACTGTGTAGCACTAAGCTAGATATAGCAAATTATTTAAAATGCAAAAATCATTCTCAGTTAATGGAGTATATAAAGACAGATGGCAGGCCAATTTGCTCTATGCATCATAATTTGCCAAGTCCTATGCTTAATGATTAATCTCAGAACCCAACTATGCCTACATGAACCCAAGCTGTTCTCCCCAGAATCACTTTGGTACTTGATAATTCAAAGCATGTCAGAGATAGATAAGTAATAAGAGGCTAGCAGAAAACAGATCCAGTCATTACAAAAAGAAATAAAATTCCATGCACATTTAAGAAAGATGGTGAAAGATTATGATCTTCTCAGGGGGGTGCTGGAGGCAGCTCTAACCAGTCCAAAAGAGTTCTTAGAATTTCAGTGTGAGCATTTATACCTCAGAAACAAACAAATGCTTTCCCATCAGGGTTTGAGGTATTGCTTTGTTGATCTAGATAAGAAAGTTATGGGGGAAATGTTAACAACATAGATGAAAATTAAAAATTTATGTATGTTTTTCCACCCTAGAGAATCAATTGTTAAAACATTTATCAGCACATCCCTAGAAATGTGGATTGAACTGAGTATAACTTATGCTTTGTATATTTATAGCTATTAAGTGACTTGCAGGAACACAAATATAGCACATTCTCTGAAGGATACCACCAAATTCAAATTGTTCTCTAACTAGCTGGAAGTAAAATCTTTAGTTCTCCCTCTTGGTTATGCCCTCAAGAGCATAGCTTATTACCATGTTCCTTATCAGTTGCTGGAATACTAAGAAAGATCTTACTTCTTATAATTTTCTTCTTGCAATTTATCACAATATAATTCTAGTATATTTAGTTACCTTTGGATAATAGAAAATTCCTTCCAACATCTCAATACAAACATATACTATCTACAACTTTTATCATGAAAGCATCACTAAGAAAATCCAATTAGCTCTCAATTTTTCTTGTCTCTCTTCTATCTCCTAAAGAGGGACTTCTTCCACTGTTCCCATTTTACCCCTGGCCATGGTCAACTAATTCTTGTTGATCAGATACACAGTAAACACTCAATGAATGTTTACTTTAATTAATAACTACATGAAAGCCAGTTAATTACAGCTTATGATTTTCCCACTAAAAACTATCCACCCAAATGTGACTAATTCTTAAGTGGAAACAAAGAGAAGGGAATTACACCTAAAATATCCAAATTCTTAGAGGAAAAAGTCCTAATATGTAGGAAGTTATAGAATCAAGAAACAAATCCTTAAATTCACTTAATTTCATTTTCATTCTGGTTGATAAAATAAAAACTGTCAACAAAAATTAAATTATATTAAATTAACTAAAGTTTCAAATTATTTAAGTAAATGTTCACTATTAAATTTTAAATGAGTTTTATGTTATGGCTAGAAATGTTTAGTCTTGGAATTAATATCTAAACTTAAGAAATAAGTTTAAAAGAAGTAAATCTTTTAGATTCTTAATTTTAAATATTAACTATCTAATAATGTATGGATTTATTAGCAAAAAACCGATTTTCTTTTTTTAGTAATCTACCAAGAGATCCTGAATAAATGAAAGTTGTTGGGCTGTTGCTATTAGAACCACTCCATTGATCGTCACTACATTCATCATAGTTTTATGGTTATTTTTAAGATCTTAGGCACACAAATGTCAGGATATTCAGAGTTATGCTTCCCACTGCACTATAGTATGTCTACATTGCCCAAGAGTAATATCTTTAGTTACCTATAATGTCTACATTAATAATTTAATATTGAACTGTGCTGTGGACAAGGTACAGTTACTGAGAAGAAATCTTTTATGTTTTCCTTACTTTGGTCAATTTGTAATGAAAGTTATTAACAAGAATTCTTTAATTTCTTATTTAAAAAGATGACAAAAGTATAGAATTGAAGAAGGGAATAGAAAGCACAATAATGAAAGTACATGATATATTAAAAATATAAATCCAAATAATGTTTCACAGGTATCCCCTATGTATTCATTCATCATAGAGATGCCAAAACATTCTTCCTAAAGTATATCTCTGCCCTGTTCAAGATTCTTCTGTGGTTTTCTATTGTCTTTTGAGTAAAATCGTAATTACTGTGCTCAGATGTTAAAGCCTTTTATTATGTGACTCTGGATTACTTTTGCAGGTTTAATTAACAATAGATAACAGATTCCAGCCAAACTAGTTTGCTAGGCAACTGGGCATTTCACTTCCTGTCTCCATCTCTTCCCTCAAGTTATTTCTCATAGCTGCAATGTACTCTTTCCTTACTTTCAACTCAGAGAGTTCCTAGATTCCTTCAAGGACCAGCTCAGATATCACTGACTATGAAATGACTTTGCTGATCCTGGTTATTTCTCTCTCCTTCCTCCAATAATCATGTTTGAATTATCTATTTACAAGTTTAAAAAAAAAACTTTCCCCAGTAGAATGTAATGCTTATAAGTGAAGGGATTGGTTGCTTTTCTTATTTTTGTAGCTTTAGCCTGTAGCTCAGTGCCTCAATTATAGTAAGTGCTTAATAAGTAGTTGTTGGATTTGGTTGGGTAGAGTAATACTACGTCTAAAATCTTTACTTGAAAAGCACTGTTGAGATTTAATGTCTTTCTATCCTTAAGGGTTCAAGTCAAATATAATCCCCCCCTAATAAGTTGTTCCTCATTTGACAACTTTACTACATACCAATATTTTACTTCCTTGAATTTCCCTATTTGCCAAAAAAATTATAACTTGGCTATGTTCACAAAATATCAGAGCTAAAAGGGATATCTCTACAACACTCCCAATACAGTAGAAAAGAATGAGTATATTTTAGTTCTATTACAGAAAAAAAGGGGGAGGAAGAGCACAAGACCAAGTAGTGTTAGCTAAATCCAAAGAGAAACTATAGTTGGTGGCTTTTTTCTTTTTTTTTTTTCTGGCAGAGTCACAACCTTTTAATGAAGAGGATTAACATTTGAGGGATCCATGTAGATGATCCATCTAACAAGAGAAGCTTCCTGTGAACCTCCTTGTTGGAAGAATCATTTTGCATCATCCAACTCATAACTGGAGACTAGGCCAATGTAAGAGTATACATCATCAGTGCAATAGAAATTAGAGCCCAGGTACAGGTGAATAATTGCTATTTGCATTTGGAATGTTATAAGTGGCCACCAACAAAGACTCTTATGGAGAATAGTTCTTATGAAAGATCTCCAAATACATGTGTTGCATGGAATCATGATGGTTCGGGTAGAGTGACTGCTAGGTGTTCCATATGGTGTATACCCTAACACCACTCCACCCCACCTGTAGACTAGGCTAGTTTTTTCTTCAAAAATATTGAGGTTTAGTTGACTCAAAGAACTAAGGAATTATTGGCATCACTTCCTCATCATCTGAATACAAGGCAAGCTGAAGGAGCTGGAAGGAGCTCCCCAAATACTTGCCTGATGGATCTTGAGACTTTTGCTCACCTGAATCAACTTGGGGGCTCTCAATGTCTATCTTTTTTGAATATCGTTGGTGTCTTTTTTCAACCCAGGTTGGCATCAGGAGATAGAGGACTACATTGGTATGTGTGTATGAGTTTATCCAGGAAAAGCTGCAACGAAACAGGCAGACTAGGATTTGGGGTCTATTACTACACAACAGTACAGATAGGCTGGATCAAGGATGAGCCTGTTGCTTTGAGTCTGAATAGAGATAAAAGGATATAGATTCAGTACTGGGTTAATATAAACCAGGAGCATATCTCCAGGTCTCCTTTTTTACTTTTCAAGAATACTGAGGACTAGGGTCAGTATTTGTATGCTTCACCTTTGCTTAGAGAAGGTCTAGAGGTAAGTCAACAAAGTCCCTGAACTATAACTTTTGAGAGCCTAAAATGACCAAGGGGACCAACGATTACACCACACTTTACAGCAGATTCCCTAGAAGGCTGAAAGTTTAAAGCTCTTTGTAACAAATTGTCCCTAAAGTCTTTGAAAAACACAGAACTAAATACCTGGTGTAAGCAAAAACAGAAAGTCAGGATAAAATAAAGTCTCTGTCATTCACTCCAGAAAAGCAGAGTCTGGCCTTGGTGTGAAATCACAATTCACAAAGTAGAATTGAAAAAAAAGAGCAAGAAAAGGAAGATACAGATGATAACTAAATCTTATGAATCCAGGCTTGCTTGACAAAAAAATTCAGAAAAAAAGCAACTCCAAAATATTTGTAAGCAAAATCTCAAATCAAAACACAAATTCTTTATAAAGGCAATTATAATTCCTAGACATTATGAAGCAAATGAAAAATGACATAAATTAAATGAGAGATATGGAAAATAAAGAAAATATTTCAAGCAAAAACCTGTTAGGAAAATAAATAGTTTAATACAAGGTTGTGGACAACCTTAACCAGGTAAAAGATTCTCTGAAAATTAGGCTGGACTCAATAATAGAAAATGTGAAGTGTCTGACAAGTATAGGAAGAATAAAAAAGAATCATCAGAAAACTTGAAAAGCACAATAAAAGAGCTTGGACATTATAAGAAATCATGAAAAAAAACATATACTATTGGAATCAGAAAACAAAATGGAAAAAAAAGAAGCTACTTACTTCCTGAGAGAAAAACCAAAATAAAAAATTCCCAGAAATGTCATGAGCACAATATAGAACATCTAATAAAACAAAAAAAAATATTATAAGCAGCCAGAAAGATTCTTTTTTGAATTTTTTTTATTAAAAATTTTTATTTGCAAGACATATCTAATTTTTCAATTGACCCTTGCAAGGCTTTCTGTTACAAATTTTTCCCTCTTTCCCCCCATCTCTTCCCCTAGATGGAAGGAAGTCTAATACATGTAAATTATATTAAAATACTTGACAAATCGAATATGTGTATACATATTTATACAGTTATCTTGCTGTACAAGAGAAATCAGATCTACAAGAAAAACAAACAAACAAACAAAAAAACCTGAGAAGGAAAACATAATGCAAGCAAACATCAATAGAGAGTGTGAAAATGCTATGTTGTGGTCCACATTCAAATCCCACAGGCCTCTCCCTGGGTGTATATGGCTTTCTTCATCACTGAACAATTGGAACTGGTTTGAATCACCTCATTGTTTAAGAGAACCATGTCCATCAGAATTGATCATCATATAGTTTTGTTGCTGTGTATAATGATCTCCTGGTTATGCTCATTTCACTCAGCATCAGTTGATGCAAGTCTCTCCCAGCCTCTCTGAAATCATCCTGCTGGTCATTTCTACAGAACAATAATATTCCAAAATATTCATATACCATAATTTATTCAGCCATTCTCCAATTGATGGGCATCCTTTAAGTTTCCAGTTTCTAGCCACTATAAAAAGGGGTGTCACAAACATTCTTGCACAGTGTGTGCCTTTCCCTCCTTTAAGATCTCTTTGGGATATAAGCCCAATAGAGACACTCACTGCTGGGTCAAAGGGTATGCACAGTCACAAAGATTCTAAGTACCAAAAATTGTAGTCAGGATTACTGCCACTATACATAAACTGGAGCTTTTGAAATGCAATATTCCAAAGGGCAAAAGATAAAGGCCAAAAATAATTTCCTTGACAAACTTCAGTGGGACAGCTACATGGCATAGTGGATAGAGCACTCAGGAGAATCTGAGTTCAAATTTATCCTCAGACACTTAACACTTACTTATTAGCTGAGTGAGTTGGACAAGTTACTTAACTGCAATTGCCTCAAAAAATAAAAGAAATTAAGAAAATTTGGCAAAATTTTGTTAGGGAAAAATAAATCTTTGTGGAATAGAGAACTTACAAGCATTCCAGACAAGAGTTGAGCAGAAACTTTGAAATGCAAAAGCAATAACTAATCTGATTTTTTTAAAAGAAAGAAAATCAAAATTACAAGTATCAAAGATGAAAACAGAAAATTCATAAAACTTGAAGTAGAAATAAAGGATATTAATAAAAATTATTTTTATACAAATAAAACTAGCTGTATAAATAAAATGGATGACTGTTTAGAAAAAGCATAAAATGCCCAGATTAACAAAAAAGAGAATTTAAATAATTCAGTCTCATAAATAGAAATCAAACAAGTGATAAATAAAATTCCTAAGAAAAAATTAAGACGATGAATTTGCAAGAAAATCTTATCAAAATCCAAGTAACAATTCCAATTTACAAAAGTGACGAAAAAATAGGATAATAAATAATTCTATCAAATTCCTCATTGCAAATATGAGATTGATACCTAATTCAAGGAGAGTCAGAAAAAAAAAAAACTATAGAGCATCACACCTAATGAATACCAATACAAAATTTTAAATGAAATGTTGATTTATTACTATTTATTATATTTTGTTGTGCTTCTAATTAATATTTTACCATTGAAGTCTTGGGGCAACCAATATTTATGTATCCTTGTTCATTAAGATTCTATTAGTGATCAGGAAGAGAGACTGTTTTTCTAAATATTAAATTGATGTTATATGGTTTTTCCAGTCATAACTTTTTTTTGTTATTCTGTAAACTGTGTGTAATTATACTTAGGGAAGTGAAGTAATTCTTCAGTTGACTAACTTCAGAGAAAATCAATTCATAGCTTATTTTTCTTTACTGCTGCTGAGAAGCATCTTAGCATGGTAGCAGATGTACCATTAATACTACAAATGAATTTTTGCTCTTGACCAGATGTGGATTATAAAATTGTCATTAAATTTTCAGCCAAATGCAGTATTTGTTTAACTTGCAGTCTCCTAATTTATAAAAGCTTACTATTGCCTAGTTTTCCTAAAAATATGTGTTTCAAATTATAAAGTAACTTTATGTGAGTAATTATTAATTATACAGGTATTTTTGCCACTGTGATTCATGTGAATTTTAGTGTAATTTGTTGTAATGATTTTTGGAGTATTTTAAATTAGTTGTTAATTGGGATTGTCTATTTTCCTATAACTACAGTGTTCAGGTTATTAATAACAAAGCTAGCATTATCTAGCACATTACATTATCTCATTTGAATTTCACAATAACATTGGATTGTGTATTAAAAATATTACTATTCCAATTTTGTAGATAAGGTAATGAAGATTCTAAAACATGAAGTGGCTTTCACCAAGTCATGTAGCCAGTAAATGACAGAAATGAGATTGATTCAAGTCTACTGACTTGCATTCCAGTGTCCTTTCCACAATAATGTACTGTTATTCACTCTCAGGCACAAAATGTTTCCTATTTACTTATAAAATGCTGTTTCCATGCAGAGTAATTGTGTTACTTTAAGTAGCACCTTATGTGTTTCCTTGTGTGGATACAAAGTACAATTTTCTCATAGAATGAATGTTATCATAAACAGAACATCACAAAACCAAATGTCTTTTAGCAGCAGAAGACTATAGAAGCAGTTTATAATTAAGATTCCATATTATGTATGGGGAAGTTACAAAAGAGCTCACTGTAGCCTAATAAAAATGTACTAAGAAGGTGTAAAACATGAAGAAATGGCAAACCACTGTTATTTTAGAATGTTTAGTTGTTTCAATCATGTCTGATTCTTCACAATCCCTTTTGGGGTTTGGCTGGCAGAAATTCTGGAGTGGTTTGCCATTCCTTCTCCTGATAATTTTATAGATGAAGAAAATGAAACAAACAGCGATACATGACCTACTCAGGATCACAATGCTAATTAGTGTTTGAAGCTAGATTTGAACTCATGAAAATGAGTCTTCCTGACTCCAGGCTTGGTACTTTGCCATCTAGGTGCTCCACGTCAAGAATGAAAACACAAGTTAATATTTTGGCCCATTTATTCCCTTATGGCTTATTCAAGAAACATAGAAATGACAATTTCATTGCTATTTGTTTTAAACACTTATAATGAAAGGAAATATTTTTTCAGAAATTATTTCATGTAGTAAATGAGTTTGTCATGAGATTTACAAGCAAAATGGAAATGGAAAGCAGAATTCATGCATACAAAAGTTCCATAAAAATATGCAGGGCTAAGGCCTGGGTCTTTGATTTCCTTAGTATAAAAAATTTCTTATTAATAAAACTTCTACTAATGTAGGTTGGGCTCTTCTTTGCATTTTATCATCTTAAAGAATTTTCTAGAGCCCTGAGGGACTTCATGTTTTGTCCGGAGCCACCTAGCCAGTATGTGTCAAAAGCAAGACTTGAACCCAGTTTTTCCTGGCTCTCATAAAACAAATTCCACACAAAATAGTCCCATTACAAACATGTCTATTACAATCTAAATAGGAAAAAAGCTCATGTGCTGAGGCCCATATGTGTATGGCTTTGTACACACACCACACACACACACTATTTCCAGCAAGAACTTTTTTTAGCTGCATTTTCAAATTTCAGGGGAATCATGTGTGTGTATATGTGTGTGTGTATGTGTGTACATGTATAAGCATTTCTGTGGTATGAGAGATCCTTTGCATATTGCACATAAATGTTTACTTTTGTTTGATTTTCAGCAATAACTATTAACTACAGAGTTTATGCTATTCCTTTTTTTCATATAAGTAACATTCATAGAAGAGTATAAGACTTGCAGATCCCTTTACATATGTTATAAGATCCTGCTATACTAGTTTTCTTAACTTAAAAAGAGTCATTCATTTCTTTTGAGATGGTTACTTCCAAGTAGCTTAATGTGTTGACATGATTTTAGAGATTCTTCTTCACTTCTTAAAACATATTTTTTTTGGCTCTCATCCATCTTTTATAAATATTCAGCCTCATGGTGATACTCCTTGCTATTTATCATAAAGTACAACTTATTGTGAGATTAAGCAATTCTGAAGGCATTCAGAGAGCAGAGGGGAACATATGATTTAGAGCTTGAAGGGAATTAAGAGATTATTTATTCTAGTCCCTTAGACTAATTTCTAATATAAAAGGGGAGGATTCCAGGAGAATTGGGAAATAGTCTAGTATAGGGAAGTAAAAAGTAAGTTTAATTTCAGGTGAAGAGAGGTCTTTTTTCTTATTCTATATTTGAATAATTATAAAAAAGAAAATGTTAAGCCCTCTTAGTCTCAGTTTCCTTGTCTGTAAAATTGTTATAATGCTAATCTTACAGTGCTTTGTGAGGAAAGCACTTTGAAAGCCTGAAAACATTAGAGAAATGCACATTATATTATAAAAGAAAGGAAAATATTCATGGATAGTTCTTTTAAGGAAAGTGAGGATGTTTGAAAAGAGATCGACAGGTACCAAACAATGTCTCTGCTTTCCCATATCTACAAAATATAATGGTTTATATACATATAAAAGACAGCTACAGTTAATCTTTTTATAAAACATTTGACAGTCAAACAAAATGCATCTTTAGATAGATGTAGATATATACATATGAATTCAAATTATTCAATATTCCATAATTTAGTATTATTAATTTTGTCTTTAAAACATTTTATATGTTTTAATATATCAGCTGATATATTAAAAGGGTAAATGTATATGTACACATATATTTTCAAAAAGGTTGCTTGTCATTAACATGGAAGACATTGCTTTTTAAGGTTTTTGATCAATTTTTTTTCCCTAAATGCTCCTGGGTACATATGACATCATACCAATTCCACAAAGTTTCCAAATATGATAAGGTCTGCTTAGTGGAATTCATAGGTTAAAACACACAAACCCATATGTGTGTATGCGTATATGAATATATAAAAATGGATTGAAAAGACCTTAAAGATGTCATATAATTCAATCCATTTTTATAGATAGAAAACTAATGCTTAAAGGTGGAAAATGATTTTCCCATGGTCCTATGTTAATAAATTTCAAAGAATCTTAAACCCATATTATTTTTTACTTTAAGTTTATAACTGTCATTATTAAATCCTGTTTATTTTTGTTACAGCAAAATTACTTGGTTACTTTAAGAATCATGTTGTGAAATCTTGATTTTTATGGAGTCAATTATCTGGAGAAATTAAATTTGAGAAAAATAAATAGTTGGAGACAGAAACACTGATTTTGCATAATTCTAGTACAAAAGGCAACTATGCAAATCAGCATAATGAAAAGCACAGGCATGAAGAAAAGGCATAAATAAAGTTTAAAACTGTAGAGAGGCTGTTTGTTCGTAAAGATAAGAATACATTAGAATATAAAAAAATTGCTAGTCCTTTCTTTCTTACTCCATGCTGGATATTTCTATCTAGATAGAACATTGGTATAAAAAACTCAACACATCCAAAATGAAACCATTTTTCACCTCATCAAATATTAGGTCCTTCTGATGTCCTTATAATTCTAAAATTCTGCTAAGCACCAATCCTTGAAAATATCAGCTATCCTTAATTACTCTTTATTCCTTATAATCCACATTCAACTAGTTGACAAATCTTGTTGATGGTCCAACACTTGTCCCTCATTTGTGCTTCTCTCTTTTTTAAATTCCCACCTGCACAGACATTATTATGTATTTGTTCATTATCTTATTCAAATCTAGACTCCTGTCCTACTCTCCTAACTCATTTCCCTCTGTTGAATTCCAGCTTGCCACAAGATTAATATACTTAAGATACTTTTTGATAATGTAATTCCTTTACCAGAAATTACTAATTACTTACTGCTGACTATAACATATGAGTCTAAATTGTTTAACAACAGGTGGTATCTATAGTGTGCTTTAAAGTTTGCAAAACACTTTGCATATGTTATCTCATTTGATTCTTGCAACTCTGGGAAGTAGGTATTGCTATCATGCCAATTTTAAAATGAGGAAACTGAGGCAGATGGTGTTTAAGAGATTGCTGAGGATCATATAGTAAAGCCATAGATGAAGTCAGGTCTTCCTGACTTCAGGTCTTCGTCTTTCTTAACTGTGCCACACAAAATATTCAAGGAAACAAATAATCCGATCCCAATCTACCTATGTGGTTATATTGCTGATAACCAAGGAAATATTGTCAATATAGTTTAACTACATTCTAGCAAAGTACTTAACAATGTCTCTCATGATATTCTTTTGATATCATGAATAAATGTTAAATGAATGATATGGATGTGGTGAACCTCCAGTGCAAAGAAGAGCAATTCTCTTTTTGACTTCAGGTCTCCTGGCTTCTGCTATCACTGTCCTTTGAGGGAAGAGAAAAAGCATCTTCTACTCTAAGATGAATATTCTCATTCCTGATACCACTTTTTTATCCTAATGACTCTGAACTCTTGTAGATTATCATCCAAATCTCATTCCTTAGCTCCCTACTACCTGATTCTTCATTCCCATCTCTCTCAATAGTCCTGCCCCCAAATTTCACCCTAACTCCATCCAACCCTTCCATTGCACCTTCTGGAATTCCTATTCCATAGGCAACGACTTCTCTTTGTCTTAAAATTTTTCTTTACCACTCATTCTAATCACTAGCTTTATTGAAACCTGGCTTCCTCCTGATTACACAGCATCTTTGACCACCCTTCCCAATATTATCTTCTATGCTTACTGGTTGTAGTGATAAATTTGGAATACTCTTTGCTTCACTTTTCCACTTCTAGGTTCCCTTCATTTCTCTTATCTCTTTTTTTAAAAGTTCAGACTATTCACATATATCATCTAATAAAAATTCCAGTAGGCATTTTTTATAGACCACAGTTCATTCTCCATCCTTTCTCAAGGCTTTGATATCTGGCTTATAGTTTTTCTCTCCTCCCTAACTTCTGATGTCATATTAGTGGACTTCGCATACATATTGGTTCTACTTCAAATACCTCAAATAATCAATTCCTCAACCTACTCATATCTCATGAGCTACCACTCCTTTACTCCATATAGTATCACTCAAAAATGACTATATCTTTGATCTTTCCATCACCAACAAATATACAACATCCATATTCAAGAATTCTGAAATCTCCTTATCTGATCATAATCATAATTTTCACCTCTCTCTTATATGGCACTTCTTCTTCTCCTATGCTATGACCTTTAATCTCTTTACCTTACAATGCTCCCAAGACTATGTCCCCTGTAGTATTCTCTTCTCCTTATCTTGACTCATCAGTGAACCAATTCAACTCTATACTATCTATCCTTCACTCTTTTAAAAAACATTTTATTTTTTCCAATTATATGTAACAACAATTTAACATTAATTTAAAAATTTTTTGAGTTCCAAATACTATCCTTTCTTCTCTTTCTTACCCTTTTAATCATAAGGCAAGCAATTTGATATAGGTCATACATGTGCAATCATGCAAAGCATATTTCCATATTAGTCATGCTATGATAGGAAACAAATTCCTCTCCCAAGATAAAGGCAGAAAAGAAAAGTATATTTTGATCTGCATTCATATTCCATAAGTTCATTTTTTGGAAGAAAAGAGCATTTTTCATCAATCCTTCAGGACTGTCTTGGATCAATATATTGATGAGAATCAATTGTGTCATTTACAATTGATCATTGTATAATATTGTTGTTATTGGACTCCTTGTTCTGTTCATTTCACTTTGTGTCAGTTTATGTAAGTCTGCCCAGATTTTTCTGAAAGCATCCTACTCAGTATTTCTTCTAGCACAATAGTGTTCCATGACAATCATATACCACAACTTGTTTATCCATTCTCCAATTGATGGGCTTCCCTTAATTTTAAATTCTTTGTTACCACACAAAAATATTTTTGGATACAGGCCTAAGTATGGTATTGCTGAATCAATTATAGGAAACTATTTCATATAAAAGATGAATCTTAAATTCAATGTGGATTTGGAGAAGAAAAGTACCACTAATAAGGGCTTAAGTACAAGCATTGTTCTAAGCACTCTGGATACAAAGAAAGACAAAAACAGTCCCTGTTTTCAAAGTGTTACCAATCTAATATAGAGGCAGGCTTGAAGTAAAGAATTAGCAATGAAAGTTTCAACATTAAAATGGACTATTGGAGGAGTTCAAGAAGAGACAAGATGGTAACATCATGAGGGGAAGTCTGCACAGGACAGTAAATTGAACTATATGAACATTTAGGATTTTATCTAGTTCCATGACTCTCTAATTTTACCTTTCTAGATTTACTTCACCATACTTCTTTACATTAATACTATGTTACAATCAAACAAGTTCTTCATTTTATTGTAATTAGAGAATGTTGGCAGTCTGGTGAAAACTATGGACCCCTGTTCAGAAAAAAAAAGTCTTTAAATGCATAAGCTAAAATCCATAGCATTATAAAGGAATCTGAGTTTACTGAAATATAGTTATTAATATCTATCAATCTAGCCACAGACTAGTCTTAGAATACTCTATATTCTCTACCCCTCTGCTTTTTTCTATCCATTCTTCAATTGCCAGTTTATGTTTTATTTCTTCCATGAAATCATTCCTCTTCAAGCCAGTTTGGAAACAATAGCAACAACAAGAAGAGGGTTTTTTTGAATTTCCTTTCAACCCCTTTCATGACACTTACCATATAGTTTTGTCTTAACTTCTCTAACTGATTATAAGCTACTGAACAAACAAGACAACATTTTACTCCATCTTTGTTTCCACAGCAACTAATACAGTCTTTTGCATATCTGAAGCACTGAGTAAATACTCCTTGAAAAAAAACTGATACTGTAATATTGAACACTTGTCATTTAGCCACTAAGAATGAAAAGAGCTAAAGTTGGCCAGGAAAAAAGAATAAACAAAACATGTTAGAAGGTAAACTCCGTCAAATGTAAAATTTCATCCTTGTATTAATGTTTTAACTTTTTTTCCTCAATTAGCTCCATTTCTCTGATTTTTTAAAAAAAAAATTCAACTGATTTTTGTTTGGCTGAAATTTTATTTTATTTAAATGAATTATTTTTATTCATATTGCTAGAGAGCTTATGTAGTAGCATGTCTTAGTCTCCCTTAGTTTTTTTTTCTTTTAAATTTCTATTTATTTATTTAAAACTTAAATGCAAAATAGAAAAAACCAAAAAAACCATCATGTGAATAGAACAAAAGAGAAAATCCAAAATATGAAACAATCTATTTCCAATTTAAGAAAGCACATGGAATAAATACATTATATTCATAACTGTCCTCTTTGCTTCTTGTAGGTTTTCTTTTGTTCCCTGCTGTATAGTTTTTTGTTTTATTTTTTAATATATATGTATATATATATATATATATGCACACACATATATATGCATACTCAAATACACATATATACATATACATAGATATTTATAATCATACACACACATGTATATGTATACATACATACATATATTCATTTACAATTTTGTGGCAATTTTCTTCAATTCCCTTAGTTTCTGATGCCTAGATGAAGCTTGTACCTCTGCTGATAAATGAAATCTTACAAAGCCCTCAGTGTTTATTTGGTCACTGTTTGAAACAGGTTTTTTAAAAATGGATTCAGTTATTCAAGATAAACTTTCTCAAAGAGATTGTTTTAATTTAGCTAAAATACAAGGACATCTTAAAGAATAATTTTAAAGTTATTGAGACAAAAACTTTGACCAACAATAAAAGCAAAAATCTTTTTTACTTATATTCAGTTATTTTCATCAAGAGGAATTCTGAGTTTTTCTAAAACTATGCAGCTTTGTAATTCATTCATATATCCTCATAATGTTCCAAAATCTTAAAATTTTCTGAAGGTTCTTTTGACCATCCCAGATAGCTTGGGAATGGATTGATGTTGGCTATTTGTCAATTAGATGAGGCATTTCCTCACAGCTAATGTTTACAGACACTGCACACACGGATTTGTATCATTTCTTTTGAGCTTCATGCAGTCAAATGCTGACTGTTTTATAACCTGTCATAATGACTCATATTTCTAAATCCAGGGGAATAACAATTGTAACCCACCATAGTGGTCACATTCAACCATGATAAAGTTTAAAAAAACATTATTGTTTTTAGAGGAATTAGAAATTAAATCTGTTGAAGAAAGCCCATTCTGTGCAAGAAAAGAAGTATTATAAAGGATACAAGCAGACTGCTTTGATTAAAACATTCATCAAACTAATTACTTCCTCTCAAAGGCACATTCAAATCTTATCAGAGTCCTTGTTTAATACTTTCCATCTTCTTCAGTGAACCAAACAGATTGAGTAGATTCATTGTTCAAAATAATTAACTATCATTGTTACAAATCAAATTTATGCAGTTTACGAATGAATTAGGCGTGACCTGCTTGCATTCTGTGTTAGTCTCCAGTCATGGCTTGTTGTTCTATATTTTGTTTAGTGACCTTGCTGATCATTTTGCACCTAGAAACCAGGCTAAGATTTTAAAGATATTTTCCTAAAGGGAAAAATATTTCATTTGAAACCACATTCTTGAATAGCATTGGGGCACAGATAATATATAATATGGTAGCATCTAGATAAAGAGCTCCTGAATGGTGATGAAATAAGGGTACATTCAATAGCTCATGCTAACAAAGACTATGTAACCACCCAATTGCCATAAAATTAGAAACATGACCAACAGTGGACTGGTTGCAAAACAAGGAAATTAGTTATATTCATAACTGACAGATGCATGGAAAATAAAACTATTCATATTGCTCATGATAACACTGATTTTATGAAAACAGTTTTGAAAAGTTTCACTAGGAATATTAAGCAAGATTATTAAAGACACATTTTATGGACTATTGATTTGAAGGTAATCCTTTGAACTTCTAAGCCTGACTTTCAGGAAACTGAGACAATACTGGATTTTGGTGCCAAACTCTGATACTTCTTTCTCTTTTTGGTCTCTGTAACACTGGTTCACACTGAGTAGTCCCATTTCTATAAACTTAAGAATGAGAGACATAGATGAGAGTCACACATAATTTGTAGGCATGGAAGTGGTACAATCTGGATCATTGGAAAGAATATCCACTGGAAAGAATACCTACATCAATAAAATAATAAATCTATTAGAATAATGTAATATCCTCAGTGTCTGGCTGTACATCTTACATATAAGTTGCATAGGCCTGGACTAAAATTTAATATATATACACACACATACATATATACATGCATACATATATATATATATATATGCCTTTGTTCATAATTGAGCTAATACAATACAAATCATGGAAAGATAGATTTCTTTCTTGGTTTAAATCTGTGTTTAAAACTGGGCAAAAAAAGATCAATAAAAATGAATTCTAATAGAAGACCAATAATAAGCATTTTTGGGTGGTCAAAAGCTGTATATGACTTGATTTATCTTTAAATGGAGTATACACAAAGAACCATCAACATTTTTCTTCCAGAAAATAAAGTGCACATATTGTTTTGCTGTTGTTTTGTTTAATGAACTTTATATTGTACAAACTATACCTAATTGAAAATTTACATATATTAATGGAAGAATGATTTCCAGGAATTAGCCTAAAACCCTTTCAATTCAAGAGTTTAATTCAACAAACATTATTATATAACATTAAGATACTATACTAGGTGATGGAAGTGCAAAGACAGAGATGAAACAGCTTTTGTCCTCAAATCCTACTTGGAAGACAAAACTGTCACTTTTATGTTGTCAGTAAAAGTTAAAATCCTAAATTTATATAATTTATAACTATTAATAATATTAAGGATGCTAAAAATAAAGAATTTAGAATTAAACTACATGGGAAATGTACAATTTTGTTTATAAGAGAAAAAAAAGTTCTTTGAAATTTTTCCCATATGGAAAAATTAATTATGGAATTTTCTGTCAAAATTGCCTAGTTCACTGCCACAAACATACACACAAACCCTTGAAACAACAATCAGCCAACCAAACCCCTTCTCTGTCCACCCCCTCCCTCGAAAACATTCTAATCAAAATTCTAAATTCTTTGGTTTGACTCCTGGACTTGCTTCATACTGACTCTGTGTTTTTTAGAAAGTTATTCTTTGAACCTTTATTCCTTTAACTATAAAATGAAGATAATTTTTGTGTAGGGTGATCAGACAAATACGGTAAAATGTTGTGTAAATATGAATGATAGTCTATTAAATAATTTTTGTGATGAAAACATTAAATAAATGTAAAAGCCATAACTAACAATTTAGCTCAAGAGAAACTTAAAGTTAGTAATCTATAAAATTGATTTTTCCCTTCTAAACCTACTTTACTCAAATTTACTATATATGTCTGTAGCATATATAGTAACCTGAATTCAATGCCTACATCTTTATCATACTTACTTCACAATAGTTCTACCATCCAATCATTTTCAAAGTAATATCTGTTGCTTGTCCTTCATTCTCAAAGAGAACCATGACATCAGGGAGGTGATGCCATGACATGCAAATAAATAGGATTTAAGTGAGGGAGGGCTGTGCAAGATCACCTGTCTCACTTTCCCCTCCAGAGCCATCTGGGTTCAGTGGTAAAATATAGATCACAATGACAAAGTCTCTTATATTTTCTTATTTTCCTTATGGGTGCTGCCCTAGAAAAGGTCCTCATCATTAGTTATCTGAATTAATGCACTAGCCTTTTAATAGATCTTCTAGCCCTTTCCCCCTCTTCCTCGATCTACCTTCCAAAAGCTGTCAAATTATTCTTTTTTTTTCACAGAACTGATTATGCTAATTTTCTACTCTAAAATAGTCACTCCCTATGTATTCAGTGGCTTATTAAATAAAGATCAAATTCCTTTTACTGGCCTCCATGACCCTCCACGTTCAATCATCAATCTTCCTTTCTAAGCTTAACCAGTATTTTTCTGTTTATTCCCTCTTTTTGGCAAAGTGGCCAGTTCCTGCCTCCCCAAACATACCCAACATATTCTAACTTCTGTATCTTTGAACACAATATTTTATAGATTTGCACAATATTCTATTATTTTCACTACTTGCTCTATTATTTTTTTGTCATTGTTGAGTGATGTCCAACTCTTCATGACTCCATGGACCATACTGTTTACAGGGTTTTCTTGATAAGCATACTGGACTGACTTGCTATTTACTTTTCTAGTGAATTAAGGCAAACAGAAATTAAATGACTTGTTCAGAGTCATATATCTGAAGTCAAATTTGACTTAGATCTTCCTGACTTAAAACCCAGCATTCTATTCAATGAACCACAAATTAGTCTGTAAAATTCTATGAGAAAGATAATAGTTGATTATGAATTGTATAACTTCTTAAAATGAAAACAGCCAGTGGAAGGTGAATCCAGTTCAAAGAAAGCATGACATTCAACTAAGATATCCAACTAATCCATTATTCCAAGGGAATTCAAGAATTTAAGTGGAAAAAAGAATTAGATGAAAAAATTTTATAGGAGTTGAAAAAGGCTTTTAAATAAACTATTCTTTTCACTGATAGTAGTAAAACCATAACACTTCAACTCTGACATCATAGTCTGTTTACTGAAGAGGTTGAATAGGTAGTAAAGAGAATAAAATTAGAAAATACATCCATATGGGGAAGATAGGTGGAGCAGTGGATAGAGCACCAGCCCTGAAGTCAGGAGGACCTGAGTTCAAATCTGCCCTCAGACACTTCCTAGCTGTGTGACCCTGAGCAAGTCACTTAACCCCAATTGCCTCAGCAAAAAGCAAAAAAAAAATACATCAATATTATAACAAATATGGAGGATAATTATACCCGGATAATACAAATATGAGTATTTTCAGGGACAGACATATAAGGTATCTAAAGGACAAAAGGATATCAATTGTGTGAAAAAAAATTTCAGACCTTGTTAAAATGCCCCAACACACACTATGTGACAATATGATTGATTCACTACTTTTTCATATAACTTTAATTTGTTGTATTCACTTATGACATTTAGCATGGTAGTAGATTATCTGAAGTTTTTGAAAGTGCTGTTATGACTGTGAAGTAATCTACACAGAAAAATCTTAAGTGCTATGGATATAAGATAACTCTTAGGGGAAACTCTAAGAAGTTTTATAATCTATAGAATCTTAAGAAATAGTGGTCAGCAGCAGGATGATTTCAGAGAGGCCTGGAGAGACTTACATGAACTGATGCTAAGTGAAATGAGCAGAACCAGGAGATCATTATACATGGGAACAACAAGAATATATGATGATCAATTCTGATGGACATGGCTCTCTTCAACAATGAGATGATTCAAACCAGTTCCAGTTCAGTGATGAAAAGAGAGCCATCTACACCCAGAGAGAGGACTGTGGGAACTGAGTGTGGACCACAACATAGCATTTTCACCTCTTTCTGTTGTTGTTTACTTGCATTTTGTTTTCTTTCTCATTTTTCCCTTCTTGATCCGATTTTTCTTGTGCAGTAAGATAACTGTATATATATATATATATATACATATATTGCATTTACATATATTTTTACCATATTTAATGTTATTGGACTACCTGTCATCTAGGGGAGGGGCTGGAGGGAAGTAGGGGAAAATTTGGAACAGAAGATTTTGCAAGGGTCAATGTTGAAAAATTACCCATGAATATGTTTTGTAAATAAAAAGATTTAATAAAGAAAAGAAAAGAAAAAGAAATATAGATCAAGGATTAAGGAAATATTGTTTTCACCCATGTGAGCTCCTTGAGTATATGTACTATAGATATAGATATAGAATCTTTGTATCCCCATTTTTTAACGTAGTTAATGGCTCATAGAAAGAAAATTAAAATGCTAATTGACAGGACAACTTCCATTCTACTACGTTTCTTACTTGGAAATAAGCATACTCATTATTGATATATATTTATACTGTGTAGTATGAAGTCTATGTTTCATTAACATAGCACACCATATTTTAGACTTGACTCATTATTCATACCAATTCATGATATCATGGCATTGTTCTTGTAAAACTTAATAAAGGAGCTGATAATACTGAGACTGGCACAAATCTCAGGAGGAGCAAACAACCTGAGGCTTCCACTACAGACAATAATGGTATCAAACATAATGAAGTCCATTTGGAGGAAACTACTTAAGTCAGAGGAGAAAGCAGTATTTTCAAGAGAGGAAACACATTTTCACATCTGTTGAAATAACAGTGATCTATTCATTTTTGGGCAGTGTATGGATATAATGTTGGGCCTACAGTCTGGCCTCAGACTTTTATCAGCAATGACTACACAATCCCTTAATTCTATTTGCCTCAGTTTCCTCCTCTGTAAAATGAGCTGGGGAAGAAAATGGCAAACCACTCCAGTATCTTTGCCAAGAAAACCCTAAAACAGGGTCACAAAGAGTAGTATGTGACAGAAATGACTAAATATCCATCTTTAGTTCTTGAAATATTTTAAAAGTAATGAGATGAACACTAGCTTTGGACTTAAAAGTTCTGGTTTCTATTACTGACTTTTTTACTTGCTCTTGGTGTGATATTGGACCAAGCATTTATTCTTCATGGACCTCAATTTTAACTTTTTTTTTTTCTTTTTGGTAAGGCTAAGTGACTTGTCCAGGGTCACACAGGTAGGGAATGTTAAGTGTCTGAGATCAGATTTGAACTCAAGTCCTCCTGTCTTCAGGGCTGGTGCTCTATCCACTGTGCCACCTAGCTGCCACCTAGCTGCCCCCTCAGTTTCAACCTTTAAACTGAATAGATTTGGTTAGATGATTTCAATCTCTCAGACCTTCTCTAGTTCTAAATTCTATCATCCTATTATTTTTATTTCCCATGATTTCTCAATTTTGAGATTCTTTTCGTATTTTAAAGTTCCATTATTGAAGTTAATTGTTTTTTCTTTAGAGTATTTGTAGGAAAACTCAGTCCTTCATTTTTCTTCACTGAAAAAGAAACATTGCTTACACAGGATGCATACAGCAGATTGCTTAATTTGAAACAAACACCATATGTCAGGTAAGTTCCAGGGACTTCATTAAACATTTTACTTAGAAAGCCTGCTATCCACTTAGTAGTAATAATGATTTCTTCTACTCACATACCCTTCTAAGGGCATAATGTGAGCAGAGTAGTTTGCTAGACACTAGAGGAAATTTACTGCAATCTCTGAGGAAGAAATAAGACACATTTTCTGTCCTTAGAGAACTTACAGTTCTGGACAAGAAAGGGAAAGATACAGCCATACTTATAACCTAGATGGGGAAGTTAGAGCACTTGTCCTAGAATCAGAAAGACCTGAATTCCAATCTGGCTTCAGATATTTACTAGCTATGTGAACTTGAACAAATTACTTAACTCCTGTTTGCCTCACTTTTGTTATCTGTAAAACGAGATGAAGAAGAAAATGGCAAGCCTCTCCAGTATTTTTTTTTTTTTACCAAGAAAACCCCAACTTGGGTAATAAATAATCAGAAATGAGTGAAACAAGTAAATAACAAAATAAACTAAATAATGGGATTGAGACATGAACTGCAAAAAATATAGCAGTTGAGATCCAGGAAGGAAAAGTTCATATAGCTAAAACAACTGTCTTTCAAATACTGTAGTGGGAAATAAAACATTTCATGTACAGCTAGGTCCAAAATCTCAGATAACATTTTTATTTTTTCTTTGCTGAGGCAGAAAAATAAAATGAACCAAGTGCAAACTATTTTTATTCCTTATGAATGGAGGCTTTTCAATTTTTCTTTATGATTTTGTCTGAGGCTATAACATCCTCTTATAAGTCATAGCTACTAAAAATTAAAAGAAACCATTGTTTTGCACGGTCTCTATATTCTTCAGCAGGTGTCCTAATAGGTTGTGTTTAGTAAAAACAAACTAACTAAAATGTGCCCATTTACAAGTTCAACTAAAATGAGAATCAAGCTGGGGCAAAATAATGTACGTCAGGTAAAATAGAACCAAAATAGCCAGAGCTATCTTCATGAGAACAGGTGATTACAAAGTTAGGGTTGTTCCTGCCTGTAAAGCCTATTAAGAAGATAGATACCAGCAATTTGAAGAACAATGCATGTTTATTTTAAAAATTACATCTGGCTGTTACTCCAAGGTGTTTTCAACTCACCAGGGGTTGTAAGAATCATATAATATGAAATGCACTTGTAGAGTTTTTCCATGATTAGCAGCCCAAGACACTCTATAAAATACAGTGTGCAGAGCTCAGTAAGAGTTGAACAAAAGGAGATACAGTTTTGCTTTAATATACAAATAAAGAAATAGAACTAAAATATTGTCATTGGTAGAAGAATATTATAATTTTAAATCAATACTCATACTTAACACATCCATATGTAAAATATTAATAAATGAATTACAAGAATTCTAAGCAGAGAATATTTTTCTATAAATAAAAGCAATGGAATCAATAACCGTAACAAATAAATCCAAAACTTTATGATGACAATTTTGCTTCTCAAGATCAAGTAATATTTCTGTAACTCACAAGTAATGACATATGTCCTCTAAAAGAAGTGTTGTTTTGTTATTCAGTTATTTTTAGTCATGTTCAACTTTTTGTGATTTCATTTGTGGTTTTCTTGGCAAAAAACAGCAGTGTGGATTATCATTTTTTTCTACACCTCATTTTACTGAAGCAAACAGATTAAATAACCTGCTCAAGGTAACACAGCTAATAAATGTCTGAGGCTAGAACTGAATTCAGAAAGATGAATATGTCAGTCTATTCTCTATGCCGTCTAACTGTCCCTAACTTCTGATAAATAGCAACTAAAAAAACCTCATCTAAAACAATTGTACTATTTAAATCCTTTCTTAATATCCACAAGCCCCTAAAATAGTTTAATCATATATTGAGGGGGTCAAAGTAGAGACAGTCTCTATGGTCTCTTGTGGGTTTAAGTCTGTGATTTATAAACTTAATTATTTAGGAAAAAAATAGACACTGAAGGCACTTTTTTTTAAAGGTTCTAAAGAAGAAACTAGCTTTCACCATTGATTACTTTGTCTCTTTCTTAATATTTATAGCTAGTCATCATGTGACAATTTCTGAGCCATGTGGTAGCTAGAAATATGCTCCTGCAATGGAGAAAAAAACAATTGAAGTTAGTTAGAAGAAATTGTTTTGTTGGGTATCCTCTCAATTTCCAATTCTTTGCCACCACAAAGAGATCTGATATGAATGTTTTAGAACATACAGACAATTTTTCTTTTTCCCTAATCAAATTTGAAAATAAAACTAGAAGAAAATACCTAAAAGATATTGCCAGGTCAGATGGTATAGGAAGCTTAACAATTCATGGCATAATTTCAGATTGCTCCATAATGTTTGGATCAGTTCACAATTCCACCAACAATGAATCTGTCCCAATTTTTCCATATCTCCTTCAACCTTTGCTGCTTTCCACTTCAATATGACTTAAAACTTTTGAAGACAAGATATTTAGCACCTTACCCTAACTGAAACCTTCCTTTGTAATTTTTCTAACATCCTGTTCAGAGAATAACTTCTTTAATATGTTATTGATATTTATTTATGATTCAGAGATTTGAAAAAAATCATCATAGTTTAATATTCAAAACTGTCATTTAGAGTAGTTTGTTTCTTCATATCAGTGGGTTAACAAAGTATTAATTTAATTAGAATTTTAAATCTATTTCATGGGGAAATAATGCGTTTTTAGTGTCCCATATCTCTAGAGGTTTGAAAAGAATATATTTATAGCATAAAAAACTTAAATACTCTTAGATTACTAGGATTTTTAATACTTTAAATATAATTCTGACAGCTGGAATTTATACAGCATTTTATTTTATTTTTTACAAATATACATCTAAATTGTCTAATTTTGTCCTCACAACAGTTTCATGACATAGTATCTACCATTAGTAGTAGTACAGACCTGGAATTACATTTTTATAGAGAACACCCATTAAAGCAACTACCTCTACAAATTGAAATAGCCAATACTATGAAATTTACAGATATGGGGATTTGCCTGGTAGTACTGATCAGGATCTTACAACCTGTATTGTTATATGTGAGACTTTAACAAAGGTCTTTATAGGTGAGATTATCACTTTATCCGGTATGCATGCTAACTGTTGAGGTAGTAGTATTGTCTTCATGCACAAATACACATATACTTCAGGATAATAAGTGTTGAGAAAGTGACTTGATAAAGGATTGACAGTTGGTAGACAAGACTTTAAATCTTATACTATGCTACTTTCTTCCTATTCAAGCCTCATTATATTAAACTATGACACCCTATACCATATGTTTAGTGTTTTACATGAATTATCTTTTGTGCCTAAAAACAATTGTGTGAGTTTTAAAATATATATACAAATCATCTTTACTTTTAATAAGAATACACTGAAATTTAGTTTTCATGACTTCTCCAAGATCACAAAGCTAAAATATAATGTAATCAAGACTCATTCTGACTCCAAATTCAGTGCTTTCAGTGCCTTCCCAACTATAGTGTTTTCCAGTATGATATAAACATTACTTGAGGGTATTAATTATTTGAACATCTAAGACTGGAAATATCTTTGCAATGCTAATATAATATACAGATTATTATGTTGAATGGGCTTAGAAAATCAATATGGAAAATATAAAATTAGTTTTGTAATTTGTTATCTTTGGACATTCTCTATGCTAAATTTGCAACTTATTTTAGCATATTTTTATAGAAGCCATCAAATTCTGAACTAGAGAGGGGTTAGGAAAAAGAGAGGGAACTCCAAACTTCTAAAAAGCCTCAAATGGAAATTCACCTCATTAATAATTATGATGCTTTTTTGCAAATATGATTTATTTCTATGATCATTCTCCAATAGATACCTTTGGCTCAGTAGATACTGTAAATTAATTTTTTCTTCTTTTTTTGCAATACTATATGTAAATAAGATGGCAGTTATACTTTCTATGATTAGTAAGACCTAGGTAGACTATCTACTAGTAAGTTCAGGTATTTATATGACATACCTTCTAGAAAGATGTATCTCAACTATAAAGAAGAGTTAAATCTAATTTAAAAGGACAAATAAGATGTCTTGCTACAAGACCACACTTCCTGATGGACATGTCAAATCAAGCTTGAATATGATCAGCTTTTGGAATGATCATAGGGAAGTGTATTTCTTCATTAGAGACTTAAATGATATTGATTTATATCTGTCTTCATGAATTTTTCACATTTTGTTAAGTGTCAAGTTAATTCATACAGGTCACCAATTCTTCATAAATTCTGAAACATATATATATATATGTGTATACACACACAGATATATATATATACATATATGTACACACACACACACACACACACATATATATATATATATATATATATATATATATATAGCGCAAGTATTTAACTCTATGGCACCATGGAAAGAGATAAATGTCACTGCACATTGAATAAGGAATATGACATCAAGAGCAGAGTGAAATGTCAGGATTTTGTTACTTGTCTTGGCAAAAATACTATCCAGAGTCAGAGAAGAGGGTAACCAAATGAGCAGATGAATGCTGATAGCCAAACTATTTCTGCAAATAGCAAAGTCAAGCAAGAGCTTAGCAGTGTTTTCCTCCAGAGAAATGACCTTTGACTATGTGGAGCATAGCTAAATACAAGAACACACAGGGCAGATCATCTGTCTTATGGCATATAGAGAAGTAAATTATCCCTACAGGAGGAATCAGTCACAGTCTAGAGCCCACAAATGCCTGTGATTAAGGTATAAGCCAAACCAACGTGTATTTCCATTTAAGGTCAATCTGTATCAAAGGTGTTATTAGTCAGTATTTGGACTCCATGGCTCTGAAACTGACATCTGAGTATCCTCCAAGCATGCTCAATCAGATCACCCTGATTCCTTCAATGCAGATGTGATTCCACAGAACAATTTAGTAAGGCAAAGCTTCTTATTCATACCACTAAGAGGATACTTAACAGTGTCTTGGACAGAGCAGACAGCAAAAACTTTTATGTTCTGAAATCTTGCCTTAGCTATTAACAAAGATTGATCCTCCAAAAACTCAAATAGATCTCAAATAGAAGCAACTTCTGGTTGGAATAAAATCTATGCTTTGTGGAAGCCTTAATGTATTTGGTAGCATACATCTAAAAATATTTTAAATCTTAATTATATTTGATATACAACTTGTGTTATTTGTAGTATAAATCAAAATTTCAAGTGAAAACCTCATTCAGTATTTTATAGCTAATAAATTATTATAATGTATTGTTAATCTGAAAAAAATCAATAATGGCAATGAATGTTATTAGGATTTTAGCCTTTTAAAATATCTATTTTTACCAAGTTTATCACTTTGTTTCAGTCCTTTAAATCCCGAAAGCTGATGCTATACAAGAAAGCCATTTTATTCCAGTAATTATAGTGGTATACAACCATTATAAAAGCAAGTTGACCCCTAAAACAATGATGCAGAGAGGAATTACTACATTCTCTTTTCTCCCTTGATTATACTTTGATAAACTTCAAAGCTATTCAGTAACACCTGAATTCCTTATAATCAATGTTAAGATCTTAAAGGTGAAAGACAGATGGTTCAATATATCCAGAATAAATAAGATAATCAAGTGGAATCCAATCAAAAAATATCCATACTTCAAAAGAATACCTAACTTATCTCAGAATTTTTAAATAGAAGACATGCACAGCATAGTTCTTTTTCATTCAGCTACTAGATAATCTGAATATAATGTGTAATCAATGTAATTAGTTTTCAATTTTTCTGCATTTAAGATAGGTTTTTAGTAGGATATTGCACAAACTAACTGAAAGTTTGGATTTTTTCTCATAAGCCAAAAAAACCATATTACCATGAATCGACAATTACAAATATAAATATAGCCCTATAAAATACTTTTATTATTTAAAAATGTGTTAAAATGAAATGCTATGTTATTTTTCACTATATATAATGACAAAGAAGGAAAGATAAAGAGCCTTCAAAATGTCTATTTGTTAATAGTAGCATTCTATCATTTATACTCTACATAATTGTCTTCTAAGAATACATTCAAGATCTTTCCCTCTTTGAAAAGACTTCAAAAAAGGACATTCAAATATTGTTGCAGTATTAGTAAGGTAAAATTATGAGCATACCTCACCTTATGCGGTAGGTGAGTTTATAAAATGTTAAATGCAAATTTAATTTTAAAAAATCAGTTTTGAGTACACAAGAAAAATACTTGCTTTTACAAGAAATCTTGTAGTGATTTTGTAAACTGCTCTTGATACAACAAAATTATACCTAACATATTTTGTATGACTACATTTCCAGTAAGCATTTACTGAATGTCTATTATAGATAAAGCAATGTTCTAAGGTCCGTGGGATGTACAAAGTATAGACCATCAGCCCTGTCCTTATGAAGCTTCCAGTTGAGGAGGAGGAATAGGTATGTTCATAATTTATTCTAATAAGGGTTGATTTTTATCTAGACTTTTAAAGCTTATGATATACTTTATTCACAAAAATATTATGAGGTAGGTTATACCTCAGAAAGATTAATAAAGCTAACCAAGGTCCTAAAGTTAAAATTTGGACCTAATCTATGTGTTTTCAAGTTCAGTATTTTTTCAGTAAAACATCAATATAATGACTATGGCAATTCACAATATGAAAATGTAGCAAGAGGTACAAAGTATTATCTTAGTTCAGGGAATGACAAAACATTGATATATTGTGTTTTCTTAAAATGATACCCACTTATATTGTGACAACTAAAAAGACATGAAGCATCTGAACTGTCTCGTGGGGATTTTAAATCAACAAATTCTATACCCACACAATGTTATGATCAAATATCTCCTGAAATTTAGATACATTAAAGAATTTATCCAAGGTGAGATTTGCTGCTTAAGAAATGAAACAACCATGAAACCAAAGGGATATTTTCTATATAAATAGCTCTACTTAAACCAAGAGAAAAGATCATGTTCCTTTGTAAGAACTAACAAATAATCAACTCAGAGGTGAAGTTTAAATTACAGAATTACATTTGCAATGAAGAAGGCTTATTCCACATTCAATATTCCTTATAAACTTATTGCCACCAATATAGGCACATTTATATCTCTGATATTTTTCATAATAAAGTGTGTTTTTCTTCAAATTTTTTAACTAAAGATTATGTTGAGGTTTTAATGAGTGAGAAGATTAGAAAACTAATTTATGCCTGGCTTCATTTTTAATAGAAAAAATCTGAATAACATTCCTTTCATTCCTACAATGAGAATAGTTAAGTATGCAATTATGGTCTTAACTACTATCAAAATTGCTTCAAGGTAAGTATGTGCTTTCTACTTGCTCCAAAATGTGTACTAAGAAGATTTGATTGAGAATAACCTTACATTTGATTTTTCTACCTGGTTAATTGGGATATTCTTCATATACCTGTTGGATAGCAATCATTAACATTCAGTGCACCTTGGCAAAAATATTTCCAGCATAAAGTGAGAAAACAAATTAGAAATGCCTTCCTTGCTAAGCTTTCCAACACATTAATTTGATTTTATGCTTTCTAACCAGTAACAAGGTTTTTGGTGAGGTTTTTAAGGTATGGAAATAGGAAACTCCACACAATGTCACTCACTGATACAATTAAACAAAAATAATACGTTAGCTTTCTTACCAAACTCTTTCAATATATTCTCCTGTGTTTATGCCTTTATAATTATACATCTTCTGATTTCTCTCAAGCAATTCACAATTTTCTCCTGCTGTTTAATCATAGACTTCACCAAGCAAGGAAGCCCATTTTAGGGGAAAAATTATCTGGATGTAGTGCAATTTTTCTCTGAATACTGTATTTGATTTGCACTTTAAGGCAATAGTACCCAGATTTTTTTTCTTTTGGTGGGAAGGATCCATGGCTGTATAAAGAGAAATGAGTAGGGTGTACATTGGAGTGAAATTATGTGCATTAATCAAATGCATTCATGGGAGAAAGAATCACAGAAAAATTCATCACCATTTACTTTTAGACTTTGCACCAATATTTTCAAAAGAAAAGGTTAGCAACTATTGTATGTTTCTAGATCACAAAAATGAAATAGGAAATGAAGGAATTTCAGTCTTTTAGGAACATGTTGCCTGACCTAGGCTCAGCTTTCTGCAGTGCATAAAACTTCTTGGACAAGAGAGATGCTAATGTTTAGATCTTACTTAAAATGAGACAAACAGAACAATTTCATTAAAATAAATCATTGTTATTTTTGACATTTAATAACATTATATTTTTTATTTTGTAAAGGTATTCTTACTATGTGATCATGACCATTTTTTAAATCAAAAGCATTTCTGAGGAATAATGAAAACTGCAGGCTCTGGCAAAGAGCAAGGTAGAGTTGCCACAAACCAGTCTTCAAATATATGCAGTCTAAAATTTGTCCACCCTGGGTTATAGGACTATGGCATTTTTCTTGCCATGAGATTATTAAGAAGATAAGATATTAGAATATAACTACCTATACATACATAAGTGTGAAATTTAAACTTTTCATATATGCATATTGGTTCCTGACATAGGTCACATTGATCTTTGTCTCCATAAAAACCCAACAATTTTGATATCTCTCAATAATTTCAACATAATGTTTCCTATTTCAAAATTATCACCTTTTAAGCTTTATGACCAGAATTTATGCTACTACTTTTTTTGAAGGAAGGGGGCAGAAGAATTTGGGGCCATTAATTGAATCTGCTCCATTCACATATAAAGCTAAAGTCAACTGCCACCCAGACTGAACTATAAAACAAACAGGCTCAATCAAGAGGTTCTGAATTTTACATATTGGCAAAATCTAACTTGTTACCTTTGCTAACCCACTCTCCCTTATACTTTACTTTTTTTTTCCCTCCAACTCATATATCTGTTTCAATTCTCCCAAAAGTTGTATTTGATCGAAGTTTTAGGGTCTTTATAAGAATGGTTTCCCAACCTTTACAATAAACCTTTAAGAATGAAAAACGTGTAACTCATAGAAAAGCAAAGAATATATTCACCCAATCATAATGCCCCAAATAAAGGATGCTGAGCTGGACTGAAATTGAATTTGATCTGTTTTCTCTGTTGATTTTATAAAGCCATCTACTTTCTGGGGGTTTCCATAGAAACAAGTGATTCCCCCCAATATTTTTAAGCATGCAACATACTTAAATATAAGGATCAGAAAACACTCCAGTATCTTGTATAGTATTAGAAATTGATTGAAGTAGTAACAAATAGGTTTTTTTTTTAAATCAAGTGTTTTCAGATGAAAAGTTGGGTGAGGATTTACTTACATCTCTGGTTTCTGCGTTTGCTCTTATACATGGTCATTCTGAAGAAATCCTACTTTCTAAGAAGTAATTGTGTTGAACACGGAGACAAAGAGATGAGATTGTGCCTCTGCTTTGCAGTAAGACAGTTGCTCACTGACAGGAGGTAACCAGCAATCTCACAGTGAAAGCCAGGGTAATACCATTCTCATAAAATTACAGGGGAGATGCTACAGCCTGTAACTACTATTCTGAATGCAAATCTTAAGAAGAAAATTATGCTTTTTTCTAATATTCCCCCAATCTATTGATTTAGGTTCTCAAATAAAATCTGCAAGCTAAAGTCTGTACATAGAGTAGTGTTGAATTAAGAATGTATTTACACACCTAGAAATGAAATGAATTTGAAAATATATAGAATATATAATGAAATTCTGGTGTGATATTGGTGGGATTAAATGTGAAAAACTTCAATTTGTGCTGACATTTCTCTTAGTCTACATACAAAATAAAGATCCAAATTTTACTCAAAACTGTTAGTCTGTTTTGTCTTAGTCCAAAGGAATACCAGCATTTTTAGAGGAGCATTCTTTAGAGGAGCATTTTAAATTAAAATTTAATAGTACAACTGACAAACCACTGGATTTGGAATTTAGGACCTTGGATCAAGAATTGTTTTTTAAATTACAACTTATGTGACTTTGGGTAAGTAATTTAACCTTTGAGCCCTCAAGATCCTCATTTTTAAAATGATGAGATTGGATTTGCTAGATTCTGAGGCTTGTAATGCTAAAGTTATAATCCTAAGAAATACATTTAAATCTTTTACACTGTGTTTTTATTCATTAAAATGTTTATTAAATAAATTTACAAAAATCCTGACTTTTCAAAGACATTGATTTAAAAATGGTTGCTCCAAAAGGCTTTTTATGGTAAACATTCTAAGTCCACAGTTGGATGATAGGGCTTCCTCCAAATTCTGATGAACTTCTAGCAAAGTATTTTAGCAAAGTAGTACAAATATTATTATCCTGATATTGTAGATGAAGTTAATGGAGGGGATGAGATCACCAATGGAGAGACTGTAGAGAGGGAAAGATATAGCACCAATATTGGAATTTTGCAGAGAAACCTTGTTTAAAAAGTGCCAAGTGAGTACAGCAAAGGGGACAAAGGAAGAGTTGTCAGAGAAGTAAGAAGCAAACCATGTGACTTTATTATAACAGAAACCAAAAGGAAAGAATATCAAGGAGTGAGTGGTCCATGGTGACAAATGCTGAAGAGTGATTAAGGATGACAGTCTACATGGTTATGTGGCCTCAGTTTTAGTCCTTCCTGTTGTTTGGCCAGTCAATTAACTTCTCTGGCTGTAGTTTACCAATATGTAAAGTGAGGAGACTGACCAAAAACTCTCTAAGCATTTTTTCTACTTCTAAGTCTTCTATCACTTTATGAACAAATTGGCTCTTAAAAAACTAAGTGATTTTCTTTTGACACTATTAGTCAGTATAGTCATTCAGGATTTTAACCCATCAGCCTTGACTCCACTTCCACTTTCATTCTATTATGCCTTGATATTTTTCATTCCAAACTGGAATAAGAATCCATTCTACCATACTGTTAATAAGCAGCTGTCCAGTTTCTGCAAAAAGCCTTCTGGTAAGGTAAAATCCTTTACCATCTGAGGGAAGCCATTACAATATTGTTAAGTTGTAAATTGAAGAGTAAGTATTTTTTTTCACACAACAGCCTTTCAAAATACCTAATTATTTCACTTACATCTCTTTTGCAAATGAAATATCTATCTATAATTCCTTTGGTTTATTTTCATATGGTTTGGTCTTCAATACTTTCACCATCATGTTCAAACTTATCATGTCCTTTCTAAAATAAGACACATATATCTGAACAAACAGTATGGTTCACAAGAATTATGGTCTGGCCATGCTTCCCCCATCTTGATGAAAATGACTTTTTTGAACTCAAGTGAGCCCAGACCACTTTTCTAAGATAATTCCATATTACTGCCCCTCATTCACTCTATGCTACAGCCGCAATTACTTTCTTACTATTCCTTGTATGTACTTGACATTCTATTTTAGCCTCTCTGTCAATGTACAGAAGTCCCTTATGACAGGAATGTTCCCTTCACTGCCAGCTCTTGCAACTACTAATTCCCTTCAATTCAACTCAAGTGTTGTCCCTTTGCAAGAGGTTTTTCCTAATTCCCCCTATGATTCAGCTTCTCTCATTACTTTTTGTTTATTTTGTATAAATTGTATATTTACTTAACTAAAAAGATATTACAAACCCTGGTAGAATGTAAATTTTTTAGAATACAAGAATTATTTTTCATTTTGCCTTTATAATACAAATGTCTCTAGAGGAGATAGTGAAGTCAAATATTTCGCACATCCCTTCATTACTTAAATCCTATTCTTGGCACGTCATGGCATCCCCTCCCTGATGTCATGATCCTCTTCCAAAATGAAGGACAGACCACAACAATGACAACTTACAACATATCTGGAACATAACAGATACCTATTAAATGATTTATGGATTAAGAGTGGAAACTTACAAGCATCCTTATTTTCAATCTTTTAGACAACTCATAAATCTATCTCGTCAACCTAGGAGAAGAGATCTAGAATCAGAAGCGAACTTAGAAGTCAATTATTCCAAATTCCTTTTTAAATAGATGAGGAAAATGGAGCCCAAAAAGCTTAAGAGACTTTTTCAGAGTCACATAGGTAGAAAAACTAGGAACTCAAGTTCTGAAACTCCATGTTCAGTACTTACTGGTTATATAGTTCCATATAATATGCAAGCCAGGGTCTCTATCTTATTTCTATAAATAATTAGTCCAAGATCAGCAGTTCAAACTAACATCTTTGAACTTCAATACAAACATTCTTCCATTTATAACAGATTAGCCAATTCACATCCATTCCACCTTTTGTCCTTTCCTGTTTCTCTACTTCTCTCATGGTGTGGGTGGGCAAAGAATTATCATAGTAAAAATAAGTGACTAAGTTATAACAGGAGACATGGAATAGTAATGATAGAATGAAAGATATAATTGTTCACTATTTTGGTCATATGCTACCCCATGCTAGTGAGATTATCATTCCACTCACTAAAATATGAGCATAAACTTGGTTCTCTGCCCTTGACATATGGCTCTATTTTGCATTTGCAACCCCTAATTTTTGGCTTTTATATCTTATCTTTCAGAGGAGTGTGTACATTTAGGCATCACTTACTTTTTAGTTTTAGTAAGCTACACAGACCCTATTGAAAGCAATGAAAGAAAAAAAGCAGCTAAGAAGAAAAAGCTATTCAAGATTAGGTTCTTTATCTGTAATGCTCTGGCTATTTTTAATGAGTAGTAAGTTTTAAGTCAGTGGTTTTAAAATCAATCAGAGGGACTTGGTATAGGAATTGGCAGTGGTAAGGAAAAATGTGGCCACAAGAGAAGGTTACAATAAAGAAATAGAAATACAACAATAAATTTGAAAAGAGCTAAATTATCTATGGGAAATCTGTTTTATTTTAGAAGGGCTTTCTCTAATATTCTCTCTCTTCTTCTATCCCTTCTTGCTTCAGTCTTGATTCTAAGTTTTCTTATGTTCAATCATTTTCATCAATGGTTCTATTTCTTCTTTCTTTGATACTGTGGAAAGAACACTATTCTATGAGTCAGCTCCTAGAATCAAGCTGGAACACACCCTAGAGGTCATCTTCTCTTGATTCTTTATTTTATAGATGAAGAAATCAATGGTCATGGGAGGTAATAAAGAAAACAAATCATTCTAGGTCATATAGACAGTAAGGGACAGAGCAGAAACTTAAATCAAGATCTTCTCATTCCAAATCTATTGTGCTTTCTACTTGACCTGGGTCTGAGTTTTAGCTCTTTCATTTACTAATTGAGTGACCTTGAATGTCACAACCTTTACCAAATTGTTTATTCAGTGTGAAATTGAGATATTATACTTGTGCTATCTCACAGAGCTCTTGTGACAATCAATGAATATGAAACATAAAAGAGTTTTGTATATTTTTAACTGACACCTAAATGCCAACTGCTATTATTACTTCTACTAGAAAATGGAGTGTAAATGTTGATTCAAATAAATGTACTTTTTCCTTTCTCCCAAACAGTCAAAGAGAAGAGAACTTACTGGTTAGTTGAAATATTTCACATTTGAAGGAAAGTATCATGATGGATCAAGGAGGAAAATCTTAGCAGGAAGTATTTGGAATAGCTTGACACTTGTCCACCTGGGAGAATGCATGGCTATCTTCAGTACAAACTGAATGGACAATGATTTTCAACATTTAGCTTCAAAGTAAGTCAAAAATAAAGCATACAGACACTAACACACACACACAACATCCATTATTTCTTTACAAGACAAATTCTTGATTCTCCTTCCTTTTCCTTCCCTTCCCTTTCCTTCCTTTCTGTTCCTCCTTCTTCCCTTCCTCCTCTCCCTCCTCCTCCTTGTTCTTCTGCTCACTCGCTCTCTCTTTCTCTCTCTCTCTCTTTCTCTCTCTCTCTCTCTCTCTCTCTCTCTCTCTCTCTCTCTCTCTCTCTGTCTTTCTCTGTCTCTCTCCATCTCTGTCTCTCTCTGTCTCTCTTCCTGTGTCTCTCTCTGTCTCTGTATCACTCTCTGTCTCTGTCTCTCTCTGTCTCTGTCTGTCTGTCCGTCTGTCTGTCTATCTGTCTGTCTCTGCTATAGGAGCTAAGTTAATAGCCAAGGTACACATAGATAGTAAGTGAAATGACTGAGGCAATATTTGAACTCAGGTTCTCCTGATTCCAGGGTGTATCCACTGCAACACTGCAACCTGCTTCTTTAGTTTTCAGTTTTTAATATTCTGTCAGACAAAGAGTAGAACCTTTAGACTTCTAGAATCCTTTTCATTATTGACAAATTAATGGCTCTTATTGATAACTATCTTTGCCTCTATAGAATCAATGATTTTGATGTAAACATAATTTAGGTTTAGATGATTATACTCCTTATTTATAACTATCATATTTAGCTTCTTAATATTTTCCAGTAGCATACTCATCAACTATTCATAATTGGTAATGTTCTTCTCTGCCTCCCCAAATTTCTCTGCATTTATTCTATATATTTGGTATCATCATTATAGAATGTAAGGTCTTTGAGGGCAGGTCTGTTTAATTTTTTTTCTTTGTATTCCCATTTCCTTGTATGATACCTTACTAATAGAAAGCGCTTAATAAATGCTTATTGAATTGGATATTGGAATCTTCACTGTTTTAGGAAGTAGATCAAAGAGAACCTAGTTCAAAAAGTTCAAGTTCACTTGAAGATAAAGTCATTGTATTTATGATTCCACATGAGAAAAGAATGACATATACTTGTCTTTTAGTTTTTATGGATTTCTGCATTTGTTTTTAGTCCTGAAGTAGAAATTCTGTAAATAATCAAAGTATTTTTTCCAACATCAACTGTAAAACTATTATAACTAGAAACTTTTTTAAATCCCTAAATTAAACTTATAAAGGGTCTTTTAAAAAACTACTTTTATTTTTATACATATAGTATATGAATCTTGGAGAATTTAAATATTATAACATCTACACTCATTCGCCAAACTGAGGAATGTTTAACTAGACTAATTTTTACCTTGCTTATGTCTGTTCCATGAAAACTTTTTAGGCTTAATCTGGCAAGATACTATTTGGAGTTTGTAGCTTGTAATTCTTTGTTTTCTTGGAATATGCTTATTCAATTTTCTTCATCTTTTTTATGTCTACAGAGTAATTCTGCGATACTCAGAATTTCTTGATGTTTGAAGACTTCCCTCCTGCCCCCAGTTGCTTGCAAAACTTGTTTGATATTGTGAAATGGAATTACTATCTTGGAGTTTCAAATCTGATTTCATTCTTGGAAAAATCTAAACAATATAATATACAAAATAGAATACAATCTATAATATGACATTATATAATAACATATGTGCCTTATTGTCTTTATGTAAAATTTATGAAGTTTTTTTTTGGGAGGGAGGTGGCATAATTTCCTGGAATATACTCTAGATTTTTTATTTAGCATGCTTTTCTGAAAGATAAATTATCTTTATTTCTGTTCATTCCTTGTTGAAGGTCAAGTGTCACTTTAACTTGTATAGAATTAATATATTCTTTTAACATCACTTACTTTCTGCCAAATTTTTTTATATTTCTGTATTTTTTTGTTCCAAAGCTGTCATTTCCTTTTTATAAAAACTCTGTTTCCTTAGGGAAAATGTCCATTATGTTCTCTAAAATTGTGTTGTTGTTGTTGTTGTTTTTAATTCAGTGCTCCTTTAATTTTTTATGGGTGCTTGCACAGTGTGAGGTCTCATTTCTAAGCTAATTCAATTACTAATATTTTTTCTTCTAATAATTTAATTTCTCTTTTGATCCATTCTGAATTTTTTTAGTCATTCCATGATCTCTGGTGAGTCCTCAAAATGTTATTTTTGAATGGAGAATTTTGTTAATCATAAATTAGTCTCTCTTTTTAAAAAAAATTTCATTCTTTCTTTTGCTTTTATGAGTCTCTCTGTTGGTTTATCTGCTTGTGATATGAGTTTTGTATTATGCATTCTTACTTTTTCTTTTAGTCATTAACCCTTGCTTTTATATTTCTAGTTAGTTCACTAGTTTTCCTTAACAATCTTTGACTCCAAAACTTTAGTCAGAAGAAATGAGAATTATGAGATTTGAAAGAGCCTTCACCAGCCATTTAGTCTAATCCAACCTTATGGGTCTGGTCACAGATAGGTTTTCAGCATTCTTTTTCTTGGATAATCAATTTACATTCTGTCTTATGATCTCATTTAACTCTTCAAAGTTACCAATTACTTACTAGTTATCAAATCTGAATTTTCCTCAATTTATCTTTTTGACTTTTCTGTAGCTATTGACACTATTGACCACTCTCTCCTTCAGGCCCCTTCAAGGTTATAGTATTGTTTTTTTACGTTATTTTTTGACCTTTGAAACCACTCTTTATTTACCTTCTTTTGATGGATTATCATTTCATTTGTATCAGAGACCCTAAGGCATTATTCTTGCTCTCCTTTTCTCCTTACTTTATATTCTTTTAATTAGTAACCTCATCTATTTCCAAGGGTTTTAATACTCAGCATCTCCAAAACAGAACTCATATTTCTCCTCAAACCCACATCTATTTTGAACTACCTTGTTGCTGCCAAAGACTTCACCATTCTTCTAGTCACCTAGATTTGTAACTTCAGTGTTATGCTCAACTGGTCATTCTCTCTCATCTCATCTATTTAATCAATTCCCAACAATACTTCCAACCTCCAAAGCAATTTTTCTTTGCTCCCTTCTGTCCTCAAATCATTCTTAGTTCAGGCTTTCATTATTTCTCATCTTGATTATTGTAAAAAGCCTTCTAATTTGTCTCCTTGTATTCAAAACCATAATGTAGAATTGGCCAAAAGAATAAGTCATAATATGTCACTTCTCTGTTAAACTTCAGTGTCTCCTTAATAACTTTGGGCCTAAATAAAAATTTGTTTGTTTGGTATATAAAGTTCTTTGTAATCAGTGCTCATCTATCTTTCCTGAGGGGTAAGAGGAAAATGTGAAGAATTTTAAATAGTTTATCATATTTATATCTAGGTTTATTCAAGTAGAAAATGGGTAAAATACTAATAAGTTTTCAGTTGGGCATCTTCTAGAATTTCTAAAAATCAAAATTCAGTAGAGGAATAGAGGCTCCATAGACTGAAGATTACAGTGAGATTACAATTCATAGTAGAAGCACTAGTTATATTTTAATGTAGCTATATTTGGTAATTAATTAATGGTCCCTATGGGCAACCCTTATTCATTCTTCATATTCAACTACTATTATCATGATAGTGGATGTGAGTGCCTTCTTTTAACTCTCCCTTTCCTCTTAATTTTAGGAAAAGAAGATTTGGGTTCAAACTTCACTTTTGACATTTACTATCTTTATGACCTTGCACAAATCATTTAGTCTCTCTGGGCCTCAGTTTCCACAACTATAAACTGAAGGGGTTGGACTAATTGGTCTCTAAGGCCCCTTCCAGCTCTCAATTTATGATCCTTCTCTTGCAGAATATCTTATTCAGTGGTGTCCCTTACATAGTTTCTTGTTATTAATCTTTTTCATCTGACATCTTCCCAACTACTTTCGATGATAAATACTAAGGAGTTTTTAACTTGCCACCCCACTCACCAATTCATCCTTTCCCTGCATGCCTGATATTGTTATATGTATCTGTATTGATTGTATGTTTGCCTAGCTTATTTTCTCCATCAGATTCCTTGAGAACAGGAGGTCTTTATTCTATGAGTATTCATGCAATACTTGCTTTTGAGGATTGAGAAATTCAAGGACTAACATCTTATAATCATTTTTTTTGAAAGACACTTTACTATACTAATTCTTAATCTCCTTAAAATGGCAAAAGAAATAATGCTTCTTTTTCCTCAGTCCAATGATTCATTTTTATATCAAATTAAGCTAAGGAACCTTCCTGTGCTTTTCTTTTGTAACTGACTGCTCATGAAAATTAAATACACATCTTAGTAAACTCTGTATGCTTTAGACTTGATGCTTAGGCAGTTCCTCGCTCACCTTGAAAAGCATTTTTTTAAATAAAAGGACTCTAATTACATTTCATTGCTTCTCTTCCTTTCTTTGGAAACAATTCCTCCCTTCCCCATTGAAGGGGAATGAATGGAAATCATTGAATCATTGAAATATTGAATATTCAGTTTTAACATTTTAACTACCTTTATATTTTTTTTCCTAAATTAGATACAGAGTAACTGATTTTTATTTTTATAAAACCTCTTTAGCAATGGTGAATTTTGTACAACTTTGGCTTTGATTTTTTTCCCTTATTTTGTGTGTACTTTCAATTTGCTCTTATCTGATTTTTATCTGTCTCTCTTGCACTGTCTATTATCTGGTGTCAATTTTCTTTATCTTTTAATTTTCTTTTGTATTTTTTTAATTTTAAAAAGAAAATAGAAGAATATCAGCATGGTACTATTTTGTTGTTGTAACGCAATTTTGATAGATTCAATGATTTAATAGTTATGACATAATCAAGGAAGCAAAAATCTCATAGTTTAGGAACTGCAAATTCTTTGAGGCAGAGAAGTTCTTTTTTCTAAAGTAGTTATTGAAAGTGTGAAGAAACAAGTCTATATTTGACATACAATCACTTTGCTATGTAGTTTAAATAAGTTTGACTTATTTTGGTTGTAGATTAAAATAGACTAGATCATTCAAAAAAGCCTGATTACTGAGTCACACTCAGATTTTCAATCAGAGAGGGACTAGCGGCTAGAGTTCATTTGAAAGACATCACTGAAGTCCAACAATATTGAGTCCAGAAGACGGTGGGGTAGTGGTAGTGGTGGTCAAGTGGTTCTGTGGATATGTACATGTATAGTGTGAAGAGGGTAGTGTGTCAATTCATATTATTTCAGGAAAATCAGAAAATACAATTTTCTCCAAGAGGGGGTGTAGTTGTAATAGGGAAGCTCTTTACAGCAGAAGTGACAAAAAATCTACTCTAAAACCTAAGAAGGAATCAGACCAGATGAAATCAAGACACTTTGTAAAAGTTCATGACAAAGTAGTTTTATTTAATGATCCTCAGACTTCAAAAAAAGGGTTAATAATTTCATTTAATATTTTGCTTAGTACTTAGATAATTCATGTTTTGGAAAATAAATAATTTGTTCATTATAAATAGCAGTATGGTCCAGTGGAATTAGTACTACATATATTCAAAAGTATGGAAAAACCTGGATAATGTTCTCACTGAACATTACAAAAATCTATATTGTGGTCCTGACTTAATCATTTATGAGTTTCATTTTCGTATTCATGTCACTCTAACTAATCTTCAGTTTCCTTGTCTGTAAAATGGGGATAATGCCAATAGTACCTAAGCTACAGAGATATTAGAAAGCTGAAATCACATATATCTATATGTGTATATATATATGTGTGTGTGTGTATATATATGTAAAATGCATTGCAATCTTTAAAGAGTTATAAAAAAAACATCTGCTTTGAAAATCATTTTTATGTAATTAGACTGGTGAGATATTTTCCAGGGAGTCATTAATTTCCCTGTCATGAGACTATTCATACCAAAAATCCCCACATCACTGAGCATTCTATACTACAAAAATAAGAATCTCCAGAATTTTACTTGTAGGTAATGAAAAGGGAGGGAGGAACATAACTCAGAGGAAGTAATAAGAAGCCTCTTTCAGGACATGTCTCACAAACCCAAAATAGTTTCAAATAGATATTACAGCTGGCATCTTAAATGTAATATTTTATGTAATTCATTAGAACTACTCTTTATAAGTTTCAGAGGTGTCAATTTGCAATGGCAGAAGAATTTCCTTCTTTGGAGAGATACCTAGACAAATGAAATAATAGCTTCAGGTCCTTTCCCTATCCATACTCATTGAAGCAAATTTATAGGCTAAATTATTTATGTAATATTTTCATTGTTACATTTTATTTATGGGTTACCATGGTCAAATAATTAATTATGTAGTGACGAATTTGTTGGTGAGGAGTTTCTCCAAACTATGGTTAGCTGCTGGAGGGAATGTCACCTATCACAAAGCAATCAAGTAGAAGCTGTAAGATTTTTAGTTTTGCTAACATAATTTTTGTGAGCTTCTAAGTTTACTTCCATGTTACAGTGAGGCACTATTGATCTATTATTGATTTCTTGTAGTCAAGGTGAATTGCGTATTTTAAGAATAATGTTCTCACCAATGTCAAGAAAATATACATTTTAGGAGGTCATGTGCCACTGATTTATTAAATAAGATTATAAACTACATTTTACAGGCTTTTCTTTTTTCACTGAGAACTTTGGACTCAAAGTCAAAATGTTTGTATAAACTGTGTAATTATACATATGATTCAGAGCCTAATTTTCCATAAAATACAATAATAATAATACTTGTATATGCTTCTTCAAAGGGTGTTTGTTTTTTGCTAAGGCAATTGAGGTTAAGTGACTTGCCCAGGGTCACACAGCTAGGATGTGTTAAGTGTCTGAGGTCAAATTTGAACTCAGGTCCTCCTGACTTCAGGGCTGGTGCTCTATCCACTGTACCACCTAGCTGCCCCTGAAACGGTGTTTGTAAGGGAAATATGCATTTGTTACTCATAAAGTCCTGGACTGGGCTAATGCAATTGTTTTTCATTCCTACATATTGTTATCAAGAATTATAGAACACATATAAAGCAATATATATTACTTTTGTCAGAGGAAATATATTTTTCCAATTCAGCATATGATTATCATTTTCATAAGGCATGATAGAATGCCTTTATACACTAAAATAATGACAATATTATACAAGTTCTATGTAGTCTCTAGAAAGACTAAGAAATACGCACATACACGTTCAGTAGCCCATTACTCTTATTCTAATATCATGTTCTTACTATATAATGGAGAAGAGGTATAACATTACTAATATTGGAAGGAAAATAAAATAAGGCCAGGTGAGGGCCATGAGATGCCATCAGAAGTTAACAGTGAAACATCAGGGGTCCAATTGTGAGTTTCCCCCACATGCATGTGCCTAGTTATGTTTTCTCTTTGGGTATGTCCCTCTAAAATTTTCCCTCAATGTGTTCAAGCTGCCTATTGATGTATTTGTGGGACTGTGGGTGCCAAATGTATTGGTGTAACATTTTACTGGTAGTGATATTGTATTGTTCCCTTTCTTATTATGCTGTTTCAATAAATGTCTTTGCTTCTGAGCTATGATTTTAAATGAATATACAACTCCAGAGTTGCTTGAATTTTAAGTAACCTTTATGTAATATGCCTGTATGTAGCAGGGGTGGTCCAAGTACTACATTCCCAAATATGATGATTTATAAATCTAATCCTGTCTCTCCTTATGAGAATAAGGGTAGGCAATAAAGTTTGAGGACTTTGTGGGAAAACAATGTCCAGGGGGTCCACCAAGAATGCATCATACTTTAGCTTGGAACTGAAGCAGATACTTGGGGAATCACAAGTTAGTATTGCATGGTGGTAGTAGTGAGAAAGTAAAGCCCTCTGTTCCATACACAGTGCATAATGCACAATGACCACTTTAAAATGTTTATTGTTGAAGGGAAAAAGGCCCAATATCAAAAAAAAAAAAAAAACACTAACAGAGAAAATATCTAGATGATAAGCTTCCATGAGAATGACAATGCCACTTTGACATTTATGTCTTGACTAAAATTACTTGCAATGTCTCTTATTATAATCTTAAATAAGGGATTTACTAAAGTTGTTTTAAATTAAATTGAACTGAAAAACAAAAAAATGGAAAAAAATGAAGGGATGCATATATGGAAGGTAGAAAGGTTATGATTTTATGAAAGTTTTTGTCTTTTTCTCTGAATCTCTATGTCTCTCTCATTTTCTGCCTCTCTCTTTTTTTTCTCCTTATTTTCCTTCTCCTCCTCCTCCTTCTTCTCTTTCTTCTTCTTCTTCTTCCTTATTCTTCTCCTTGTTTCTTGTTTCTTCTTCTTTCTTCTTTATATTTTCTTCATGCCTCAGATTCTGTCTTTCCTTCTCCTCCCTCCAATTCCAATATAATTTCTTTTAGAAGATAACTTTAGCCTCCACCAGTCTTTTGGTTTTCTGAACTTAAGTTGTACTGATGGAATCCAACAGAATGGAAGCTCCTTGAAAGTAGTGGCTATTGTTCATTTTTTTTTATGTTCACCCTTTCAAAGTATCATGCAGAGTAGTAGGTACCTAATAAAAGCTTGTCCATGTGAATTATTCTTGATAGAATAAACAGTAATTTAAGACTTGCTTAAGTACAGCATTATACTATTTTAAAATTGTTTCAGACTAAACTTCTTATCTGGAATGCTTTTTCTTTTTGCTTTTGCCTCTAGGAATCCTTACCCTAATGCAAGGCTCAGTTCTTATGACACTTCTTACTCGAAACCTTTATATTTATTTTTAATGGTTATAATTCACCCAAGCCCAGGGATTATTTGATACTTTATATACATATATATATATATATATATATATCACACTTACCTATATGTCTACACCTTTTTTCAGTAAAATATAATCTCCTTGAAGAAAAAACTCTTTGCCTTTTTGACTTTGTGTTAAAATTCCCAGAATAATACCTTATAAATAGATAAACCTTAATAAAGACTTATTAAAATGATTTGATTCTTGTGAACAATAATTTATCAGAATAAATTTTGGCACTACTAGAATAATCATTATAGAATATTGCAATTATATTTTCAAAAAATTTAAAATGCATTTAAAAATCAAACTTTAAAAGTCAATAGAAAATAGAATATTTTTTAACTCTGAGGTAACATCAGTTAAATACTGATTTCCATCTATAGATCCCATTTAGTATATTTTGTGGTTTAGACACAAATAACAACATCCTACTCCAAAACAACATTTTTTTCCTCATGCAAAATATGCATGTTTCTGGCCTGTATTATATCTTTATAAAATTGTGTTCATTTTGTTGTACCAACGTAGTATGCATAAAAGTTCTATGCTCCTTATTCACTTCCTGCTCACATTTATTTATAATTATCACACTGATGAGCTACTTCAACATGCTGAGTTGAATAGAAGAAATTTTCAAACATAATTTAGCTTTAAATAACCAAAGGGTATTTCAGGAAACTATCTCAAATCCACTTCTTTTTTTTTCTTTGTCTCTGATAAGGAGCTCAAAACCACCTGGATATTCTTTGACCTCACGTACATGTTTCAAAGACAGCTATTTGAATAAACTCTGTATTTCCCATTACCAGCGCAGCAGTATGTGAACAGTAAATATGTAAATGAGATTCATGATTCTCCTACCATTACAAAACCATTTTTAGATGTTTACCTAAACTGCCTTAGATACAGAAACAGAAGCTGTAAGGGGAAAAAAAAGTTCCACACTTTCCAAATTTTATTTTCAAGACTGTCTCCTTTAGTTTGGTGAACACTGCATCTATAATTATCTTCAAAGCAGAGCTGAGAAAACCTGAGAAAGTCCACCTGGTTCATACTGGAAAAAATGAAATGATTAGTTGTGAGCTTATAAAATTTGAGCACAAATATGGACTGAGAAAAGATATATCCTATCTTAAGAATTCTTGGTTCCCATCTTCTATATGTAATTAATGTTTTAGAGAAACTTTATAAATAAATGGAAGAGCAAAGTAGGAATTAGTAGATCATTTTGTATGGATCTGGCTCAATAAGAGAAAAAAGACTCCTTTGTAATGTAGTTTATAAGGGAAAATAACTGAATATATTTTATATAAAATAAAGATTATCACAAAACTGCAGCTTCATAAAATCTTAAAATTGGAAAGATCCTCAGATGTCATCAAGTCATTCTTTGTCCAAAGAAGAATGCCTCTAAAATGTCCTCAACAACTATTTACAGAACCCTATTTGTCACAGGAAATCTACTCTCTCGAGTCAGTTCACTTCATTTTCAGACAGATCACAAGCTTGGGACTTGCTATTTATCTATATACATTTCATCCTGTTGGATTTAGTTGTGAACAGCCTGCAGAAAATAACAACTTTGAAAGAACTTTGAAGAACAGAAGTGAAAAATGTCCTTGGGGAAATAAATAATAGAAAAGGAATATAGACTGGTCTCATGGTGTAGATGAAGGACAGGGGGATACTTCAAGTGCCTTTGAAATGAGAGGAAAAAGTGAGGACAGCCTCCAGCATGTTGGGTAGATCCCTTTGTGGTAAGCTTATGTGAGAATATTGGCAAGACTCACATAAAAGATGGTAGGTATGGATGTATTGTAATGACTACTGCTGGAGAGAACATGTACATTTAAGAGATCCCAGATCCATCTGAGTGTTAAAGTTTCAACTCCCTGAGGACTTGCCATTTAATGTATTGTGTCTCCTTCCTAGCTTGATGCTATTTGCTAATCTGATAACCAGGACAGCAGTACTTTCATCAAAATTGCTGATAAAAGTGCTGCTCCTGTTCTGATAGGTGACATTATTGGAGCATCCAGTTTGAATGACAGTGATAGTTTTCTGGTATGTGCACTGTTGGTGACTAGTCCTATTTATTATTATTTATTTTCTGGATACCCTATTCTAAAATTGAAGTTGATCTTTTAAATCTCTTTTGTTTTCAAAGCAGTAAAGCACTTTCTATTTGGGCCTTAGTTTTACTTTTTTTGTTTGTTGGTCAGATGCACTTTCTCTGTATCTAATTTCCTCAACTGTACTGATATCTTCATCTTCTATTTTATCACCTTTTCTTCCATGATCATTTCCTCTTCAACCTGACCTTTTTATATTGTTCTTGAATTTGGCCCACTTTCTTTATTCTGGATGCTCAAATTTTGCATTGTTTCATCTTTCTTTATTTCTTTTATCTGAAATATATTTTTTATTAAAGCTTTTTATTTGTATAATATGTGTATGGGTATGAAATATATTTTCTTAAAAAGCTGTAGCTCAACCTGGTATAACGAAAAGAGAACTGAGTTTAGAAAATCAGCATCTAGATGATACAATGGAAAGAGTCAAAAGGACCTAAATTCAAACCTGGGCTCTAATTTCAGTTCTGCTACATGATGCCTGTGAGACTTTGAGTAAATCACTTTAATTGTTTCTGCCTCAGTTTTCTCATTAGCAAAAATTATGACTCCACGAAGTTATTCTTCACTGTGCAACAAATGTGCCTCTCTGAAATTTATACCCATACTTCAAGATAGCCCTTGACAGTCAGAAGGTTTAATCTCTTAAATGTCCCACTCATCCAGAGCTCTCTTTCAATGTCTCAGTATGGTGCAGAAGTGCCCTTTGATTCATAAAATCAATGCCAGAGGAACACAAATTATGGTAGGTTCTACAATGATGATTTCAAATATTTTACAATCACTTTGTCTGTTATATTTTTCCTCTACATTTTTCTTCTTCTTCAGTCTCAATAAGAATTCCCTCAAACTTTTTTTCTTTTGGCATATTATAATGATTGTTCTCATTGGCTATGTATGCTCCATGGGTGCATGACAGTGTTACAGCACATAAAGTAATAAAAGCTATCACACTTGGCTCTTTTCAACAGTGAGATGATTCAGGCCAATTCCAAGAGACTTGTGATGGAAAGAGCCATCTGAGTCCAGAAAGAGGGAGAAAAATTTGGAAAACAAGGTTTTGCAAGAGTGAATGTTGAAAACTAATTTTGCATATATTTTGAAAATATAAAAACTATTACTTAAAAAGTTATCATATGTAACACAAATAGGTATAAGACATTTTTATTAAGATATTAAGACAGAAGGTTAAATACACTGTTGATTATGTTGTGACACTAGAAGAACAAAGGATCTTAGCTACACCTACTGTTAAACATCCAAACTTCTTATGTTTGTTTATATAGCATAATATGAAATACTTATAAACATAGTGATATTATGAGATGGACAAGACAGGTATGCTACAGATGAGAAAACTGAAGTTCAACAAGGTCAAATGACTTATCTGGGGCGATATCTTTAGAAAATCAGCATCTAGATGGTGCAATGGATAGGTTCAAAAAGACCAAATTCAAATTTTTGCCTCTGATACTTACAAGTTGTGTCACTTTTGGCAAGCCCTTGAACCTTTATTTGCCTTCCTCAACTATAAAATTAGTATAATAGCAACATTTACCCTGTATGTTTGCTATGAGGATCAAATGAGATAATATTGGTGAAGTGTTTAGCATGCTGTCTCCCTGGCACATAAAAGGCAGTATATAAATGCTGTTTCTTATTATTATTGCTAAGAAATGGGAGAGCTGGATCCTGTACTGAAGTTCCTAGTATTCTTTCTAGCCCATTATATTATTTCTCTAAAACAAACAGCAATCCTGAAACTGAACAATGTTGAATTAGTGGATCTCTGAAAGACTGACATGGGAAGACCTTCAAATTAGAACTCTGAAAAAAAAGTTCTTTTCATGGACTATGAACATATCCAACTGGGGAGTAATGAAGCATTTATTCATTCATTCAACAAGCATCTATTAAGTAGCAGGAAATGAATTCAGATTTACTGAAAAAAATGGAGCAGGCACTACTCTCAAGATTGTTATTGTTTACAGGAGAGAGAATACATGTTTACATATATTCTGCTAAGTAAAAAAAAAGCCTGTGTGTGTGTGTGTGTGTGTGTGTGTGTGTGTGTGTGTGTATTTTGGGAGAGGGCTTATATAGGAGGAGAGGATATTTGAGTTAAGTCTTGCAAGAAGTTAGAAATCCTAACAGGTAGAGTTGAAAAGGAATTACTCAGGAGCCACAGGAGACAGCTTGTGCAAAGGTGCAGAGAGTGGAGATGTGGCAACAAAAAGCATTATTGGAAGCATCTTTTCCAGGAATAGAAAGGTCTTGGACAGTATTATTGGAAGCATCTTTTCCAGGAATAGAAAGGTCATGGTTCTAATGTTCTCTTTCTTCATCAGATTTCATCTGGAGTATTTTTTTCAGTTCTGGGGACCACAGTTTAAGAAGGATATAGATAAGGTTCCAAATGGAGAACATTTGGAAGATGAAGGGCCCTAATTCCATGTCATATGAAAATTTATTGAAGGATGTAGACATATTTATTGATATTGGAGAAGGCTGAATTGGAGTTTAGTAATTATCTTCAGATATCTGAAGGGCTATAATGTGTGGGTGGGATGGGGTTAGGTTTGTTATATTAGGCCTCAGGAGACAGTGGGTGGAAATTGTAAACTGTCACAAGGGAAATTCAACAAAGGTAGCCTCAGACATAGTCTCTAAGCAAGGTAATAAGTTATTACAAGGAGTCCTACCTGTTAATATAGTAAGTTAATGGATGCTTTGCTTTTAGCCTAAGACTCCAACAAGAATACACAACTTCCTCGTTATAAGCATAACACAAAATACAACAGAATAGGTGAAAAAATAATGAAATTGATTATAGAGTTAGTAACATCATGGGGTTGACAATATCAAATCTGGTTACATTACTCAGGTGTGGGAGACTATAGGACTGATTGGAAGTTGGGAATGAGAGACTAGCTATGATCCCCTCCTTCCCTCCTTTGACTAAAAAAAGTTCATTGTTTGATTTCACCAGCCAGATTAGAGACTGTGAACCAGATTTCTTTGACTAGCAAAGGAAATATGCTTAAAGGATAGCTTGGTGGCATAAAGATACTAGATCAGACTTCCTGAGGTCTACCTTCAATCCCAAATAAAGCATATTTCCTTGAGGTCAGAATAGAACAGTGATTACAAGAGGATCAGATTTTTAAACTTAACTTATTACAAGCTAAGTGATTTTCTATACTAAGTTCAAAGACAAAGAACCAAAGTTCAGCAGTTACAGGACAAGATCAATAGTCCCTTTCAACTCACAAATTCTGAGACTTTGTGACTATGTCATTCTGGTAATCAACAAACTTCAATGGCTCCCTATTACCTCTAGGATTAAACATAAAATCTTCTGTTTCACTTTTAAAGCCTTTCACAACCTGGCCTTTTCCTATCTTCTAAAATCTTCTCATGCCTTATCGCCCTCAATGTATACCAATTCATCATTATTGGCTTTCTTGCTGGGTTTTTTTTTTTTGTTTGTTTGTTTTGTTTTGTTTTGTTTTTTGCAGATGGGACAGTCTTTCAATTCTCTGCCTTTTTTCACTGACTATCCCCTATTCATGGAATGTTTTTCCTACTCACCCCTGCTTTCAGGCTTCTGACTTAAAACTTACCTTCTGCAAAAATTCTTTCCCAGTTTCTTCTCTGAAATTACTGCCCATTTACAATATATAGAACTTATATGTACACAATTGTTTGCTTGTTGTCTCTCCTGTTAGGATGTCAATTCCCCAAGGGAAAGAACTAGATTTCTGCTGTTTTTGGTTGTTGTCTATTTCCTTAGCACTTAGCAAAGTGCCTAATATCCAGTAAATGCTTTTGTTGTTTATGATGAAGATGTTGAAGAATAAGATGAGGAGAAAAAAGAGGAATAAGGGAAAATGTGGCCACAAATATAAAGAAGTATTCAGTATCCATGCTCCCAATAAAAGTGGGGATAACTATAACTGAATACTCTTCATAGATTTCAAGAAACAATTCATTGAATTATCAGAGCCAATTATTGAACATGCAAGAAGAAGGGTAACTTCTCTATTCTCTGTATCTTCCCTCACCAAAGAATTTGGGGATCTTCATTCTTGAATAAAAAAATGGAATATACATGTAAATTAATCTTTTTTTGCTTTAATATCTTCTGAAAACAAATTTACATTTTTTAGAAAACAGACCTATTGCTGAGTGTATTTGGGGGCCCACAAGAAGACTTACAAAGCTGAAAGTTGAATGCCCAAAATATGAGGTGGCATCTAGCTGTGCCTTTGAGAAGTTATATATACAACATGTAGAATGCAATCTTGAAGGTAAGTTTGGTTTCTTTTTGTCCTTGTCTCTCTATTACCCAGTAGACTTCTTGAAATACAGGAGATTCATAATGAATAGCAGGGGAGATTAGATGCATAAAATAAATGTAATAAAAACAAAACATGAAATATACAAAAAGTAAGTTGCATATGAAGTGCCAGAGAAAGGCAAAAGAGAGGTCTTACTTTATTATTAATTTATGTTTTAGTATAGTAAGAGTAGTATATGAAGAGGAGCAGAAAAATGAATTTTTCTCCTATGGCTAGGATCTTTTATGACTTTAGAACCTTGGCATCATGAAATTCTGACCAATTGATATGAATTTTAATTTAAATAAATTGCTATTAATTTCTAAACACTTATATTTCTTTTTTTTTTTTTTTTTTTTGTTGTTTTTTTAGAGGCAATTGGGGTTGTGACTTGCCCAGGGTCACACAACTAGGGAATGTTAAGTGTCTGAGACCAGATTTGAACTCAGGTCCTCCTGACTTCAGGGCTGGTGCTCTATCCACTGTACCACCTAGCTGCCCCATAAACACTTATATTTAATTATAAGATGCTAACTCCAATTCTTTTAAGTCCACTTAGAATTAAGCTAACCTCGGGGCAGAGCCAAGATGGTGAACTACAGACAGCTTTCTCTGTGAACTCCTTGAGATCAGGGCAACAGAAATATCAAAAACTGGAAAATAGGACTGGTGAATTGGAAAAAGAAAACAGTTCACTGAAAAACAAAATTGGTGAATTGGAAAAAATCACCAATTCACTGGAAAATAAAAATGGTGAACTGAAAAACAAAATTGGTGAATTGGAAAAAGACAACAATTCATTGAAAAACAAAATTGGTGAATTGGAAAAAGACAACAATTCACTGAAAAATAAAACTGGCAAAATGGAAAAAGAATGCATTGAATCAAGAAATTCAATTGGCCAGCTACAAAAGGAGCTAAAAAAGATAACTGAAGGAAATAATACTTTAAAAATTAAAATTGAACAAATAGAAGTAAATGACTCAATAAGACTTCAAGAATCAGTTAAACAAAAACAAAAAAATGAAAAAATAGAAGAAAATATGAAATATCTCCTAGGAAAAACAACTGACTTGGAAAACAGATCCAGGAGAGACAATTTAAGGATTATTGGACTCCCTGAAAGCCACGATGAAAAAAAGAACCTGGATGCTATCTTCCAGGAAATCATGAAAGAGAATTGCCCTGATGTTTTAGAATCAGAAGGCAAAATTGGCATTGAAAGAATTCACCGATCACCTCCAGAAAGAGACCCCAAAATTAAAACCCCAAGGAATATCGTGGCCAAATTTCAGGACTATCGCACCAAGGAAAAGATATTGCAAGCAGCTAGAAAGAAACAGTTCAAATACCGAGGAACTGTCATTAGAATTACACAGGATCTGTCAGCTTCCACTTTAAAGGATCGAAGGGCCTGGAACCAGATATTCCGAAAGGCAAAAGAACTTGGATTACAGCCAAGAATAAGTTATCCAGCTAGAATGAGCATCATCTTCCAGGGAAGAAGATGGTCATTCAATGATACAGTTGAATTTCACCTATTTCTAATGAAAAGACCTGATCTGAATAAAAAATTTGACCTCCAAATAGAGAACTCAAGAGAAGCATAAAAAGGTAAAAAGGAAGACTCTTGAGAACTATATTTCTACTATAGGTATCCTTTAAAGAATGGCAGTATAATTTGATTTTCTTTGATAATAATGGAAAAGAAATTAGAGGTGGAAGGGATACCATACTGAAAAAGAGAAAGGGGGGAGGGGGGAAAGGAGGCAAAATAAAGTAAAATTAAAGGAGGTAAAATAAGGCAAAATCTCATAAAGAGACATAGAAGATCTAATATAATTGAGGGAAAGAAGGGAGGGCGATGAGTATTGTGTAAACCTTACTCTCATTAGATTGGAATCTAAGAGAGTATATCAGACACATTTGGCTTCAAAGAAAGCACTGACCCTCCTTGTGGGAAGGTGGGAGGGAAAGGAGAAAAGGAAAGGGATAAACTAATAGAAGGATTAGGGGAAAGGTATAAAGGGGAGGGAGGGACTCTAAAGGGAGGAGGATTATTGGTGGGAGGTGGTCATCAAGAGCAAAGTACTGGGGAGGGGGGAAGGGAGAGAGGGGAAAGGGAAGAGAAAATCATAACTCTGGGTAAATAAGATGGCAGGGAATACAGATATAGTTATTTTAACTGTGAATGTGAATGGGATGAACTCTCCCATAAAACAGAAGCGGGTAGCAGACTGGATTAAAAGCCAGAATCCTACAATATGTTGTTTACAAGAAACACATCTAAAACATAGAGATACATACAGAGTAAAGGTAAAGGGCTGGAGCAGAATCTTCTATGCTTCAGGTGAACAAAGAAAGGCAGGGGTAGCAATCCTTATCTCGGATCAAGTAAAAACAAAAATAGATCTAATTAAAAGAGATAAGGAAGGAAACTACATTTTACTAAAGGGTTCCATAGACAATGAAGCAGTATCAATACTTAACATATATGCACCAAGTGGTATAGCATCCAAATTCCTAGAGGAGAAGTTAAGAGAGATGCAAGGAGAAATAGACAGTAATACTATACTAGTGGGAGATCTCAACCTTGCTCTCTCAGAATTAGATAAATCAAATTCCAAAATAAATAAGAAAGAAGTTAGGGAGGTTAACAAAAGGCTAGAAAAGTTAGGTATGATAGATCTCTGGAGGAAATTGAATGGTGATAGAAGGGAGTATACTTTTTTCTCAGGGGTTCATGGAACTTATACAAAAATTGATCATATGTTAGGGCATAAAAACCTCAAAATCAAATGCAGAAAAGCAGAAATAGTAAATGCATCCTTCTCAGATCATGATTCAATAAAACTCACATGTAATATAAGGCCAGGAGAAAATAGACCACAAGTTATTTGGAAATTAAATAATCTAATCCTGAAGAATGAATGGGTGAAAGAGCAAATTATAGACACAATAGAAAATTTCATCCAGGAGAATGACAACAATGAGACAACATACCAAAATTTGTGGGACACGGCTAAAGCAGTTATAAGGGGTAATTTTATATCTCTAGATGCTTACTTGCGTAAAACAGAGAAAGAGAAGATTAATGAACTGGGCTTACAATTAAAAAAGCTAGAAAAAGACCAAATCAAAAACCCTCAATTAAATACCAAATTGGAAATTCTGAAAATTAAAGGGGAGATCAATAAAATTGAAAATAAGAAAACTATCAAATTAATAAATAAAAGTAAGAGTTGGTATTATGAAAAAACCAACAAAATAGATAAGCCTTTAGTTAATTTGATTAGAAAAAGGAAAGAGGAAAATCAAATTATTAGTCTCAAAAATGATAAGGGAGAACTTTCCTCCAATGAAGAGGAAATTAGAGTAATAATTAGGAGTTTCTTTGCCCAACTTTATGCCAATAAATTTGATAATGTAAATGAAATGGAGGAATATCTACAAAAATATAGATTGCCCAGATTAACAGAAGAGGAAATAAATTATTTAAATAGCCCTATTTCGGAAAAAGAAATAGAGCAAGCTATTAATCAACTCCCTAAGAAAAAATCTCCAGGGCCAGATGGATTTACATGTGAATTTTACCAAACATTCAAAGAACAATTAATCCCAATACTATATAAACTATTTGAAAAATTAGGGAAAGAAGGTATACTACCAAATTCCTTCTATGACACAGATATGGTGCTGATAGCTAAACCAGGTAGGGAGAAAACTGAGAAAGAAAACTATAGACCCATTTCCCTAATGAATATTGATGCAAAAATTTTAAATAAGATTTTAGCAACAAGATTACAGAAAGTCATCCCCAAGATAATATATCATGACCAAGTACGATTTATACCAGGAATGCAGGGCTGGTTCAATATTAGGAAAATAATTAGCATAATCAATTATATCAATAACCAAATTAATAAAAACCATATGATTATCTCCATAGATGCAGAAAAAGCCTTTGATAAAATCCAACACCCATTCCTATTAAAAACACTGGAGAGTATAGAAATAAATGGGCTTTTCCTTAAAATGATTAGTAGTATCTACTTAAAACCTTCAGCAAGTATCATATGTAATGGAGTCAAACTAGAACCATTCCCAATAAGATCAGGAGTGAAACAAAGCTGCCCACTGTCACCATTATTATTTAATATTGTCTTAGAAATGTTAGCTTTGGCAGTAAGAGAAGAAAAAGAGATTAAAGGAATTAGAGTAGGTAATGAGGAAACCAAATTATCACTCTTTGCAGATGACATGATGATATTCGTAGAGAACCCTAAAGACTCAACTAAAAAACTACTAGAAACAATTCACAACTTTAGCAAAGTTGCAGGTACAAAATAAATCCACATAAATCATCAGCATTTTTATATATTACCAATAAAGTTCAGCAGCAAGAGATACAAAAAGAAATTCCATTCAAAATAACTGTTGATAGTATAAAATATTTGGGAATTTATCTGCCAAGAGATAGTCAGGAACTATATGAACTAAACTACAAAACACTTTCCACACAAATCAAATCAGACCTAGTCAATTGGAAAAACTTAAAATGCTCATGGGTAGGCCGAGCAAATATAATAAAAATGACAATACTACCCAAACTAATTTACTTATTTAGTGCCATACCAATCAAACTCCCAAGAAATTATCTTACAGATCTAGAAAAAATAGTAGCAAAGTTCATTTGGAAAAACAAAAGGTCAAGAATTTCAAGGGGATTAATGAAAAAAAAGGCTGACGATGGTGGACTTGCTGTACCAGATCTAAAACTATATTATAAAGCAGCGGTCATCAAAACCATATGGTACTGGCTAAGAAATAGAGTAGTTGATCAGTGGAATAGGATAGAATCACAAGACAAACTAGGCAATAACTATAGCAATTTGGTTTTTGATAAACCCAAAGACCCCAGCTTTTGGGATAAGTATTCACTATTTGACAAAAACTGCTGGGAAAACTGGAAACTAGTGTGGGAGAAATTAGGGCTTGACCCACATCTAACACCACATACCAAGATAAGATCTAAATGGGTTCATGATCAGGATATAAAGAGTGATACTATAAGTAAATTAGAGGAATGTAATATAGTTTACCTCTCAGACCTTTGGAGATGGAATAAATTTATGTCCAAAGAAGAACTGGAACTCTTAATTGAAAACCAGATAGATAACTTTGACTATATTAAGTTAAAAAGTTTTTGTACAAACAAAATCAATGCAGACAAGATTAGGAGGGAAGTAATAAATTGGGAAATCATCTTTACATTCAAGGGTTCTGATAAAGGTCTCATCTCTAAAATATATAGAGAATTGTCTCATATTTATAAAAATTCAAGCCATTCTCCAATCAATAAATGGTCAAAGGATATGAACAGACAATTTTCAGAGGATGAAATTAAAACTATTTATAGTCATATGAAAAGGTGCTCCAAATCACTGTTGATCAGAGAAATGCAAATCAAGACAACCCTGAGGTACCACTTCACACCTGTCAGATTGGCTAAAATGACAGGAAAAGTTAATGATGAATGTTGGAGGGGTTGTGGGAGGGCTGGGACACTGATGCATTGTTGGTGGAGCTGTGAACGGATACAGCCATTCTGGAGAACAATTTGGAGCTATGCTCAAAAAGTTATCAAACTGTGCATACCCTTTGACCCAGCAGCATTTCTATTGGGCTTATATCCCAAAGAAATCATAAAGAAAGGAAAAGGCCCCACATGTGCAAGAATGTTTGTGGCAGCCCTTTTTGTAGTGGCTAGAAACTGGAAATTGAATAGATGCCCTTCAATTGGAGAATGGCTGAATAAATTATGGTATATGAATATTATGGAATATTATTGTTCTGTAAGAAATGACCAGCAAGATGATTTCAGAGAGGCCTGGAGAGACTTACATGAACTGATGCTGAGTGAAATGAGCAGAACCAGGAGATCATTATACACGGCAACAACAGTACTATATGACGATTAATTCTGATGGACATGGCTCTCTTCAACAATGATATGTTTCAAACCACCTCCAATTGTTCACTGAAGAAAGCCATATACACCCAGAGAGAGGGATGCGAAATGTGGACCACAACATAACACTCTCATACTCCTTGATTGATGTTTGCTTACATTGTGTTTCCTTTATCTGATATATCGTTTGTGTAGATAAGATTTTTCTTGCACAACAATGATAAGTTTGGAAATATGTATACATATATTCGATTTGCCAATATTTTAACATAATTAACATGTAGTGGATATCCTTCCATCTAGGGGAGGGGTGGGGAAGTTGGGGGGAAAATTTGTAACGGAAAGCTATGTAAGGGTTATTGTTGAAGAATTACCCACACATATGTTATGCAAATAAAATAAAATTTAAAAAAAATAAAAAATAAAAACAAACAAAAAAAAAGAATTAAGCTAACCTCAATATATATTTATTTATATACCCCCTATATCTGTGCCCCAGCAGCTAGATGATATGCCAGACAGAATGCTGGGTCTGCAAGAGGAAGGCTGATCTTTCTGAGTTCAAATCTGGTCTCAGAAACTTACTAGCTATATAACTTGGACAAGTCACTTAACACTGTTTGCCTCAGTTCCTCTTCTGTAAAATGAACTGGAGAAAGAAATGGCAAAAACCTCCAGTATTTTTGCTAAGAAAACACCAAATAGGATCACATAAATCAGTAACAACAAAAATTCCTTTGCCTAAGCTTTGTACTGAGCAATGAAGTTATCCAAAAAAAAAAAAAATGAACTTGAGATATTTCTTCCCCTTATGTAGGTTATTAACTCAGAATTGTGAACATAAAGTAAATATATATGAAAATTCTATATATGTGGGAACCAATACACACACTTATACATATGTGCATGTAAATTTATACAGGAACTCATGTAAACAGGATATATACATATATACACACACATATATGTATATATACACAAATTAATATAAATTTGTATGCCTTAAAGATAGAAAACAATAATGATATTCAGTTATGGGTCTTAATCTATTTCTGAATAGTATAATCTTCTTTTGTTCCATTACCAGTTTTGTTATCTGTTACCCACACAATAACCTAATTGAGCCTTTAAGATCCACCATATTTGGGTACCCTGCCACTAATTGTTTTATAGGCACTAAAATTTATTTCAGCTGACCAGAAGTGAAAATTATATTCTTAATCTGGACTACTGAGAACTACATCAAAGGAAATTCCCTTTCTTGAATAATCTGAAATGTGATCCTTCACAAAGGACAATAACCAATTTCCTTTTGGCTTTCCTCCTCTGATTGTTCATTATGATCCCATCTGTCATTCCTAGATTACATTGGGAAGTTATCTATCCTGACAAACAGAATATGACATTTGTAATACAGTATAACTGAAGAAAGTAATTTTAACCTTTAGCTTCAATAAATGCCAGCCATGTCAAGTTCTGCAAACACTGCTTCATCTTCCCTGTAAAATGTTATAGCTTATGAAACATTAGAAAAATGTTGGTGGATACCAAAATCCAATTTTTTTTCTTTGAGAAAAATAATCCTACAACGACATCAAACATTTTCTTATCCTATTCCAATTAATATGTCCATTTTAACAAATTCAAATGAGAATACATTATATGCACATCTATATGTATGTACATATATATATATGCACATACATACATACATACACACACATAATTGAAAGTATTCCCACAGGAATATGTTTAGCCTCCAAAAAGCATCTTGCAGTAAACATCCCTTTAAAACTTTTCCCCCTCTTTTTTAGGTCTTTCTAAATTAGATTTAATTATTAATCATCTGGTTGCAAAGCTTAAGGCAAAGTTAATCTTCTGCAGACAAGCTGGGTCAGTAAAGAACGTGAGTATAGAAAGCAATAACAACATAGTTTACATATCAATAAAAGTTCTGGATCAAGAATTCACAATTTTTAGAACCATTTTCTTTTTTGACAATCCAATACATGGTAACAGTGAATTTGGGGCTACTTTTATTTTACAGTGCCTGGAGATAAAAGCCTGATCTAGGCACAATTGTACAATTCTATGGTTAAGCCATTTATCTGGAATTTCTAAGGCATTTCTTCAAATGGGAAAGAAAATTTTAAAGTAAAATATCCATTTAAAATTAGTTGAGGAGCATTTGTATACTTTAAAAAGTATCAAATAGGGAAACAATTAATCTAATTATTCTTTTGAAAAAGAGGAAGCAGCAGCAGCAGAAAAAGAAGAAGAACAAGGAGAAGAAGAAGGAGGAGAAGAAGAAGGAGAAGAAGAAGAAGAAGAAGAAGAAGAAGAAGAAGAAGAAGAGGAAGAAGAAGAAGAGGAAGAAGCAGAGGAAGGATAAGGAGGAGGAGAAAGAGGAAGAAAGAGGAGGAAGAGGAGGAGGAAGAGAAGGAAGTGGAGGAGGAGGAGGAGGAAGATGAGAAGGAGAAAGAAGAGGAGAAGGAAGATGAAGAGGAGGAAGAGGAGGAGGAGGAGGAAAAGAAAGAAGAGGGGGAGGAGGAGAAGGAAAGGGAGGAGAAAGAACAGTAGCAGCAGCAGCAATAACTAAGACCTAGGGAATTCACCAACTGGTTATTAAGCCTCTAAACATTTAAGATCATTTAAAATCTTTGATCTTATCAATTAACCATAGCATAGTGCTCTACCAATTAGCATAATGCCATAGTAAGCACTTAATAAATGCTTGTTCACTAATTTGTACAATTAGAATACAATACAATATTGTACAATATTAGATTAGAAATTGGCCAGAAATTATAGAATGGGTAAATAACAGAATAGATAATAATACAGAATGGATAAAATATCACTGGATATCACTTGAAACTAAGGATACCCTCTTGTCTCAGCTCCTCCAGATTCTAGTATAGTACTTTGTATTTTGAAGGAAGTTGTTCCTTCAAAGGTTTGAGAGCAAAGCTTGTCTGGACACAGCTATTCTATTGGTTCTTCCTCTTCCTCCAGTCAAAGAAATTGCAGAAGGGCAAGAGTGAAGGGGAAATAAGATAAAGGGGAAGTAGGAATAAAGGGGAAGTAGGGAAGAGAAGGGACAAGGGACAGGGGAAAAAAAGAGAAAAGAGAAGGTCAAAGAGAAGTGAAAGAAAGGAACCATTGAGATAGTACCTATTATATGCCAGACACTTTTAAGAAAGTGCAAGGGCATGTCCATCTTTCCTTACTCCTTTGTGAAGACTGATGAAATCGGATGATGAAATCGGAAAGATAGGTTGTCACTGGAAGGTTGAACATCTTCTATGTCCTTAGTTATTTATATAAAGTAAACTTGCGAACTTTGAAATACAGACAAAACAAGGGAATGCTTCAGAACTCAAGCAGTATGGAGTCAAGTCACTTATGGAGGAAGACTCTAGTTCTTGGGAGAGAAATGCTGTTTTGTCTTTTTCTTTTTTCCTTTTCTTAACTTACTGCCAGGTGTCTGGAGTGGGGAGGGGAGAATTTCTTTCCCATCATGAATCGCCATTTCAACAAAGCCACTTGCTCTGTTGTAGACACTGCATTCTGATGGGAATATACTAACACTGAGACCAGCAGTTGATACAGTTCCAAGGAGAGTGACCCTTGGCATCAGTGGGGATGTTTAGCAATGTATCCGAAAGAGAATTAGCCCTAGCAGTCAGGAGCTAAGCTTTGGAAAAGTTTAGGTTAAAGGAACCCATCTGAGGAAATCATCCAGCAGAGACACTTTGGAAGAAAAGAGAGGGGAATTCTAGAGCAGCAAAAGAGAAGTTAAGGAAGTGGGAAGAGGGGAAGAGAAAGTGGGAGGAAAGGAATAAGAAAAAAGAGGAAAGGAAGACTGAAGGGAAAAGTGAGAGGAAGGCAAAGTAACAGAGAAGGAAGGGGGGAAAGAGCAAAGGCTGGGGAAAGGGAAAGGAGAGAAAGTGGAGTAAAAGAGGGGAGAGGTAGAAGGAAAAGATGAGAGGAAGATAAGTTAAGGGGGAAGTAAGAAAAATAAGGGACAAAGGATCTGGTAAAAAAAAAAAAAAAAAAAGGTGGGGCAAGGGAAGGGAAAAGAGAAATGAAAGAAAAGGAATGATGGGAACATTGATATAACACCTACCATGTGCCAGACATTGTTAGGCACTTTGCAAATATTATCTCCTAATTCTCCTCACAGTAGGAGGAGGAAAAAACATCAGGTGCCTGTGGTATAGAAGGCATGAGTTGACTAAATCTAAGTACATTAGTGGGTGTTTATGATTTATGAATTATAATTTTTGTTGTGCAGACCCACAGAATAATAGAACCTAAGAAAACTATTCCCTAGAGGTTACAGTGTTTGAATGCAGGCTGGTGGAGGGATAACTCTGAAGAAGCTAATATATTTTCTTCACCTGCAAGTCAGAAACTCACAGAGTATTTCAATGCTTATCGAATATTATACAACATACAATAAAGTTTTCACTAATGAAACATTTCATGTCTCAAATGACCAATACAAAAATTTCTCCAAATGAAGTCAGATACTGGTAAGTTTAGATTATTATACTAAAAAAAAAGATCAAAATCTCAAATCACTTTGATCATCCATGGTAAAAAATAAGTTACCTTTTTGTCAGAAAATCAATTAATTCTCTAGCTGGATTGAATTAACACTAGGGCATTTCTTTTCCATATAGTTGTTATTTTTTTTTCTCCATTCGGGAAAATTTTCTAAGAGCTACTCTCTAATGAAAGGCCCAGAGGGGGCTAATATGGAAAAGGATGCAGAGATATTGAATTATAGTTTAAGATGGTATTGACATATCATAGGATTTTCATAAGTGTTTGTTAATGGGAGGAACCAAGAAGAGAAAGGGGGTAATAAGGGAGGAAGGAAAGGAGGTAAATAGACTTTTTAATCTTCCTGGATAAGGTTGAAAAATGAATTCCTGCCTGGAAAATTAAAACCTTTGGATACTATGGGTTATGGTTAAAATCCCAACTTCAGCTAATCTTAAATTCTAGTCAGAAAGCTCTTAAAATCTTGTTATAATAATGGACGCTTGTGACATTTTTATCACTTAACTTTTTCTTCTTGTATGTGGGTGAGTGCTCACAAAAATTGAGAATAACTAAATCCTTTCTGTTCATCTCAGGATTTAACATCTTGACATTTGAAAAAGTTCAGACTCTATATATACAGTAATTCATCATATTTAACTTACTCATAGTACCCACTGTACTAAATTGAAATGAGAGGTGGCCAATATAGATAAGCACACAAGTATATTAATGATAAAATGAAATAACAGGAAGATGAATAAAAGATGAATTTTGAAAGCAATTAATATAAGTATTATAAAAACACATATGGAGATGAACTTGTTTTCAATTTAAAATAAGTACCTCCTGAGCATCTCCTATTGACAGAAATTATTCTTGCTGGTAAGAGAAAGGGAAGAATAAAAAGCTTACAATCTTGTAGAGGGATATAATAAACATAAGGATAAAATTGGATCTGAGATTTCATTGGCATAGGGGACTACAATGCAAGTCAGCAGCTTCTTTGAAACTTTCAGCCTTAGAGAATCACCTAGGGCACTGGTTAAACTGGTTTCCCTGGCCTCTGAGACCAGCTCTCTGCCATCTTACCTTGCATTATTGTTTAGAAATAGAATGTATAGGGGCAGCTAGGTGGCGCAGTGGATAGAGCACCAGCCCTGAAGTCAGGAGGACCTGAGTTCAAATCTGGTCTCAGACACTTCCTAGCTGTGTGACCCTGGGCAAGTCACTTAACCCCAATTGCCTTAGCAAAAAGCAAAAAAAAAGAAAAAAAAAAGAAATAGAATGTATAGCTGCCTTCCAGCTTTAGCTCAGACTTTTCTTAAGGAAAATCTTTCTTAAGAACTTGTGTTCAGGGGCAGCTAGGTGGCACAGTGGTTAGAGCACCAGCCCTGAAGTCAGGAGGACCTGAGTTCAAATCTGGTCTCAGACACTTCCTAGCTGTGTGACCCTGGGCAAGTCACTTAACTCCAATTGCCTCAGCAAAAAGCAAAAAAAAAAAAAAAAGAATTTTCGTTCATAGAAATTACAGAATCTCAGAGTTAGAAAGGTCTCAATCTTCATCTACTGACCAAGAGTTCTTATCCTTCTGAGGGTATGTTATGTTCCCCTTTAGCAGCTGAGTAAAGCCTATGACCCTCTTTGTGGATTATGTTTTGATGTGCATAAAATAAAATAGGTAAAATAATAAAGAAATTAATTATATTGAAATTTCTCATTAAAATACATATTTGTATGTATATACACATACATGTATGTATGTTTGTATATATTATATATATATATATATATATATATACACACACACACATATGTTCATGAATCCATCTCTTAAAAGATAAACCATAGCTTCTCTCTTAAGAGAACATGTCATCCCCCCTCAGGCCATTTCTCCGACAGGGATCAGCCTAGCATTACCACTCCACCATTTAATTTTCACACTCTTCTCTTTCTGTCAGTTTAACCTCTTTGGTCAAGATTTTGGTTCTACCTCATTTATCCTTGTCACTGGGCCACCTTGAGTTCAATCTCTCTAATGTTACCCTTTAGTTTACCTGAAGCATAAATGCAGTGTGGTAAATTTCCTGGATTTGAAACCTGTCTTTGCAATCTATTCTCTATGTAACGTTTGGCAAGCTTTTAACCTTTATTAGTCTAGGTTTCCCTATCTGCACAATGTGTATAATAATACACATATACCATGTGTCACTGGGTTGCAGTGAATAAGAAAATATGTAAATTATAATATTGTGTAACTCAAAGCTACTATACACATCAGGTAATATTATTGTAATTATTATTCATGTTTGGCCTAATCTGAGTACTTCCTGAAAGAAAGTAAGGGAAGAATCAAAGTCAATATAACTGAAGAGCTTCATAATTAGGTAAAGTTGCAGTGAAAGACTACATTAATCTAGGTTATTCAGATAAGGCCTTAGCCTTAGGTGCATAGCTCACAATAGAGACAATCATTATATGTAGAACTGACTTTCCTGTGTAGACAAAGGGTTGAACTTGCAGTCAGGTATGACTTGGGGTAAATCCTCACCTTTAGAACTTACTAATTGTATAACCCGGAGAGGGAGGAAGGGAACAAGCACTCATATAACACCTACTTTAGGAAAATCACCAGGCAGGGTAGGTGCTTTTATGATCTCCCATATAACCTGAGGAAACTAAAGCAAATAAACATGTCCAGAGTTATTCAGCAAGTACATGTCTGAGGCCAAATTTGAACTCCGGTTTTCCTGAATTCTGGTCCAGTGTTCTATTGATCTCATTACTTCTCCAGGTGCCTCAGCTTGGGCAAGTCATTTAAACTCTCATCTACAAAATGAGGACTAGCATTCTCATCATTTCAGACTGGGCTTGTGAGAATCCAATAAGAAAATATTATTTTAAAAATGTACATCTTAAAGTAGTATACAAACGACGGTAATTATTATTTATTATTAAAATAAAACACATTGGCAATGAAAACATTAAAAATATTAATTTGTAATTAAGGTAGCTTGTAAAATAAAGAATTAGTTATTTTTTTCAGTTGCCAATAAATCTGTAATCTCACTTGGTTTCACACTGTAAAATACTTCTTGAAAATGAATTATTGTTTAGAAAATTTAACCTCCCAAAATGGAGAAATAAAAAAAAATGTTTTTACTTTTTCTATATATAAAATATGTATCTTGTTAATTGAAAAAATATTGTATAAGTAATATAAATTTTAAGGAGTCCAGACTAAATATTCAGATGATATATACATGAATTTGAAATTAATTATTCAAAAGAAGAAAGAGTATTCCACGTAAGAATCAAGCTTGTAATGAGCTCTAAAAAATAATTTTCTATGGTCAAAGGATAGGAACAGACAATTTTCAGAAGAACAAATTAAAACCATTTCTAGTCATGAAAAAATTGCTCTAAATCACTATTGATTAGAGAAATTGAAATTAAAACAACTTTAAGGTACCACTACACACTTCTGAGATTGGCTAAGATGACAGGAAAAAAAATGTTGGAGGGAATGTAGGAAAACTAGGACACTAATACATTGTGGTGGAGTTGTGAACTGATTCAATCATTCTGGAGAGCATTTTGGAACTATGGACCAAAGGACTATCAAACTGTGCATATCCTTTTGATCCAGCAGTGTTTCTACTGGGCTTGTATCCCAAAGAGATCTTAAAGAAGGGAAAGGGACCCACATGTGCAAGAATGTTTGTGGCAGCCCTTTTTGTAGTGGCTAGGAACTGGAAACTGAATGGATACCCATCAATTGGAGAATGGCTGAATAAGTTATGGTATATGAATGTTATGGGACATTATTGTTCTGTACGAAATGACCAGCAAGATGATTTCAGAGAGGTCTGGAGAGACTTACATGAACTGATTCTAAGTGAAGTGAGTAAAACCAAGAGAACATTGTAACACATCAAGAAGAAGATCATATAATGATCAATTCCCATGGATGTGGCTCTTTTCAACAACCAGGTTACTTAGGCCAATTCCAAAAGACTTGAAATGGAAAGAACCATCTGCATTCAGAGAGAGAATGTATGGGACTGAATGTGGCTCACAACATAGTTTTTTCACCTTTTTTGTTGTTATTTGCTTGCTTTTTTTTCTTTCTCATTTTTTTCTTTTTGATCTGATTTTTCTTGGGCAGCATAATATATGTGGAAGAATTGTACATGTTTAGCATATATTGGATTACTGTCTGGAGGAGGGGATGGGAGACAGGAAGGAGAAAAATTTGGAACACAAGGTTTTGCACAGGTGAATGTTAAAAACTATTCTTGCATATATTTTGAAAATAAAAAAGTATTTTAAAAAACCTTAATTTTCTTAAAATCTGATTTAAATTTGAAAAATTACTAAAACATTTATACCTTTATTTAAGAAAACAGAAAAATATGTCATATTTATGGTTTTAAGTCTTTTTTCTCCAGAAGCAATTCTTCTTTGTAATTTTTAGGTTTCTCGCCAATTTAAATAGTGGGATAGAAAAAGTTTTACATATGTTTTTTCTAAGAATCAAAACCATTCTTATAAAACACATTATATCACAATCATAAAGAATAGTTTCTTCTTGAGTTTACAATAATCAAACAATAAAGAATTTAATTTATTTAATATACCTTATCTTCTGTAATTTTCTTTTTAAGATAAAAGTGTTATGTTCACTAAATGTAATTGCCTGTCACTTCTCTGTATTATGCTCAATATTGGTCATTTAAAAATACGGAAATTCACATTTCCTATAGAAAGGTCAATGTGTTTAGCAAATGGCATCATTAATTGATCTACAAATCAAGCTACTCTAGGAAAATAATTTTTTAAATGGTTGAAAAAATGTGATAGCTAGAGAAAACTATCAGGTATTGCAAGGTTTATACAGTATCAAAAATGGTCAGCTTTACTGATAGGGAAACCAAATGGAAAAAACAGAACCAACCAACCAAAAAAAAAAATTCCTAAACCAAAGCATAAATGTAAAAAAAGAAATGTAACAAGGAAGGAAAAGCAGGTGAAGAAGATCAAGGGAAAAAAAACCCAACATGTTTTTAAAGACAGAGAAACAAAGACAAAGACAGACACACAGAGAGATACAGACAAACAGAGAAATACAGAGACAAATAGACACACCCACAGAGAAAAAGAGACAGAGATAGAATCAAAGATTCTGAGAAAGCAAGAGCTAAAGGAGGAAGTTTCATAAGCATCCCTGTGAGGATATAAAAGATTGTATGTTTTATGACCACTTGAAAGAATGAAAATAAGAGAAAGACAGCATAACTGAAATAGATTTTTTTTTGTATTTCAGAATCAATCTTAAAACATTATTGTTTCAAAACCATTTGGTACTGGCTAAGAAATAGAGCAGTCGATCAGTGGCATAGGATAGGTTATCAGGACAATCTACGCAATAACTTTAACAATTTAGTGTTTAATAAACCCAAAGACTCCAGCTTTTGGGATAAGTACTCACTATTCGGCAAAAACTTCTGGGAAAATTGGAAACTAGTGTGGAAGAAATTAGGGCTTGACCCACACCTAACACTCACATACCAAGATAAGATCTAAATGGGTTCATGATCTAGATATAAAGAGTGATATTGTAAGCAAATTAGAGGAACGTAGTATAGTTTACCTCTCAGACCTGTGGAGATGGAATAAATTTATGTCCATAGAAGATCTGGAACTCTGAGGTACCACTACACACCTGTCAGATTGGATGAATGTTGGAGGGGATGCGGGAAAGCTGGGCCACTAATACATTGTTGGTGGAACTGTGAACGGATCCAACCATTCTGGAAAGTAATTTTGAGCTATGCTCAAAAAGTTATCAAACTGTGCCTACCCTTTGACCCAGCAGTGTTTCTATTGGGCCTATATCCCAAAGAGATCTTAGAGGAGGGAAAGGGACCCACATGTGCAAGAATGTTTGTGGCAGCCCTTTTTGTAGTGGCTAGAAACTTGAAACTGAATGGATGCCCATCAATTGGAGAGTGGCTGAATAAATTATGGTATATTAATGTTATGAAATATTATTGCTCTGTAAGAAACAACCAACAGGATGATTTCAGAGAGGCCTGGAGAGACTTGCATGAACTAATGCTCAGTGAAGTCAGCAGAAGCAGGAGATCATCATACACAGCAACAACAGTATTACATGATGATCAATTCTGATGGACATGGCTCTCTGCAACAAAGAATTGTCTCAAACCAGTTCCAGTTGTTCACTGAAGAAAATCATATACACCCAGAGAGAGGGATATGAAATATGGACCACAACGTAACATTTTCATGCTCTCTATTGAGGTTTGCTTGCATTGTGTTTCCTTTCTCTGATTTTCTTTTTTTTTCTTGTAGATAGGATTTTTCTTGCACAACTTGTCAAGTATTTCAACATTATTAACATGTAGTGGACTTCCTGCCATCTAGGGGAGAGGAGGGGACTGGGGGGTAAAATTTGTAATGGAAAGCTTTGTAAAGATCAATGCTGGGGAACTACCCATACATATGTTATACAAATAAAAAGCTTTAATTAAAAACAAAACATCATTGTTGAAAAGGACATTTAAAATTCCACAATCTCCATTCTTTCAAGAAAAAACAAACTCAAACCATAAAAACATATTAAACTTTTTCTTAGATTAACACAATAATTGATTTTTTATCCTTATGTAAATTTGGTCTCTCCAATTATTCCTAGGTACTGGGAAAATAGCCTTGGATTAATCCTTGTCTATGAATAATAAGTAAAAAAGTAATCTTCACACACCTAGTTATCATTGACCATACATAATTACATTTAATCTATGAAATAAAATAGAATCAAACTATTTAGAAACAACAAAATAGTAGATTTAGAAATAGAATTTATCTTCAAGGACATCATTTTCAGTTTGGGACAATTGAGATGCCAAGAGAAAAATTAACTTGTCCATATAGATAGTAGGTGACAGAAATGGGATTTGAACCAAGATATCCTGACTTCAAAACCAGCATACTTTCTATTGCATCATTCTACTTCCTGAACATAAGAAATTAGCACTTGCCAGCTGTTTCCTTTTTACACCTTCTGTACTTTTCTATTATCTTTATCTTTCTCTTAACAAAGAGTCCCTTAATTCCCTCTCTCTAATTTGCGGAGTTTCTTCTTACTTTGCTGGAGACCCAGACATTCATGCCACTTTCCTGCCAACTTTTCATGATGTGACCTCACATCTTTTCTCTCCTGACTTCTTTCCAATATCCCTTTACAACTTGCTTTTCCCTATTAGAATTTCCTGGAGGCCATGAACCACTTTGCTTGTTTGCTTGCATTTGTATCTTCATTACTTAGTATATTGCTTGACACTTTGTAAATATTTAGAAATTTCATATGTATGTATTTATGTATGATGTGTATAGGTATATATATATATATATATATCTTTGTGTGTGTGTGTATATCTACATATTCATATAGCTTAGCCATTCTTACAATGGCAGTTTCAACTTCTTTAGGGACTTTGAAGTATAGGTATAAATTGATTCTAAAGCACAGAATCTCACATAGAATAGGTCAATAAGTGTTTGCTGTTTAGATTTTTTAAAAAAATATATGGGAAGGAGGCAGCTAGGTGATGCAGCGGATAGAGCACCAGCCCTGAAGTCAGGAAGACCTGAGTTCAAATCTGCTTTCAGACACTTAACATATCCTAGCTGTGTGACCCTGGGCAAGTCACTTAACCCCAATTGCCTCAGGGGAAAAAACAAAACAAATATATATTATATATATATATACATATATATAGGAAGATAATGGAAGTAAAGATAGGTAACAAAAGGATCAACTAGTTTTGTAGAGATAATTCTAAGTGTTTTGGTAAAACAATATTAGCTGAGAGAAATGAGAAAAAACAAAAATAAAAACAAAAAACAATAGAGAATATCAAAAATGGTTCTTGGTTTGTTTTCCCAATATAGGGGTATAAGAAGTAAATCACAAAGATGAAAGTCCTACTTGAGCTGAATAGGATAATGAGAGAGGATGATGAAGATTTGCATAACTCTTATTTATTTTCTCTGTTAATGCCAATGACTTTGGAGTTGAAAAAGGACAGAATGAAAAAAAAAATGGGAGTTGAATCCTAAGATAAATAGGAACCTCTATATGATATGGATGAATTTTAGTTCCTTAGCCTAGTTAAGTTATATCCTAGGCTAAGTGAAATACATAACCGATGTGATTTTTTACCTATTCTCAATATTTTTTTTTTTTATTTTTTAAATTTTTTTTCTTTAACGTGTGCATTTTTATTTGAACTGGTCTTAAGTCAGTGTACAGGTAAAGCTCCTCCCCTCCCCCAAGTACTGGCACCAATCTCAAAACTCGGCGGGGAGATTGTAAAAGTCTGCATTCACATATCTATGTTGGGGGCAGGGAGGCAATTTAGGGGGCCATTCTTTATGGCTCTGACAATTAAAAAAAAAGGAACAAGTATTTAGGCGGAAGATACAAAAAGATTTTTTTTTTTTGTTTTAAAGGATTACATAATTTACATGTAAAGCAATACTAGTACCTTCCCTCCTCCCCCCCTCCCCGTCTGGATTTTTTGTTAAATAGCTCCTTTGCTCTGTGTAAGAGCAGGACAGTCTTCATAGAGGCAAGTAACTCTGTAACAATGCATTATACAATTTTGGAATGACTTAAAAACAAAACAAAACAAAACAAAAAAACAAATGTACAATCAGAGTCCTGAAGACGCACTGTAGAACTTCGGGGATGTTTGCCTCCAACATACTTAGACTGCTCATCACCTTCACTGTTCCAGTTTTTAAATCCTGAGTCAAGCACCAAAAAAAATAAAACAAAACAAAACAAAACAATAACAAAAACAAAAGCAAAAAAGCCATGCCAATCTCATCTCTTTGGGGCAATTATCATGTCACACCCTTTGGAAAAAACAAAAAAACAAAAAAACAAACAGTCCATTTAGAAGCATTTTCGGTAGACAATGGAGGGCCCAGATTCATCATACTCCTGCTTGCTGATCCACATCTGCTGGAAGGTGGAAAGAGAGGCCAGGATGGAGCCTCCAATCCAGACAGAGTATTTGCACTCAGGTGGGGCAACGATCTTGATTTTCATTGTGCTGGGGGCTAGGACTGCAATCTCCTTTCCTGTCAGCAATGCCTGGGTACATGGTGGTACCACCAGACAATACGGTATTAGCATACAGATCCTTACGGATGTCAACATCACACTTCATGATGGAGTTGAATGGATTCCACAGGATTCCATACCTAAGAAAGATGGTTGGAAGAGAGCTTCTGGGCATCGGAACCGCTCATTGCCAATGGTGATAACCTGACCATCAGGAAGCTCGTAGCTCTTTTCCAGAGAAGAGCTAGATGCAGCAGTGGCCATCTCCTGTTCGAAGTCTAGGGTGGCATAACACAGCTTCTCCTTGATGTCACGTACAATTTCCCTCTCAGCTGTAGTAAAGCTGTACCCTCTCTCGGTGAGGATCTTCATGAGGTAGTCCGTCAGATCACGGCCAGCCAGATCCAGAAGGAGGATGGCATGGGGAAGGGCATAACCTTCATAGATGGGCACAGTGTGAGTCACACCATCACTGGAGTCCATCACAATACCAGTGGTATCACCAGAGGCATACAGGGACAGCACAGCCTGGATGGCAACGTACATGGCTGGGGTGTTGAAGGTCTCAAACATAATCTGGGTCATCTTTTCTCTGTTGGCTTTAGGGTTCAGGGGAGCTTCTGTGAGCAGCACAGGGTGCTCCTCAGGGGCCACATGGAGCTCATTGTAGAAAGTGTGATGCCAGATCTTCTCCATGTCATCCCAGTTGGTGACAATACCATGTTCAATGGGATACTTCAGGGTCAGAATACCTCTCTTGCTCTGGGCCTCATCCCCCACATAGTTGTCTTTCTGGCCTATGCCCACCATCACACCCTGATGTCTGGGGAGCCCAACAATGGAAGGGAACACAGCCTGAGGGGCATCTTCTCTGGCAAAGCCAGCTTTGCACATTCCAGAGCCATTGTCAACAAGGATAGCAGCAATATCATCATCCATGGCAAACTTTGAAGTGGCAGGTTTAAACCCTTAAGAGAGAGAGGAGGTGGTGCCGCACCTGGAGGCAGGGGGGAGGCAAGTGCACGCTGGGGGTGGAAGGGCTCACTGCTCTATTCTCAATGTTTCAAGAAAGACTGGAGAATGGGTGAAATATCATAAGACTGCAGAAAGGGAAAGTCACCTTGATGAAAAAAAAGGAATAAATTGAAGACTGTAATCCTAGGCCTTGGTCCAATTCTTAATGAAATTCTATAATGAATTTTTATCCAGATATTTAGGGAATATTTGGAAAAGTTAACAGTAATCGCAAGGAACTAACATGGCTTCATTAAGAAGTAATCATTTCAGATTAACCTAACTTTTTTTTTTTTTGCTGAGTGACTCTGATTTCCCTTTTGTCATCCACTAGCATATTAGCCATATGTATTCATTACGGAACTGGTTTTTAGTCATATGCCCAAGGTTTGACTCCTTTCCCATCAAATTCTACTTCTTTCATAATGAATACACATTGTGAATTATGAAGAGCAAAACATAAGTATTCATAGGAGAACATATACAAAGTAATACACCGAGTAAATGAGATCTCACAATGGGAGCAAGGTAAGTTAACTGAACAAAGAAAATCACCAAAGGAAAAATTCCCTAAAATTTCTAGCATTGGAGACTACTGAAAAATGACTAAACAAAACATTTGACTCTCATAATAACCCTGTGAAATAAATGCTATTATTATGCCCATTTTATTGTAGAGAAAACCCAAGGGAAACCAAGTTTAAGTGACTTGCCCGAGTCACATTGCTAGCAAGTGACTGAGATCAAATTTGAACTCATGCCTTCCAAATTTCATGGTCAACTCTCTAGCCCAGGACTACATCAAGTGTCATTGTGACCCCAAGAGTCACAGTTTACATCACTACTGGGCCACCAGCTGCCAGAAAAACAGTAATATAAACAATTCTTCAATAAAGAAATGAGAAACAACAAAAAGAATCCCATTTAAGAAGCAAACAGATCTAATATATTTCATTAAAAATGATTCTGAATACATACATTATTTATTTTCCTAAATATCTTTTTTTAGGTTTAGTCATTCATTACCTAATATGCAAAAACAGTTTTCCTAAGAGGAAGTTAGAGAAGTAGTTTGACTTAATGCGTTAAGAGGCAGGAACTATCTAGAGTGTAATCATTTTATCTATTAATAGAACAGCATACTTTCCCCTCTTTGAGACATTTTTTCCAGCATTATACCATACTGAATCAGCTAAAATTATTTCCTTTAAAATTATTTTAAATTCTTGTATTACTTAAAATTCTATCTAAATCAGTTCCTTAAGGTACTATCTAATCAAGAATGCTAACAAACAATCACAGAATAGAAAACAAGTCAGATACCAGACAGAAGGAATCAGAAATAAGCTTTTTTTTTCTCCAGGGAAAAGATAAGCAAAGATAAACAGTATTATGGTCTTGCAGGTTTTTCAGAGTGAAGAAAGAAATAGAGAGGATGCCCTTGGCTTAGAGTAGAATAAATTGGGGAAAACAGTACAAGATAAATTTGTAGGCCTCTGTTTAGGTTTAAGTAGGTTGGTTTGAGAATAAAGGTTTAGCTGGGAGTATTCAAAGAGAAAATCCCTAAAGGCAATAAGGTTAAAGTCAGCCTCACGGGTATAAACTAACTTGAATTTTGACACTAAGTACACCTGGAACTAATATAAATTGCCACAGAGGAGACCTACAGCAAGTTTTGTAAATGAGGGGTTGAGAAGAAGAATCAATTAGGAAGGAAGCTTAGTGTCCTGTTATCTTAATATTTCTATATGCATTAGTAAATTGTGCTTGATACTATAAATTGATGGAAATTGTTCTACAGAAATACTATATTTAAATTAGGTATTTAATTGAGCTGTTTTTTGAAAAAAAACAAAAACAAAAAACTAAACTCCTTCCTGAAACAAAAAGCAACAAAAATAATTTCATATTTTTAAATAGCAATATTATTCTGATGATTCCATATGGTAAAAATGCTATGACTTCTAAAGAATGAAAAATTTAAGTCATTCAAAGAGTAATGGAAACATATGATGGGCATAAAGAGTCTGTATCATATTTACATTTTAAGTTAAGAAATGGATCATTGTCATTGAGGATCCCCTAATCTGTTGCATTAGAAAGCAGGCTATATGAAGAATAGGAGAAAACCTGATAAAAATAATAGTAGGAGAGGATGCCAAGTATGGAAGGAATTGAGAGACAGAAAACACAGGGGATGAAAAAAATTGTTTATAGAAGATACAATACAGAAGCTGATAAGCTGATTCACAGTGATAGGACAATATCTATAGATGTCTTTCTGGGATTTATGCTTACTGAAAGAGAGAAGCTGCTTTCTAAGAAGTAAATAGGGAAAGGAGGGATTGCTCTCTAGAACCACTCATAATCTAAAAATGGGGAAAACATAAAAAGCTAATGCATTGATTTTTTTTTTTTTTTTTATTACCCTCATTGATTTGAGAAAGAGAGAGAGATGTTGAGGTGTGAGAAATGAGGATTGAGAGATCACCTTGGCCAGTCTGGGGCTTGAGAAGGAATTCACAAGCCCCAATGAATGAGGTGAGAGATTTGTGGCAAAAATGGGTTTATTATGCTGAGAAAACAATTCTCCCAGTAGGCCAGTTCCAAAGGGAAGTAGCAAAAGGTAAGGTATTAGCAAAGGTGGGTTTACACCGAGCAGTGACTGAGGCAGGGCCTTTCCTGATGCAGGAATTAGCAAAGATTGGGGTTTAGAGTCATCCTTTTATTTTGTTTTCTAAGCCTGAATTCAGGCTGGGGAGATTAAGGGTTAGTTTCTATAAAGGGCAGTGATTATGCCCTAGGCCAAGATTTCCAACTGAATAGATAGAGATCCCATCTAGGAATTTCCCTATGAACTGGTGGATGGAGCCCCTCCCAGAGATCAGGAAGGGTTTCCATTTAGGATCTCTCCAGTCCAGGACCACCCTCTCCCCAAGAGTCACAGTTTATATCAGAGAGTAAAAAAAGATGGACTTTATATCTATTTTTCTGTGGGAAAAAGTGACTCTTCTGAGAGGTCTTTAGAGAATACAGAATCCTATGATATCTGATGATTGATCTGAGAAAAGGCTATTTGATCTTCAGCTAGACATGAAGAAATACCTCAGAGCACCAGAAGTCTGAGGAGCTTAATAATTCTCTTAAGGCAAATGCTATTCATGAAAGAGTGTAACACTCTTTGCATCCTGCTTAAAGTAGCTATGTGCTAAAAGAGCTTAAAATTGCATACAGAGCCCAAAAGCAGCCAAAAAAAAAAAAAAAAAAAAAGAGGCTTTACAAAGCAATATTACTGTACAGTTTGGAATGGGACCAGATAGCTGAGAAGCAGTTTTGGTCAATAGGTAATATGTGGTATAGTCTGAGATTATAGTCTGATATATATATATATCAGGAATACTTATAGGTATTCATTATACTTTAATTATTCCTGCTCTTGGCTTCTGTTCAAGAAATATTAATAGCAATCCTTATTTTGACTTATATTGATCAAGTTTTATAATCATTCTTGCTTGTGCTTTATCATACAGTAAATATTTTAGGATTATGAATTAATAGTATCAATGTGGCTTTGTTTAAAGGAGAAGCATATCTTTGAAGATCCAAAATCTAAAGTGGTGAATAATTGGATACCTTTACCAATACTACCAACAATGCTTCTCCTCCAAATCCCCTCATGTACACATACACCACACACACACACACACACACACACACACACACAAACACGTGGGGGTTACCTCTTTGAGAATAATTTTGAGTTGTAACAAAATGTCTGATCCTCTGAAAAAATTGTCCCAATCTGAAGTATATGCAGATATGGGTGAGTGATTCAGCCCCAGTTCAGAAACAGAGAATCTGGGGAAATCTGGGGTTCAGTACCACAATCAGGTTCAATAAGAGCGCTGATCTAGAGAGTCACAACTCTTTGAAGAAGAGTGGGCAGACATTTACTGAAATATAGTAGAAAGCCCTAGTGTGCTATTATATGTCAAATATACTGTAAATAGCTTGATCTTTCAATATATTTTTACATTACTATTGAGCATAGCTATTCACACTATTATATGATTCATAGGAAAATGTGAAACACAGAAGGTGAACTGCTTGTTCCAGATCTGTAAACAGTATACTATGTTTATGGATGATGATAGGTTTTTATTATGCTTTAAAAGTTCAGCAAAAACAACCTTTACAATGCCATCAGCTAAAATGTCATGTTCTCTCCTAATGTGATTCTGAGAATGTTGAGTTTTACATAAAATCTGATTCAACAGCTTGAGGAAGTCTTTTTTTTTTTTAAACCTGAAATTTGATTGCCTTGTGTGTATTTGAATGATTCATTTCTAAAAATAGTTATTAATCAGGGTCAATCAATTGAAAGATTAAAAACCTACCAGATTTATGGACAATTTTAAAGATGAAATATCCAATAGATTGTTATTTTCAGATGCAATTATTTCATTGACAATTATAGACTTTCAGAGCTGAAAAGGGCCACAGGTAGCATCAATTAATCAGCTGCCCTTGTGACAAAAAGGAACTAAAGCCAAGGAAGGTGGATTTGCTCAGGAACACATGGCCAGGTACAGGAAGGACTAGGTCTTCTCTCTTGTATGAAAGCAGCTGCTGCATAGAAGGCAATGAAGGCAGTAAAGGAGGCAAATGTGAAGGAGACTGGGAGCAAAACTGGCCACATATAGCTATCCCAGTGTGTCTATCCAGCCTGCTCTCTCTTTCTCCTTCTCCTGAATATTAAGTGCAATAAATCAAGAAATTCTTTGTCAAACTTGATAGAATTGCTTATCTTCTTTTTAAACCCCAGAAGGGAATGCTAGCCCTTGTCTCTTGATCACCCTCCTTCAGACTATTTTTTAAAAAGGATAAATATTGGTCTTGACCATATGCCCCGGACTGTTTCCATATCTAGTATTTCATCTTGACAAGCTACATCTTAATTACTGGATCAAAGAGTCAATAGAGAATAGGAAACTTTAAGCTGAAAAGATAGGAAGTGGACAGGTTATAAAGGGCTTTAAAAGCTAAAGTCATTACCATGGTGTCAACTGAGACATTTCTCAGAATGAGAAGCACTACAAAACTGCAGGGATTCCCTTTGGCATATTGAATAAAATTCAAACTTCTCTGCCTGATGCTCAGGGGCCTCCATAAGTTGGTGCCATCTCTGTTCTCCCCTGCCATTTTATTTCATACTTTTATCTTCTGGGAATTGTCCAGCTTTAATATTGATTGTCTTGAACACAGCCATGTGTTCTCAACTCTCTATTTTCCTCCCATGGTCTTTATAAGATTATAGTATAATAGAGTCAGCATTAGAAGGCTTTGAGTTGGCAGGGAAGTCTGAGAACATTTAATTCAACCCTCTCATTTTATAGATTAAGAATCTGAAGCTTTAAAGAGGTAAAATGAGGTGTCATGCAGAAAATGCCAAAGGTAGGATTTGAATTCACTTCATCTGATGACAAATTCAGGGCTATTTCCACTGCAGCATGTTTTAAAAATGTTTCTCATTGTTATGTAATGCTTTCTTTTTATGCTGAATTCTTTTATAATTATTTATCCAAAAATATCAATAAAACTAAAATTTCTTTGCAACTATTTATAGTTTTGGCTAAAATTATTAATGTCTTTTGTTGTTTCATAACATTTATTTCTGAATTTGTCCCTCCCACATCTCTCATTACACTCATCCCCTAGTTATGACAATGAGCCAACACTTGAAACAGATTTTAAAAAGTAGAAAAAAGAGTTGTTAATCAAAATCAATCAATAAACTATCAGACAATTTATATAATGCTGTATATCCATGGTTCCCTATCACTTCAATGAAAAAAGGCAAGATACTTTTTCAACTCTTCTCTTGGCCCATAGCTTGGTTATTGTAATTTTACATATTAAATTTTGATCCCTCCTTTAAGGTCAATCTCAAATGTCTCCTTTACAAGATTTTCTTTGATTCCCTTCTATCAATGAACTTTTTTTTTTCCTAATGAAATTACCATATATTACTCTTCATCATAATGTTCTATGTATGTTAATTATGCCCTGAATTGGGTAGATGATGTTGTTTCCAATGCTCAAAAATTCCACGAACATTTTAATAAGCTGTGCCTATAATATATAAATATTCAATGTGGTCATTAGAGAAATTCCATTTCTACATTTTCTCCCTTATTGAAAAGATGGCAAGTTCTGTGAATACACTCAGTTGATTGGCTAATTTTTCTCTAAAAAGAATTTTTCTAACTAGCCATGTATTGAACTGTATCAACTAATTAAGAAAATAAATATTTAAAAAGGAAAAGTAAGAATTGCATGGCTTCTAGGAAGATCTTAATAGCTTAGCTTTACAACAACCTCAGGCAAATATTCTTCTCTAGGTCCTTGGTCTTTGAAATGCCTGGCCTTAAAACCTGATCAGTCTACAGTTAACTAGACCTCAGAAACAGTCGGCCTAAAGTCTAAAGCATCTGTTAAAGAACCTTAGTTAGGAATAGAAGAAACCACAGTCCTCCCTGCAAAAATATCCACTCCACAATGCTTCAAGTGGTATTCTTGTTGCTTTGCTTGATGTTTCTAAACAAGGTCCCTCTCCTGCTTACTTCTTTCTCAAAATACACACACACACACATACACTACACACACACACACATGCCCATATGTATATCTTTCCTCCCCCCAAAACCTTCATGAAACAAATATGCATAATCAAGAAAAAAATTCTAATATCAGCTTTTATCTTGAGTCCCTCACTTCTGTTAGGAAACAGTTAATATGCATTTATTAAACACTTGTTCATGCGCAAGTACCCAAGTACTGTACCAAGTGCTAGGAATACAAATACAAGCAAAAAGAAAGATTATCCTTGAACTCAAAGACACATTGTCACATTGTAACAAAGGGAGACAATATAAAAGATTGCTGAATAGTAGGTATATATGAGCATACTGCATGGTGAGCATCAGAGAGAATATTCTGTGGAGATGAGTGAATATCCTAACCTAGGGAAAAATTATTACATGGGTAGCTAGAATTCTTAAAATGGAGGTTTTGGAAGGAAACAATTAATAAGAGGAAAAGGCATAAGAGAGTTCTTTCAATGTAATAAGTAGTCAAGGAGCCAGGTGAACTAACAAAGTGTGTGTAGGTGTGTGTTTTTCATCTTTGAATAAATTCTCTTGAGAATGAGGTTTAAGCATTGTTCATTATCCACTATTCACCTCCTACTAAAAAAAAGTTCTTTATTGCTTCCCTGTTTTATGTGAGATGATCTTTCCCATTTTACTTCTCCCTTCCCTCTTTTTTGGTATCTCCCTCTTTCTCAGTTCTTTGTTTTTCCTTTTTAATTTTTTGGGGAGATGATCTCTACATAGTAATCAACTCACACTCATGCCCTTTAACTATGTAGACTCCTTCTAACTGCCCTGCTAATGATTAAGTTCTCAAGAGTTACATGTATCAATTTTTCATATAGAAATGTAAACAATGTAACTTTATTGAATCTCTTATGTTTATCTTTTTATGCTTCTCTTGGGTCCTGTGTTTGAATGTCAATTTTCTACTCAGCTCTTATCTTTTCATCAGAAAAGCTTAAAAGCCCAAAGTTTCATTAAATATTCACTTTTTCTCATGAAGGATTTTATTCTGTTTTACTGGTTAGGTTATCCTTGGTTATAGTCTTAACCTCTTTGCCTTTCAGAATATTATATTCCAAACCTGTTGCTTATTTAACATGTAAAACTAGTACATCTTTTGTAATTCCAACTATAGCTCCATGATATTGGGAACTGTTTCTTTTTGGCTACTTACAATCCTTGATAGGGGTGCTCTGGAATGTGGATATAATATTCCTGGGAGTTTTCTTTTCTTTTCTTTTTGAAGAAGGTGGTTAGTTGGTTCATTCAATTTTTATTCTACCATTTGAATATAAGATATTGGGGCAGACTCTTTATGATTTCTTAAAACATGTCCCAAAATTCTTACATGATCTCCACTCAATTTATTTTATTGGTCAGTTGCTTTTCTGATATTTTTCTTCTCTTTCCCCAATTCTTTTGATTTTGTTTTATTGTTTCTTGATGTCTCATGGAATCATTAGTTTCCATTTTTCAAATTCTCATATTTAAGGAATTATTTTCTTTAGTGAGCTTTTGTGCTTCTTTTTTCTTTTTATCTGATTCTGCTTTTTAAGGAGTTCTTTTTTTCAGTAAATTTTTGGACCTTCTTTTTAATTAAGTCAATCCTATATTTTAAGGTGCTATTTTCCCCAGTATTTTGTTTTGTCTCTTTTATTAAACTATTAATTCTGTTTTCATAATCTTGCATCATTCTCATTTTTTTTTTCATTTTCTCCCTATACCACTATGCATCTTTAAAGCTTCCATGGATTCTTATTTGACTTGGATCTAATTATCATTTTTCTTTGAGGTTTTGGTTGTAGCTGTTTCCACATTGCCAATTTCTTCTGAATTTGTGTCTTGGTCTTCCCTGTTACCATAGTATTAATTCTTATGGTCAAGTTTTTCTTTTTTTCTTTTTGATTATTGTTGTTGTTTGTTCATTCTCCCTCCCCCGGTCTATTTCTTTAATTTTATGTTAAAGTTGGGTTCTGATCACCTTGGGTTAAAGGGACACTGTCCTAAGCTTCAGTCTTTTTTTGTGTGTGTTTGCTGTTCTTTTCAAAGTAGTTCTAGAAATGTGCAAGTTTTTAGTGCTTCCAAGATGGTGTGATATGGGAATAGTTGTGGTCACTGTTGTCCTAATCTGCTTTCATCTTTACTCAGGAATGGGCCCTACTCTTCACTATCTAAGAATAGTCGCTAGGTCTCTTGCAATCAAAAAGAAGTGCTTTTTTCTACTCTCAAACTGAGATCAGTGTTCATAGACAATAAAGTTGCCAACCAGTTCCATTTACATCCAGAGCCAGGAGAAGCTCACCTATAATATATTCCTAACCAGTTGCTCACCCCTCCATGATCTCCTGGATAAGAGTTATGGAAGCTGCTGCTGCTGCTGCTACTATCATTATAGCCTCCATTACCTCTTACTTATGTTGCTACTTTATACACTATATCATGCTGGCTCCTACTCCAATGTCAGAGACCTCTTTTGTTGATCTCCTAAGTTGCCTTAAGTTAGAGAAATGTTGCACTCTGACTTTTTTTGGCTCTGCCTCTCCAAAATTTGATTTGGAGACTTATTTTGGAGGTGTTTGAAGGGGGATATTAGTTAAAAATGGAAACACATGTAACTTCCATGAAAGTAGAGATCACAGTCATTTCTATATTACATACACTTTGTAATTCCCCAGGGGTTAGTATAAAGCTTCCAAATCTAGATGATATTTGATAAATATTTGTTGAATTATTCAGTCCTGACAATCTACAAAATCCTTTATGTTTCTTAAGTTATAAAAACTGTGATTAGCAATCATTATTGCAAGGCTAATTATTCAATAAATTTGACTTTTTAATTTAGAATTGAGTGTAGAAATTTAAAACAAGAGATTTAAAAAAATGATATTCAAAAAAGTACAAGAAATGTAGTTTATTATAGATTTACCAACTATTTATCATTTCATTGGAAATTTTAATAACTTCAAAATCAACTATAAAGGAAGAAATATTTATATAAAATATAATTATTTGTGCCCAGGACCTAGAATAACTTTTATGTTAAGCTTGAAAATAAATTTATTGATTTATATCATAACTAAGTTAAACATTTTACTTTAGAGTAAAGGGATTTTTCTTTTTCTTATCCCCTTTTTGTAGCATGTATCCATTGCCCTAATAATAATAATAATATTCATGCCATTTCTCTTGTTCTAATTTTTGCTACTAATATGCTTCAGCCTGCATATATTCATCTATATTTCCCTTTGGGTTGACCTTAAATCTAAAGTTTTTGGACACAAATTTATTCTACAATCTGAAATCATACCATATCATTGGAAGGTTATTCCTAAAAAAACCTGCACTTTTCTTTTAAGGAAAAGCTTGAGGTTATCAAAAAAAATTTTCCCAAGGGAATTCCAGTTTACTCTGTTTCTCTTATTCAATTTCAATTCATTCATTCAATTAATTAATTTAACAAAGTCTTTCCAAAAGTATGTATTCATGATCTAGGTATATGCACATATAATACTTACAAACACACATATATATGTGTATATATGATGTGTGTATAATATAAATTATTTTAAACAATCATTATTTAATTTTATTTTTAACATATGGAATAAAACAAGCATTTTCATAACAGTACAATAAAAAAGATGATTATACATGTATATACTATGCACAACTTGCTATTACTTTCAAATATACAACAAAATTAACATGGAATTTCTTTCTCTCTCTCTCCTATCTCTATCTTAGAAAGCTATCATTAAATACAAATAAGTGTGTATGTATAAATATGCACATGTACATATACATATATATCACATACATTTATATGTGTATGAATTTATATACACATGTAAAATTATTCTATACATCTATATTTCCATTCTTTTTCTGGATGCAGATAAGATTTTCTTCATATGTCCTTTATAATTAATTTGGGTATTTATAATAGTCAAAATAACTTATTCATTCAAATCTGTTCTTAAAACAACATTCATGTCATTGAATACTATATTCTATTGGTTCTGTTCATTTCACTCTTCATTATTTTGTTCAAGTCTTTCCATGTTTTTTCTAAAATCATTTAGCTCATCATTTCTTCTAGCACAGTACTATTCTATCACAATTATATATCACAACATATTTAACCATTCCCCAATTGATGGGCATCCCTGTAATTTCCAGTTATGTGCCACTACAAAGAAAGCTATTATAAGCATTTTAGAAGATATTGGTTCTTTTCTTATAATTGACATATTTCATTTTTCTTGCATTAATAGAGTGAAGTTTTTTGAATGCTGGTGACCTAGGTCTGTTTTATAAAGACAATGTTACTTTTGATTTTCTATCATTCTTCTCTGAAATATTTTAACTAAATTATATTCTAATCATATCCTCATTTAGGATAATCTCCAATGTTTCTCACTTGATAAAATCAACACAATGCCCTTTACAAAAGGAAATTCCCCAGTGGACCTTATCATCTATTAAGGATCTCTTTTCCATTTGGAGCTTTCTTCCATGATAATGCCAAACATTTATTGAACTTTCTTCTCCAGTTTAGACTTCAATTGCTATTAACAGAGGATTATTGTATGACATTTTCTATCTTGTTATATCCTTCAAGAAATGTTATCTTGTTGATATATGTATAGGGCCATTTTTTAGAGAAGCTTTAATGCAATTTGTTCTCTGGAATCAAATGTTTTTTTTTGAAGTCAAGAAAACAATTCCAGTGGGATTTTGTATTCCCTATATATTTTAGTCAATAGTATTATGATAAAAGCATGGCCAGATATAGAATATCAGTTATTCAAGTATGTTTGTTGTTTTTCTCCCTATCTTTTTTTTTTTCACTAGGGCCATTTATTTGTTCTCATGCAGCCTATCCAGAACTGTGATGTTAGAGACCAAATGGGATGGCTTGATTGATGGGGAAAAAATTGTAATAAAAATCTTGAGAGATCTTTCCCATATTTTATATATTTGTTGTCCTCTTCCTATTTGCTTTCTGACTACCCTTGTGATCATTTTACTTAATTGGCCTTCACAAATAATTTTTTGTGATTTTTTTACCTATCCTATCTGATTCTTATTGTTTTATGAAACTATGTTACTCCTCATTTCCCATCATCCTTCTCTGAAATAGTTTACTTAAATTATGTTCTAAATTAATATTATCTTGTGTGACATATCACTTTGGAGAGTGGAAGACAGATCAAGCTTTTGTGAAATGAAGTGATTTTTCTGCTCTTTTCCTCTCCTTGTTATTGCAACTGATCAACACTAGTGAATTTCTTAGGAAATTTTAACAGTCTGTTTTATTCAATTCACATTTTTTTCAGTGTCAACAGCCCATTCAAAAATGTCAGGTTGTAGTTTCAATTGTTATTTTTAGTCTTTTCTCTAATTTGGCATTGCTATTATTCTTTGTTATTACAATTCAGAGGTCTTACAACACAGAGACAGCTGATTTGACTTCCACACTTGGTAACCAGTCATTTGCTGTCTGTTAAAATATAATCAATCTTTGAAAAAATGTTATTTGGCATTCACCAAATGATATTTGACTCTTTTCAACTTAAAAAAATACTCTTCATTTATAGTCATGATGGTACTATTTTTGTCTTTAGCTTCTTCTTACTCATGATACTTGCATAAAATGGATTAACTATGGTGAATATTTCCTTTAGAGAGTAATATCTGCCACTTACTGTGAGACTTTGGACAAGTCATTGTCCCTCTATGATTTTAACTTTTCTTTCATCTTAAATCATTGGCTTGGTCCAAATGGTCTCTAAAATATCATCCAATTCCCATATTCTCTGATGATCAAGATGCATTTTGAAATTCCAAATCAAATCTTCAGAGACATTTTGAGATGTAAGTGCACATATAACTTATCAACCAATTACAACTAGAAGAAGAAATGTCTAGAAAATGGAAGTGAGGTTAAATAGCAGAAGAGAAAATAATACAAATTATGGTACAGATCTGTACAAATAGCATCATGATGCTATTTGCTAATGCTTAAAATGAATTGAGGCGTATAAGGAAACCTAAGGGCAATGAAAAGGAATATTTTCTTAAGCTATAGTGGGAGAAAATAAAGGATTAAAGAACGTATAGGACCTTTGTTTGGGGAAGAATGGTAATATCTAATATCATAATTTTGTTTCTGTTATCTTTACAAAGGAGTATGTATTTTACAATGGAAATGACAGAATAAAAATTGCTAATAGGGAATTGATACCAAAATTGAATAAGGAGACAGTGAGAGAACTTATAGCTTTACTTGATGAAGAAAATTCAAGTTGATTAGAACCTGAAAGAACTGGAAGGTCTTATTGCTGAACAACTATCAGTGATATTTAAAACAACACAGAATACTGAAGGACCTCACAATGAGGAAAAGCTAATGTTTTGATTCTTTTTTAAAGAGAGGATAGTAAAATCTGCAATATATAGATCAGTGAGTTTAATTTCATTTTTTTGTAAAATTTAATCATTAAAAAATTGTTTTGAACACCGGGAAAAGAGAGTCACGATTACAAAAAGCAAATACAGTTTCATTAGAACACATTGTAACAGAAAATCTCATTTATTTTTCTTTTTGGCAAGATTACTAAACTAGTAGATAAAGGGAATAATGTTATCCTCCACTCTCAAGAAGCTCATAGTCTATCTTATATGGGAAACAAAACACAGACAAGTATGTTCAAAAGAATCTTGATTGACTAGGACAGATTGACTCTGATAAGATAAATTCAATAGGGATAAATATAAAGTCTTGTACTGGGGTATAAAACATCACTTTCATAAGTACAAGATGGGAGAAGAATAATTAGATAGAAGTTACTCCAAAAAATATCTGGGGCTTTTCATGGATTGTAAGCTCACTATAAGTCAGCAGGGACATCTGGCAGCCAGCAGCTAATGAGACGTTAGGCTCTATTAAAAGGGTAATAGCTTTCAGGAATGGGAAAATCGGGCCTCCCATACTGTGCCATCATCAAACATCACATTGAGCACTGTATTCAGTTTTGGGAATCACATTTTATAAAGGCAACTGAGAAATAATTAGAACTGTCCAAAAAGTGTAATGACCTGCTTCTAGAGTGTTGGATTATATCTCTTTGGAAATTTTCAACCACAGACTACAAGATCACTTGCCTGTGACCACTGGTCAGTGTATTATAGTGTCAATTTCTTGGAAAGGCAGGATGCAAAGGATACATTTTCAATATAACATAAATATTTAGTGAGGACATGGTGATAAAGTCTGAAAAATGAAAGTTTGCTATTTTTGGCCCTTCTTTAAGAGGGAGATTCCAGGAAGAACTATGATCATGGAATCATAAATATAGAACTGAACAAAGGCCATCTAATTTTGCAGATGACAAAACTGCAGCTTAGAGAAATTCAATTATTTTCCTAGAAATAGTAAGAGGTAGAGGCAAAATCTTAGGCTTGGCCTTCTGACCCCAGAACCAGACTTTTTTCTACTATACTACTTCAAGAGAAACAACTCAAAGCAATGAGTTAATAGCATTCTTTTCTTATATAAAAACCCATTTTCATTCAACTTATCTTTGTGTATGTTACTTCAAATCTACATTTACACAAATCATTTCTCCTGAGAAATAACCCATATTTATTTTCATAAAACTAGAATAATTTTATGGCAGTGACCACATGATTCATGAATGAAACATTATCTGACAATTTCAATATCAGTACAAAACACTTCACAAAAGAAAATAGTTTATAGCTTCAAAGTTCTTACATACAGAAGTGTGCTTTCAAATTTATTCATGCAAACTAACAAAAATGCTTCGATAATAGTTTTTCAGATGCAGATATTTCTTCAAAGACAAGGTTGGTTAACTCCCTTCTTCCTCCTCATACAAATGATACTTCATCTTTGTCTTCTATTTAAAACAAATTCACCTCAGAAAATGTCCTTACTTTTGAGATTCCTCTGGGTAAACATATCAGGCATGAATTCTGATGAGCCATGGTTAGTACCACAGAATTCAGTGACATTTTCCATTTCCATGCCAATAACAAAGCTAAGAATTTTAATCAGGGATTCTGAAATGCCTTCTAGACCATGACAATTAATATCAATTCCTTTCTTCTTGAGACGGCAATTTTCTGGCTCTTTCTCTACCTTTTAAATTCTTTTTCTCCTCACTTGAGTAGCTTCCTCCCACCCCCAAGCTTTATCTATAGTATTTAAAATTCTGTTCCATCTCTCATTCTGTTTGATTACCTCAATTCTAGTTATTTCTTCTTCCACTCTTACAACTCTCTTCACTCATTCAATTTTTTCTTTCATTTCTTTTGCAATTATATTTTTTACCTTTTCAATGTTTTTAAAAATAATCTATGGGTACATGTATGTGTGTGCAGACATTAATGAAATCTGCACATATATGCCACATTTTTGCAAATGTATACACATATACCCCTTGTGCCTCATTTCATTGCCATAATTTCAACAGTAATTTTTCTTATTTTGTCTTTGTTTGAAATTTTGAAAAACTCATGACTTAAATGACATGGATATTTAGTAAACCTATGCAGATAAAGATAAGGATGCTATAATAGTTGCCCTGGTCAAAATTTAATTACCTTATGAATAATCCTTTGGTGATGAATCTCTCCAAATTTAGTTCTCATATGACAGACAGAGAGTCCACCACTGAGCCTACACCTGAAGCCTTCCCAGTTTGGAAAGACTGAATCCTTAAAACATGTACATAGCTGGCATCACACCCAATCATCAGAGCCATCCACATACCACAATGAAACATCAGAGAAGGGTTCTAGTGGAAGGTTTGTTCTTTTACACATGATCCAGTTCTTAAAGAGGACCATCAGGGAGGTGATCTCATGAAATACAAGTGAAATCACTAAATGAGTATCAGTCAAATTGAGATCTGTTGAAGATTTCCAGTAATCATGATTTATATATCTGGCCATTGGATCCAGATGGTTCCAGATCCCCTCCAGATGGAGGGTAAAGTGAGGCAGGTGACTTTGCATAGGGCCTCCCTCACATAAATCCAATTCATTTTCATGTCATGGCACCTCCTCCCTGATGTCATGGTTCTTTTTGAAAATGAAGTACAAACAACAGGTATTACTTTGAAAATGATTGGATGGTAAAACTGTTGTGAAGGAAGTATGATAAAGATATACGCACTGAATTTTGAGAACAAAGACAACAGCAACAGCAACAACACAGAGTCCAGTGTGTTTTTCTTGATCTTAGCACTCTATTTTTATCCAATATTTTTCTTGATCTTGGTATTCTATTTTTAACCAACATTATTTATTCATAATATTGAGTAGAAAATATAAAAGTAGGTAGTTGAATTTTGTTTCTATTATCAGTCTTTACCAGTATACATCAATAAAGGGCTAGCATAACATTTCAAATTGTGAATAGATTCCCTAATTTAACTACAATCATAGTAATATAATTAAAAATAAACTCCATAAATGATTATTTATTGAGCTATTACTTTGAGTCATATGATTTAGGTGGTATATGTATAATAAGGAATATCACATTATCATAGGTTTTAAATGAGAAGTAATCTAGCCATCTCATTTGCAGATGTGGAAATTGAGGTATAAAGTTTGATGAACTCAACACCAATTAAGAAACCACTAGTAGAAAAGCAATTGGAACCCAGTTCTCTGGTACTCCAACTACTACTTTCCATTAGATTACAATGTTTCCACAACAGTTTTCCAACTTCAACAAGTTAGATTAGGGCAAATAATAAATCCCATGAAGTAGTTGCTTGAATTAATACTACCTAAAGGTATAATTATGTAAAATGAGGTTATTGATTCCAGCCCAATTCAAATATGGAGTTCAAATCTGAAAAATGTGACTACTAGGATTTGTTATTCATACTATTAGGGACCTACCTGATGACAAGATACATATTTGCAACAATGGAAAGATATGTAAAGGAAATATTGTGTTGTGAAGAAGAGTTAGAACCAGGAAGATTTGAATTCAAATCCTACATCTGCCACAAGCTGATTATATTATTGTGGGCAAGTCACTTAATTACTTAGTGCTTCAAAGAAATTCTTTAAACATATTGAGCTACTCTAGTAGAAGAGTGTCTTCAAGGAGAGTTATTTATATTGGTAATGATGATGATGATGATGGCAATAATAATAATAACAACAACTTATAGTTCATAGTGTTTTGAAACTTGTAAAATGTTTTACAAATAATTTTATCCTTAAAAAAATTCTGGGAGGTAGGTATGTTATTATCCCCATTTTCATATCAGGAAACTGCAGCAGGCAGTGATTAAATGAACACTCCCCTATGAATGAAACCTGAATTCAAAAAATGAATAACACTTGAACCTTCTCTCCTATCCCTCCAAAATTAGTCAAAAGTTACAAATTATAAATATAGGAGGAAGGACTTAGGCCAGGTTTTCCTAACTCTAGTTCAGGTTTCATTTAAACAAACAAGAAAGAACAATGCAAGACAGAACATAAATTCCCAAAAAGCATGACACTGGCAATATACATTATGTGAAGTCAAGAAGATGAGATATACTAGAATTAGCTAGAGGGGGTCAGGGAAATAGCAGAATTTGAGATAAGCCTACTTTGTGACTAAAAAATTATTCAGTATCACAGAATATATGTGTGTACATATATATACATACAAATAAATGTGGTGCCTTTGCTTGCAGTAGATAATAAATATTGAAATGAAGTGAAATATATTAATACCTTTATTTGTACTATTTAAATAAAAGAATATCAGGTTTACTCTTAATAACAATTTAATGGAAAAGATGAATAATTCTTATATTTACTTTTTTGAAAATGCACAATTTTTATACTCATATTCATATTTGAAATTCATAAAACTCAGTTATTGAAAGATATGAAAACAATGTTTTGCAATATGGTTTGAATGCCAGGTTTCAGAGTTTTTGGTGATGTTGATAAATAAAGAATAGTTCTGTGATATATTCTTGTTTGTCATCATCACAACAACAATACAATAAAACTTTTCCCTAAGAGATGATTCTCATCAGTGAAATAATTCCAACCTGATATACTAACTACTAATTCTGTGGTACCATCTATTGACTGAATGAATTATTTCAATTTTAACTCACAAACTACATGTAAATGTAATAATAAATAAATCTTAGGATCATAAATATTGAGCAATGATGGAATTTAGAAGCCATAGTGTTTAAATTTATTTTACAGATGAGAGATTAAGTAATTTAGACAACAGGGGTTGCATAAGTAACATGTGACAAAGGAAGGATTTGATTTCAGTCAGTCAATAAACATTTATTAAGTACTTACCAGGTGCCAGCAATTGTGCTAAGTACTAGGGGATACAAAGAAAGACAAGAGACAAACCCTATCCTTGAGGAGTAAACTACAGGCATTATATAGGATAAATAGGAAACAATCCGGATTTGAGAACAATTTCCTGTTTAAGGCAAGATTTTAGTTGTAATTTGAAGGAAGTTAGGGAAGTCAGTAAATTGAGCTGAATGGAGAGTGTTCAGACATGAAGGACAGTTTGAAAAAATTCCCAGAGCAGTGAGAGGAAGTATCTTATTCACCGAATAGCAAGGAGTCTATTATTATTGGATTAAAGAGTAAATGAGAGTAGAAATAGATTGGAAAGGAAAGATGCAGGTTATTTAGGTCTTTAAATGCAAAACATAGGTTTTTGTATTTGATCCTGTTGGTTATAAAGAGACACTGCAGATTAGTGAGTAGGGAGGTGATATGGTCAAACTTGAGCTTTAAAAAGATCATTTTAGCAGCTGAATTTAGGATGGAATGGAGTGAGGAGAGACTTGTAGCAAGCAGACCAACTAGAAGGCTATAACTGGTATGGTTCAGATGTGAGGACCTTTAGCAAGATGATGATAGTTTCAGGGGAGTGGAAGAAGTATATTCAAGAGATGTTTCAAAAATAACATCAATAATTCTTAGCAACAGATTATATATGGAGGTTTGGGTGGGATGAGTTTTGCAGTAGGAGAGTGAGAATTGAGTTTCATCTCTAAGTTACAAGCCTAGGGACTGGTAGGATGGTAACGTCTTTAACTGTAATAGGGAAGTTTGGAAAAGAGCAGGATTTGGAGAGGAAAGAGTTTAGTTTTGAACATATTGAGTTTAAGATGTCTATTCGACATTCAGTTTGAGATATCTAAGAGGTAGTGAGCCACTGGTGGTCTTGCAGAAAACTGAGGACTTGATAAGTAGATTTGAGAATCATCTCTATAGAAATGATAAAATCTATTATCTAATCTATTGATTAGATCACCAAGTGAAATAGTATAAAGAGAAAAGAGAATAGGGAACAAGATAGAATGCTGTGGGGAATTTATAGTTAGTGGATGAAGATCCAATGAAGGGGACTGAGAAAGAGTCATCAGATAGGTAGGAATTGAACCAGAAGAGGATAGTACCCTCAGAACTTAGAGAGAACACAGTATCAAGGAGAAAAGTGTGATTGACAGTGTCAAAAGCTATAGAAGAGTCAAGAGAACTGAGAAAAAAAGGCCATTGCGTCTGGTAACTAAAATTTCACTGTAATTTTAGATAAAGCACTTTTCATTGAATGATGAGATCAGATGCCAGATTATAAATAGTTAAGGATAGAATGAGGAGAGAAGTATCTATTATAAATGGTCTTCTCAAGGAGGTCGTCCAATAAAAAGCAGAAGAGATGTGGAATGATAGCAAAGATAGAAAATTCAATTTTAAGGATGAGGGAGACATGAATATGTTTGTAGATATAGAGAAACAGCCAGAATCCAACTCTTCTGATCAAAAAAATTAATTGATTTTTCTCACTGTACATAATTGCCTTTCTCTAGATAAACTTTCTTCATAACATTTGCTAATTATGATGATAAATACAATATATTGAAAACAGTTATGGCAGTTACTCAATTGCCCGGAAAACTTTACCCCAGCTCCCTAGTAATTAATGTGCATAAGCAATTATTATATGTAAAAATTTACTCTCCTTTCCTTGCATGAATCCTTCCCCATAGGCAATAGTCACATTAAATCTATAATTTAAGTCTATCAGTGGATTTTCACTTGGCTTCCTCTTTTATTCACATGATCTTATATTTTGGTAGCCTTACAGGGTAATTCATTATCTAGTGAACTTTCAACATTACTAAGACTGGAGGGTGAGGAGAGGTGATGAACCCTTTTCCAGAAAATGCATAATAATATGAAACACTTAAAAATGTTCTCACTGCTTTATTTTGTGTGTAACTTCATGGGCAATTAGGAAGATTAGCTTCCTAACACAAGCAAAAGGAAAAATGAAACAGTTGAAAGAGCTACAGTAATCTAAGACTGTCTCCATTATATATATATGTATGCCTACCATATACACATATACATATATGTATATGTATATACACATATATACATATGTAGAAAAGTCACTATCCATCTGACTTATAAAAGCTCATATCAGAAGACAGGCATCAAATACCTGAGAATATAGAAAGAAGTTGGGATAAAAAATATTTTTCTGTTTGTGATTGCCTAGACATGCAAAGAATTGTAACAACAATAGGGGATCATAAAAAAGAGAATGTGTGAATTCTCCTCTCCTGTTCATTCATTTTCTCTGCATATATCCACATTGAAAAGATTCTTTTCTAAAGCAGTAATCTCTAAATTTTTTGATGATAAAATCCTGTAAGTAAAATTTTTCTTCAGTACTCCTTAATTCCCTCTTTTCCCATCTTCTCCCCACCTTCTCATGAGGTCTCCTTATAACTTACCAAGGTTAATTCATCTCTTTTTTCAAGTGAACCCATTATATGTCATCTTCTCCAACAGATTGTTTTCTGTTATCTTCTCTCCCCACCCCAAACATGCTCATATCACCCCTAGGGGAAAAATACTTAATCCTTCCATCCCTGCTAACTACTATCAGTTTCTCTTTTGCCTTTTGTAGCTAAACTCCTCAAATAAGGGATCTATAATAAATGCCTCTACTTCCTTTCCTTGCACTTTTCTTAACCCACTTACAATGTGGTTTCTAACCTCATCATTATGCAGAAACTTCTTTCTTCAGCTTCTAATCATCTCAATCCTTTTCTCAATCTTCATTTTTCTTGACCTCTCTGCAGCCTTTGACACTATAGATCACTCTGTCCTCAAAACCCTTTTCTACCTAGATTTTTAGGACAATACTCCCTACTGGTTTTTCCTACGTATCTGACCACTTTGTCTCTGTCTTCTTTGCTGAATATAGGAAAGATCTAATTTATTGGATATGTAAGGATCAGTGAAAGTGAAGAGCTAAAGATGACACTGAGGTTATAAATATAATTGAGTGGAAGGATGGTGGTATCCTCTACAGCAAAAGAGAAGTTTGGAACAAGAGGCATTTGAAAAAAAAGATAATGTATTAAGAACTCCAATAAAAACTAAGTTCTCATCACACCAGCTTAAATTGTGAAAGCCTTTCATTATGTTACACACAATATAATAAAAAAAAGAGAGGGAGAGGGGAGATAGATGAAGAGAGAGAGAGATGGGGGAAAGAGAGAGTGAGAGAAAGAGACAGAGACAGAGACAGGGACACAGAGAGAGAGACAAAAAGTCAGAGATAGAGACAGACAGAGAGATTTGTTGTCCTTTTTCTTACCTATTAGAGGACAACCTTGGAGAACAGAAGCCCTTCTCTTAGAAAAGCATACAATAGTTACAAGATTTGAATACAAAGTGATTTGAAGGGTGAGAGTGAATATAAACGGGGGGGTGGGGGATTTTTCCCATGGCACTTGTGTCATTTTGATTAACTTGTGTGATTTTGATTTAATTGGTAAGATATATTGAGAAACAGAGGAATTAGAAATAGAAATGGAAATAAGAAGAGAAATTGAAAAGAAAAATACTTCCTACTGTTATGGAGATGAAAATCAAAAGAAAACCACTTTCCTCATTAACAAAAGTTTAAAAAAAGATTTCTTATAGAAATTTCTCGAGAAAATAAAATATCAGTTTCTTCCAAATTATCTTACATTGAGACAGTCTTAAAATCCTTACTAGACTTTCAGTTCCTAGTGAAGTTGGACTTTATTCTTTTTCATCTTTGTTCAATTCTCTGAACATAGTAAACACTTAATGTTTGTTGCATTGCATTAAAGTTTAAAAGGAGTTAGAATAATGCATAACATAAATTTTAATACTGGCATGTAATATATAGTAAAATTACACTATGAATTCAGTGCCTTACTCTTCTTTTAACATAGTGATGAATAATGTATCACTTTAACCATAATACCGAACTCAGTGCTATACATATTCCCTCAACTCTAGTCCACAATTTGACCCAAGGAATTTATAGAAATGCAGTATTATGTAGTGGAAAGAGCATTGGTTTTAATAAGGAAAGCTTTTTCTCAATCCATATCCTTTGTGATCTCTCTATAGTATTTGATACTTATCACCTTTTCACTGATATTCTCTCTGTGTGTCTGTCTGTCTATCTCTATCTCTTTCTGTTTATCTATCTGTCTGTCTCCTCTCTTGCCCCTGTCTTACTCTTCTGCTCCCTTTGTTCCTCTCTTCCTCTCTCTCCCTCCCTCTTTTTCTTCTGGTTCCTATATATTGAATGTTCCTTACAATTCTTTGTTGAAACCTCCTCTATGTCATAACTGCAAACAGAGGATGTCCTCTAAGGCTTAATATTAGGTTCTAATCTCTTTTTTGATGTATATAATTTCATTTGCTTATCTCATTTGCCTTTGTTAATTCAATGATCATCTCTGTGCAGTTACTCACAGATCTATATAGATAACTAATTTCTCTTCTGAGTTACAGTCCCACATCAACAACCTTTTCTTGTCTATCTTGAACAGAGTCCCATGGTTATGTCAAAGCTAACATATTCAAAATATGTTTTCTTCCAAATCTCTTGCATCTGCTCAGTTTATTATTTTTGAGCACCATTATCCTCCTAGTCACTCAGGCTTTCAACTTTGGTTAACTTATCACTCACACATACCCCAGATATCCAGCCTGTTATTAAATCTTGTCATTTATACCTTCATGACATCTCTCATTTGCATTCCTCTCACACAGCTACCAGCCCTCGGGTCCCTTTCATTCTTACTTGAATTATTACAATGACCTTGAAATTTGTTGCCTTCCCTCATATCTCTTCCCATTACAATCTATTCTGTAATCAGCTGGTCAAAACAACTTTTCTAAAGTGTATCTCTGATCGAATAGCTCCCTTACCCTACAAAATCTAGCAGCAGGATCAAATATAAAGCCCTTTGGGATTTGAAGCTGTTCATGACTTGGCCCCTTCTCACATTCCCAGATTTTGTTACATTTGACTACCTTTTTAATGTTTTCTATGACCCAGCTATATTGGCTCGCTTGCTATTTCTTTAACACAACTCCCCTCTCCATACTTTTACACATACAATTTCTCATGCCTGGAATATTATCCCTTCTCATCTCTGCCTCTTAGTTTTCCTGGTTTCCATCATGAAAACTCAAATCTTACCCTCTAATGCAAGTCTTTCCCAGTCCCTTCAGCTATTAATTCCTTACTTTCTAATTTGAGATTGAGTTCTCTATACATTGATTAACCCCTTTTCTCCTCCATTAGAATATGAGCTTGAGGTCAAGAACAGTTTTGGCCTTTCTTTATGTCTCCAGAATTTAGCACAACACTGGACACATAGTAAGTACTTACTAAATGCTTCATAAAATGCTTATCAACTCATAATTTGTTCAACTGCCTTTCCTTGGCTATGTCAAAAATTGGTTCTATAACTTTGAGCAAATTATTTAATCAATCTGGGGATGAAATTGTCTTTGGGATTTTTTTATTGCAATCAAAACACTTTATTTTCTATACTTTATCACTGCAGGTGAGGGAACCTGTAAGAACCATTTCAGGGTATATATCCCAAATAGGTTAAAAATTAATATGCATAGTAATTTTCTTAGTGGTAGCAAAGAACTGGGAAAGAAAAATGGTACCCATTTTCTTTTTACAAAATGAATGTAATTTATTATTTTTGTAAAGCAAGAACAGATATATAGAAGGAAATGAAAAAATTGGATTATTTGTATGAACAGATAAGAAAATAAAATAAGAAACAAAAGGACAACATACATAGATTATAATCTTTGAAATGGGATGACTAAGAGGAAGATGGATTCTGAATATCTGAAAAACAAATTTTCTTCGCTGAGTAAAAATGAAACATACTTTCCTCTTCATTGAAGAGGAGGAAGGGATTATCAAGTTAGATACATGCATACATGGTTAGGCCACAGGCGTTGTATTATTGAATGTACTTGATTAAACGTTTTCCTTTATTCAATAATTCAATCTGGAGTGAGGTTCTCTTTCCCCTTAAGTGATTATGAAGTAAAGACCAAAGGCATCAATAAGAAATATGCTTTAAAAATAGCAAGAATTTATACTTTCCACAATATGGGGACATTAGAGGTAGGAAATTAAAGAGGAAAAATATGAATATTATTACATGTAAATGAGCCCTTATATTCATTTTAAGTGAACCCCTGATATCATAATTTCTTTCATTTTGGCAGACATAAAGCAAGTTTTAAGTGTTGAGTTTCGAATCTCAATATACATCTGTGAATCATTTCTTATACTATATTAACCATGTCACTTTTTATACAATACTAATTTCTTCTATCTATGTATTCCTAGACAGTTCTGTTTCCTAGATTTTATGGGTTCAAAACTAACAGAAGGAAAAATAATTAAAATATTAAACTTTGGGGAAATTATTCAGATACTAAACTTCATCAAAGCAATAAAAAGGGTTCTAGAGCCAAACAGGAATAAACTTTGAATTTTTTTATGCCAACGAGACTTCCTTAATTAGTTCACATAATAGAATTGAGAACATCTCTCTAACAATAATTCAGTAATATCATATACTTTCTCCATTATGAGGAATGAGGTAATAATTAAGTGAAATTTTCATGCTTCAAAGTCTTTTTAATTTTGACCATTTTTATAAAAAAATATTGAATTCATAACACAATTTTGTGCTTTAATACAGAAAAGTATTCTGAAAATCCTTTAACTTCTTAATAGTTCTTAGTTATCATTAGGAAAATCTTATTTTGGGAGAGGCATAATATAAATTTGTAAGTTGTAATCCTTTCTAAAATTCCTGAGATAAATAGCAACCCAGGTTATGGTGCTCTTGCAGTAAATATATCTCAAGTGTTCTCTTTTCCTGTTAGGCAAAAGTTCTTTTTCTTTTCACTATTCTCAGGTAGAACTAGTTCTAAAAGTGATTCCCACATATCATTTCTAATTTTCTACTCATACAGTATCCTAGGAAAAACAAGGTTTTCAGGGAAAACTCAACTGCATCTACTAAATCATTAACTTGAAATCTATGCGTATTACAAAGTCCATATCCTCTATCCCTTTAAGTAGAATAAATTATAATCACAATTAGTCATATAACCCCTGTTCCAAAGTCCATTGGTATGGAATTCTCTCCTTATTGGTGGTGACAATTAAAATAAATCTCATTTCAGTCTTACATAAATCCTGTGAAATATTGAGGCTTTCTTCTCCATTTCAGGGGTTTAAAAAAGAACTAAGATTCAGAAAAATTAAATGACTTGCCAAAGTTCACACATCTAGTAAGTGGTAGAATCAGAATTTGAATTTAGGCTGAGGCTGTGTAACTCCTAGGCTTATTCCTCTGAATTTTTACAAACTTGGTGATAGCTGTTCTTACTTTATGGCAAATGGCTTTTTTCCAAAACTGCACTGTTTTTGAAAGTTGAATTTGCTAGAAAACATACCTCATAAGTAGGTTAGCACTCTGGTTTAAACTAAATGTAATAAAATGACATCTATGTGGATATCCCAATTTTATAATTAGTGCAAAGGTTAGAGAAAACTGGGGTCCTCATTTGTTACAGTAATGAAACATACTTATAATGAGACTCTTCCAAATATGGAAGGTTAGTTAATATTCATGTAAATCATGTGACCTTTTTAAGTGAGCATTAGTTTAGAGGCAAATTGTCATTCATCTTTCATTTTTGTGATAACTGACAGGTATTTTTCAACTTTCCTCAGTCTTATTTTGTGTCCTATTGTGTTTTTATTATACCTTATATGATTATATGACTCTTTTTTATCCAAAAAAGCACATGGTGAAATTTTAGGAAAATAAAACATTATTTATGAAATGATCAAGAAATTTCATCTCTCAAAATTGCTCCATTTTTCCTTTGAATGCTATTTGTGCAGTTTAGCAGAGAAATGTTATTTCACTGTTAATGCTATCTTCTTCCACTTCAGATTGTGCTACTAAAAATGATAAACTGAAAAAAGGAGACTGGGGAAATTGAGTTTCCACTTTCTTTACTTTGTGTGATGAGAAGAGTTATCTTCTGCTGTCCAAACTCTATCTGGTTGTTATCAACTCTTGATCTCATTTGGCTGTAAACTTTATCACTGAAACAGCACTTTTTTTTTAGTGACATAGCATCACCTCAGAAATTCTTTGCAAAAGTGAACTAAAAAGATTCATAATCACCCAAGACCAGCTTAGAGAAGCCTAACACATTGCAAATACATTATAAAGAAGAAAAATAACTCAATTCTATCAGAATGTCTTATAGAAATTAATGCATAAGGTCCAACCCTTTCAAAATTTAGGTCCGAAATAATGCAGTCTATTGTATTTATCATCACATAAATTTGGAAAATGGCTATTTAAAATAAAATCTATTCCACTATAAATGGAAATGGGATACATGTTACATAAAGACATGCTGAGCTGTCCTCTGAAAAGAATTTAATTCCTATCTGCTGTTTATTCAAGACCATGTTATTCAAAAAGCATGTTATTATTTGAATTTAATTCTGGTAAAAGTGTTTTTTTTTTTCAATTGAATTTTTCTCCAGAACTGGAGAAGTGGATGGGAGAAACAACTGTCCCCAATATGATAGTTATAATTATATTTATTGTGAACAGAGAATACTGCAAATGCATCTGAGAAAAGTTGTGTCAGTCACTAGTTGTGTAATAATAAGCAAGTCTTTTAATCTCTGAGTTTCTTTTTTTCCCATCTGAAAAAAGTAACAAATTTGTACCACTTACATTATGGTATTGTGAATAACATTCTTTATAAACTATGAAATGCTATATAAATGTGGGTTGCTGCTGTGATGTCAACATTTTTTTCTAAAATAAATAATGAAAAATACTCTCTAGCATTTCTAAAGGATACATAAAAATAACAGAGCTCCATACAGTTTTGAAAGTACATCAAAATAAGATAAAGATATGGTAAAGGTGAGAGAGGTAAAGAGAAAGAGTATCAAAATACTTTGAAGTTCAAAGGTAGGACAAACGAAGTACAGCTTCACAGTCCATCCTACTGCATGAATGTCTCCTTAGCTTTTGCACCAATGGATAATTATGTTGCCTTATTTATCCTCATCTGTTCTATGTTACCTAATTTCTTTGTAGGGACAGGTTGGGTATGGTGATACAAAAAGCATTAAAAAAGTTCAAGAAACTCAAAAAGGACTCATAAGGAAATAAAAACCTCCCTTTTCAAGTAGTGTGTGAGCAAAACAATTTGTGTATTTATGTGAGCCATATGAATTTAATCTTTTTTACTGAATCTGTGATTTTCTTGGTGCATGATTCCATCAATGAGAAAATCATTTCTATGATTCAGATGAGAATTTTTTCTTAAAATTGTTTCCTGGGATACTGAAATTGAGTGATTAGTAAAAGTGTTAAAGCCTATATGTATATCAGACATTGGGCTTGAATTTGGGTTTATTCCAAGTGGGGAATAAATTTCTATTCACTACTTCATATAATGCTATTAATTAGAGAGACAGTGAAGAGTAGTGAATAGAGAGCCAGATTCAGTTAATGAGATTTGGGTTCAAGTCTCAATTCTGATACATGCTAGCTGTGTGGTCTAGGACAAGTCATTTAAACTCTTATTGCTCTAGCCAATTCCTTGATTTATTTCAGTTGCAAATGATTTATCTATATATAGTAGGAAAAGGAGGGTTTTTTTGGACATTTGGAAATTTCCTAGACTGATAAAATCAGTTATCATCATCATCATCATCATTATCATCATCACATTCATTTGAATGCAGTCATAAATTAATCCAAATGATTTTTCACATAACACTCCATAATGGCAGTACTTTAATCTCATATATTCCTGCTCAGACAAGTATTAATTAGGCTTAAAAGGATCAGATGAATCATATGTTGCTTATGAATCACTGTTGGATGTCTAGAACATTCATGGGAAGTGATAGAAAATATAATAGAAATAAAGGATCATAAACTTAGAACTGGAAATGATCTTAGACACCATCTATTCCAACCTGATTAATTTTACAGATGATAAATTAGAATCCAAAGAACAAAGAAATTTGTGTATGACTACGCAGCTAGTAACTAGCAAAAGTAGAAGTTGAACCAAGATTTTTGACTCTAAATCCAGCAAATTTTCTTTCTCTGCATATGAAGTAAAAGCATATTTGCACTGATTTTTACTTGCATATACTCTCAGATACACACATATATGAACATATATAACCATGTATGTGACCATATATATATGTAGATGTGTGAATACCATACTTTTCCCTAATGTGTCACCCTGATGACTTATAATAGCTAATATTTTATTGTTCTTTAAAATTTGAAAAGTGATATCTCTATTTATCTAACATCTATGTCACTTGGTTCTAACAACAATCCTGTGTAAGAGAGGCAAGTGCTATTTTTAGGACAATTGTACAGATGAGGAAACTGAAACTAAGAAAGATTAAGTTATTTGCTGAGGGTCACATAGCTTGAACTCAGGTATTATAGTCAAAACCCATATCAGGTCTTACAATCAAGATCAATATTCTATCTACATGATACAGTCTAGATGTTATATTAGGCCTTTCCCTCTATATATAATGCATAGATATAAATGTTTATATCTATATGTTACATACACACATGCGTATATATATTATATATATATGTAATTCAATATATTTAAGGAGATTAATTATATAGTTATTGATGAGCTTCTCAGTAATGGGGAGGGTTGGCAGAGAGGGACTAGAGTATTGATGGAATTGTTCCCTGGGGCAGACAGATAGAAATCAGTTTAGCCTCATATTCCCACTCTGTTTAGAGGTTGTCCCTTCAGAAATCTAAGTTATGTCAAACCCCTGAGACTCATGTTCTGTGTAGGTGGTGGACAATACACTTTACTATGTCCTTTCATAAATCCTAGTCATGTCCCTAAGGTTAAATTTCCTTATAAAGCTATCCATGGCTCACTGTCATCTTTACTAAACCTCTTTGGGATCCCAGTCCACCCCAGAACTCTGCCTCTAGATGTTTTTCCCTTCTCCTCTCCCCTCTGCCAGGTAGGTATCTCCTCTCATCCCCCCATCATGCTTCATGGACCCCCCCACGATGCTTTATGGTATCTTTCTCCTTATAATTAACTCTTTTAGGGTGCTGCCAGCTAAGGGCATGTTTCAACCTCACTGGGCTGCTTCCTTTCTCCTAGTTAAATTGTGAGTTCCATTAGGGAACTTGATTAGTAATTATTAAAACCCCTTTCCTTGCTATATACTCTCCCAACTCTATTTCATATTTCCCACTCCTGGTGTCTATTGTATCCTTTTATTTTGTCTGTAACCTCTTCTCCTAAATAAACCTACCTTTTGCCAAAGAGAATGGCCACTGGGGATTCTTCATAGGATTGAATTCCCAACATTTGATGCCTCCATCAGTCTCAACATTTGGTGCTCTCCTAAATCAGCCTACAAACCACATCATTGGGTACTTCAACCACATCACTTAACATAATAACTATGTGTGATACAAATGTATCAACAACCACATAAGTAGAGGTTTGTTTTTTTAAAAGTTAAATACATTAGGATAACTTCATTAAAATTATTATGGTTCTGTAAAAAAAAAAACCTCTAAAAGTTTGTAATTACAGTTAGAGATATGCACACCACAGAATAATGAGAATCAGATGATTGAAAGATTAGAAGATAAAGTAATGTCAGAGGGGAAGCTAGTTTAATATATCTGATATCTCCAACAATACAGTTGAGATTAATTTGTAACTTCTTATTTGTCTGATAGGACTATGATCTATGACCTTCCAGAAATCCTTCATGGAAACTCAACCCAGTCTTCTTAATTTCTTGATATTCTGTGGATGATAGTGGAATACAATGGCTCCCCATAGGTTTTCCTTCCTGATCATATTGCTCTCCTATGATGTCTTTGATACAACTTCCCTCCATAATTGTTGATTGGTAATATGTTGTTACCTTTTTATGTATAATATATATATATATATTTGTTTTTAATTTTCCATAGAGATATTAATTGGACTTATGATTTCAGTGACTTTTAACTTTAATTCCTCTGATAACATGAAATTCTGGTAGTTTGTAAATACTTGTAAATTGATTGAGTACCTAATTTCAAATATTTTGCTAAATATGGGCCTTTATTTAATACAGAATTTTGAGGATAGATAATAATATAAAGTATCCTAAAAATCTTAGTGCTTTTAATGTTTTTAATAAAGAAAACTGCTCTAATACTTTTGAGAGATCTCTTTGAATCCAAAAAGGAGAGAGATTTCAGTCTTACCTTTGACATTTATTGGCTATGTGACCTAGGCAAGTCAACTAACCTCTTAGTATTCTAGATAATTATCCCAGACAATACTTTGCAGTGAAGTTACCAACATGCACTGACTGCTAATGGAAATTCCTTTAATTGGGAGTTCCCTAAAACACCGAAATCATAACTCCGATTAATATCTCAATGGAAAATTAAGTGTCTCATGTGAATGGGAAAGTGCATGATATTGTTTTAGAAACTATAAAATGCCATGTGATTATATTATTTTGCAGATAAGGAAACTGTGTCCTATTGTCATTTACTACAAATGGTAACTAGGATATTTGTATTAAGAGTTATGTAAAATATATTACAAAATCTTTTAAAGGGAGCACATCTGAAACCAATTATTCCACAGATTAGTGCTTTAGTGCTTTTATATTTCCACATATGCTTTGTAAAAATACTAAACAGTAATTCTTTTGCCTGCATTACTATGTCTCAGAATTACTTGTAGACTGATGATGCTTTTCAATATTTTCTTCTGCCATTTCTATTCAATTAGTGTTCAGTCAGCCACTTTGTGTATTTCTACAAAATACTGTATTGTTAGACTAAAATGCTTTTGGAAAAGAGCACACAACTCATTGTAAAAATATGTGAAGAAATGTCTCCATCGTGTGGCCAAAGGAGGACAATACAACACATAAGAAACGAAATCAATTGTGTTCTTAATACAATTAAATGTGTTAAATATCAGCTAATATTTATACATTGATTTAAACCTTATAAATAACTTTTATTCATATGAAATTCTATACAATATGTTATATTATTTATAAATAATCAAATGACTAAATTCAAAATTAGTTTTACCCGAATTATGAATCTGTGATTTTGTGATCACTATATTCCTTGGATTGATGGCGCTCTTTTCAGTGTTTTTCTTTTTTACATTTTATAGATGTGTTTTGTTTTTATATTGCAAATATTTATAGATTGCCCACACTTCTTAAGAGATATCTTAGGAAAATAAAATCATTATGTGCAACTACTAATATATCTGAATGTACTTGCAATAATTGACACCTGTAGCAGCCCCTACCTCTCTATTAAAAAAAACAAAAAACAAAATCTCTCTCTCTCTCTCTCTCTCTCTCTCTCTCTCTCTCTCTCTCTCTTTCATCATTGATCCTTCTTGGAAAAAAAACACGTTTCTTCTAACCAATGTGTATAATAAAATAAAAGTAAATCCCTTTAATGTCTGTAAATAAAAATATTTTATGTTTTATTCTGCATTCTAAATCCATTACTTATCTGTAATGGATAGTGTGCTTCTTTATTGGTTCCCTGGAATCATAAATGATTATTCTGTGTATCACAGTTCTTAATAACTTTAGAGCTATTTTTTTACAGTGTTTTGCTATAGAATTTTTTTTCTTGATTTTGTCCAGGTTTTGCTTAATTACCAATTTAAAAAATAATATTGTTGTGATAATAATTATTATAATATTAAATAATAATTATTTTTCTATTTATTTCACTCAGTATATAAATTCATATGTCTTTCCACTGTTATCTTTAAATAATCTATTTCTTCATTTCTTACAGAACGATAATATTTTATCACATTATTATACTGCAACGTATTCTCTTCCTCAATTGCTAGGCATCATCTTAGATTTTAGTTTTTTGCCAGTATAAAGATTGTATGAGTATATATACACATATATATGTATATGTGTACGCCAAACATGTGTACCTATGTATGTATATATATTATATAAAGAATCTCCTTTTAAAAAAATCTCTAGCATTGGTATAATCGGGTCAAAGGTTCTCACTATTTATTAGTTTTTAGATATAATTTCAATATTTTCCCCAGAAGAGTAGTACAAATTCACAGATTCACCAAAAGAACATTAAAGTGCCTGTTCTATCCCCCCCCCATTCACCATTTTCTTTTTTGTCATCTTTGTCATAATGATGAGAGTGAGATAAAATATCACAATTATTTTAATCAGTTTGAATTTCTTCCTCTCAGAAATGCCCTTTATTTACTGATATCACTTGCTATTTGAGGAATGGCTCATATTCTTATGAATTTGAAAACGTTCCTTAGACATGTTAGAAATGAGATATGTATCAGAAAAAACTTGTTGCAACCACTTTCCCTCAGTTAATTGCTTATCTTTTAAAATGTTAGCTTTGGGGGCAGTTTGGTGGCAGTTTGGTGGTACAGTGGATAGAGCACCAGCCCTGAAGTCAGGAGGACCTGAATTCAAACTTGGTCTCAGATATTTAACACTTCCTAACTGTGTGACCCTTGGCAAGTTGCCTAACCCCAATTGTCTCAGAAAAAAAAAAAAAAAAGTTAGCTTTGTTGAATTTGTTTGTGTAAAACTTTAAAAATCATTTTAAAAATATATTTTTTATCTTCTGTGATCCTCTCCTTCCTTTTTAAAAGTTATATAATTTTCTTCTATATATAGATATGAAAGGTACTTTTTTTTCCTCTAATTTGTTTTTTTTTCCTTTCTTTTTTAAAAGTAATTATTTACTTATTTTAAACATTCACTTAATCATTTGGGAATTATGAATTTTCTCCCTTCTTACCATCCCTCTCCCAATAAAATAGAAGGCAAGAAATGTGATATTAATTACACATGTGAAATAATGCAAAACCCATTTCCATATTAATTATATTGCAACCTCCCAAGAAAAATAAGAAAGTTTTTAAAAAGTTATATTTCAATGTACACCCACATTCCATTGTATTGTTTCTTCATGGGTCTTCATTGGAATTGTTCTGAATCATTGTATCAATCAGAATATTTAAGTCATTAATCATACGATACTGCTGTCAAAGTGTACAATGTTTTCCTGATTCTGCTCACTTCTTTTTTGCATTCATTTAAGTATTTTCAAGTTTTTCCAAAACAATCTGGCTTGTAATTTTATATAGCACAATAGTATACTATTACAGTCATCTGCCTTAACAGCCATTCCCCTGCACAGTTATGTCCCCATTCTGATGGGCATCCCTTCAAAGTCTAATTTTTTGCCACCACATAAAGAACTGCTACAATATTTTGTACATACATGTCATTTTCCTTTTCCTTTTATTTCTTTGGAATACAAACTAAGCAGTAATATTTCTGGGCCAAAAGGTATGCACAGTATGATAGCCAATTTGGTCATAGTTTTGAATTGTTCTCAAAAATGGTTGGGTCAGTTTACATCTTCATCAATAGTACATTAGTGTCCCAATTTTCCTACATCCCCTCCAACATTTGTCTTTTTCAATCTTGGTAGCCAACCTTTTAGCTGTGAGATGGTATTTCAGAGTTGTTTTAATTTGCATTTCTCTAATAGAGTGACTTAGAGAATTTTTCTATAACTATAACTTTCATTTCTGCTTCTGAAAACTACTGTCTACTCATATCATTTGACTATTGATCTATTGCAGAATAATTGACATCATTATAAATTTGGCTAGGTCTTCTATTATTTGAGAAATGAGGACTTTATCAGAGAAATTTGTTGTAAAATTGTTTCCCAGTCTCCAGCTTTCCTCCTAATCTTGGCCACATTGGTTTTGTTTGTGCAAAATTTTTCTGATTTAATGTAATCAAAATGATCAATTTTACTTTCTGTGATCCTCTTTACTTTTCTTCCCTTAGCCATAGACCTGACAGGTAAAATAATCTAGACTCTCCTAATTTACTTGTAATATCATCTCTTATATTTAAATTGTGTAACCATTTTGTCCTTATCTTTGTATACAGTAAGAAATGATGTTCTCTAATTAAATTTTACCAAATTGCTTTCCAGTTTTGCAGCAATTTTATCAAAGTTACTTCTAGAAAGTTTGGATCCTTGGGCTTATCAAACAATAGCTTACTATGGTCATTTACTATTGTGTATTATATTTATTTCATTGAGCTAACACTCTATTTCTTAGTCAGTACCAGATTGCTTTAATGATTATTACTTTATAATAAAGTTTGAAATCTAATACTGCTAGAATGTTTTCCTTCCCAATTTTTTAATGGATTCCTTTAATGTTCTTGGTCTTTTGTTCTTCCATGTGAATTTTATTATTAATTTTGTGCTCTATGAATTTATTTTGGTGGTCCAATTGGTATGGCACTGAATAAGTAACTTAATTTAGGGAGAATTGCCATTTTTATCATATTGGCTTGTTCTACCCATGAGCAATTAATATTTCTCAAATTATTTAGATTTTTATATAGTTCTACGAAGAGTATTTGGTAATTGTGTTCATGTAGTTCCTAAATTTCTCTTGCCAGTTAGAATTCCAAGTATTTTTTCTTTTTTTCTGTCTTTTTGTTAGACTTTGTTGATAACATATGGAAATGTAGATGATTTGTGTGGGTTTATTTTATGTTTTGCAACTTTGCTAAAGTTGTTGTTTCAACTAGTTTTTATTTGTTTTACTAAATACACTATCCCCTAATTTGTTTTTTTTTTAATTTGACCTTTTATAATTTCATCATATATCCATTTGGAGGTTATGTTGGTATGATGTAAAAGGTTGTTCTAAATCTAATTCCTTCCATATTATGGAATTATTCCCATAATAATTTTGTTAAATAATGAATCATTATTCTAGTTGTCTTTGTGCTTATAAACTACTAGGTTATTAGAAATATTTGCCTCTATATTTTATATCCTTAGCTAATGAGAAAAATTGCTTGAGATATGACATTGCTAGTTTTTCTTGGTTTCCACTTATTTCCATTTTTTTCCTTTGAGATTCTTGATAATTTTTTCCTCTATATCAATTTTTTTTTAAGTCTTTAAGATAATGTTTTGGTAGTTTGACTTAGTATGGCATTCAATAAGTAAATTAATTCGAATGGTGCACATTTTTATTATATTGGCTCATTTTATCCATGAGCAATTAATATTTTTCTAATTATTTAGATCTGTATTTCTGTAAGTGATGATTGATACTTCTGTTCATATAGTTATATGCAGACTCAAGAATTTTTTGCATTCTATAGTAATTTTAAATGTTTTTACTTTTTTCTTTCTCTTCTATCTGATTTTTATTCATATCATATAGAAATACTTGTGATTAGTTTATATCCTGAAAAAGTGCTGATAATCGTTTCAATTTCTTTTTAGTGCTCTGTAGGTATACTATGCTAATGTTTGCAAAAAGTGACAAATTTTTTTTCTTTATAGCTTTTTTCTCAATTTCTTTTTCTTGATTTATTCTCATTAAAAATATTTAATGGAAATAGTAGCAATGGACATCTTTGGTCTATAGGAAATAGTGGCAAAAGGCATCTTTGTTTCTCCCCTGATTTTATTGGAAAATATTTGAATTCATTTTTGTTATATATAGTGATAGCTCTTGGTTTTAAACACAAAACTGTTGTTTTAGATGAAGCTCTATTTATTCCTTTTTCTCCCCTCCTTCTTCTAGTGTTTTTGATAGGAATAAGTGTCGTATTTTGTCAAAAAGAGTTTTCTGCACCTAATGATATTATCCATGTGCTTTTTTATTTTTTCATTAATATGGTTAATTTTATAGCTTTTCTAATCGTCGACTAAACCTGTATTCCCAGTATAAACACAACTTAGTCATAGTATATGGCTGTAATAAGCTGTTTTAGTGTCTTTGCTGATATTTTATTAAAATGTATTTGCTTTAATGTTCATTAGAGTTTTGGTCTATATTTTTCTTTATCCATTTTGATTTTCCCAGCTTTTGCTATCAAAATACTTATTTGTTTTCTATTATATCTCTTATATAGATATTATATAAGAGAAGGTTTTTTTCAGAATCTCTTCTAATGATATTATGATAAAAAACTCATGGTAATTAGAATCTTTTTTCCTTTGAAAGCTTATTTATGGTTTTCTCATTTTATTTCCTTGACATTGGATTGTTTAAATTCTCTATTTCTTATTCTGAGCATTTTATATTTTTGTAAATATTCATTTCTTACATTTACATCATTGGTCTTAGAGGAATATGATTGGGCAAAATAGTTATTAATAAGAACATTTATATCATTTTCATTTGTAATAAAATTTATTTTTACCTTTTTTGATACTGGTGATTTTATTTCCTTTTTTAAAAAAATTCAATTGGTTAAAGCTTATATATTTCATTTAAAATAACTTACTTTTATTAGTTTAATTGTTTTCAATTTTGTCAAATTCTTTAATTTTCAGGATTTATGTTTTGATTTTTGACAGATTTTTAAATTAGTTATTCTTAGTATTTAGTTGTATTTCCAATTCATTTATCTGTTCTCCTCTTTTATTAGTAAAAATGTTTAGAGATATCAATTTTTCCCTTATAGAGATTTTAAGCTAGATTCCCACAATTTTGGAGTATAATAGAAAAGAACTATTTTATCTTTTCTATGATTAATTCTTGGACCCAACAGTTGTTTAGGATTAAGATATTTAGTCTTCAATTGATGTTAGTATTTTTAAATGGCTCTTTATTTAATATATTTGTATTGCATTACTATCAGTAAAGTATGTATATATTTATGCTTTCCAGCATCTGTGAATCTTTTATGCCCTAACACATAATCAGTTTTTATAAAGTTGTTATGCACAGCTGATATACACACACATCAGAGGCCTATCCAATGCAATAATATAAAATTCTATTCATGTTCTCAACTTCTCTCTTATTTATTTATTTGGTTAGATTTGTCTAGGGTTGATAGAGCTAGATCACTGGGCTTGGAATAAAGACTCATCTTCATGAGTCTAAATCTGACTTCAGACACTTAGGAGCTGATTGACCTGGGGTAAGTCACTTAACCCTGTTGCCACACTCTAGCATCTTTGCCAAGAAATCCCCAAACAATAAACAGTGACAGTCTAGGGCTGACTGGACAAATGGATATCTCCAATTATTATAATTTTATTGTCTTTCTCTTTGTAATTAATTTAATGCTTTTTTTAAGTGTTTAGAAGCTACACTATTGTTTACCTATATTTAAAGTATTATTATCAGTTCATTTTATAGGTTGCCTTTTAGCAAAATAGATTCTTTAATTCTTAATTAAGTCTATTATTTTTGTTGCTGCTGTCTCTGAAATCATTATTGTTACCTTTTCTTTTGTTGTTGTTGTTTATTTGACACATCAGATTTTGCTCTTCTTATTCCAACCCTCTGTGTTTCTATGTGTCAAGACTGTTTTCTTCTAAACAACATATTATTAGATTTTACTTTCTAATTCATTCCATTTTGTTTTATGGGTAAATTAATTGCATTCACATTTACAATGACAGCAGTTAATTTTCCTCCAATCTGTTCTAATGTACTCCACTCACCACTTTTATTTCAATCTGCTACCCTTTCTTTTTTTCTTTTAACATTTTCTTCACTATTCCCCCTCCAAATGGTTTTTTAACTTATTACTCATTTCTCCATTATTTATTCTCCTTCATATTCACTCTTCTACTCTTCATTTTCTTATCTCAATTCCAATTGAGCAGGATACATTTCTACAACAAACTGATATATATTTTCTGCCTTTTTTATGATCAGATTAGATGAAAATGAAGTTCAAATGATGCCTATTCTCCTTACTCCTTTAATGTTTTTATAGATTCACTTATATAACCTGATTAGGTATCTTGATAAATTTTTCCATCTTTTCTTCCTTTTCTCCTTAATATATCTTCTTTCATCCTGTTATTTTTTCTCCTTACAATATTTACATATAGTTCTACTTACACAATAAGTTTTTCTTTTTTTTTTTAAAATAGGGATACATATACTTAACAATTGAACAAGGATATTGTTAATAATATAGAGCCACAATGGCTTTCTAACCTTTGCCTCCACTAGTTAGGCTAAATCTAGAATACTATCTTTTCAGTTAAGTAATGTTGTTGTTGTTATTCAGTTATTTTCAGTTGTGCCCTACTATTGTGTAACTCCTTTTAGAGTTTTCTTAGCAAAGATATTGGATTGGTTTACTGTTTTTTTTTTTTTTCCTCCAGCTCGTTTTACAGATGAGGAAACTGAAGCAAACAGGATTAAGTGACCTGCCCAGAGTCATACAACTAGTGCTAAACTGCTTGAAGGCCAAGGAACTATAGAAATAAAATTACCGAATCCTTGAGTGTGAAGGGACCTGAAAAGTTATTTAGCTTAATTACCACATAAAGGTAAATGAAGTTGAATGAGATTTAAATCATAATTTTCAGCTTTTCATCATAAACAACTTATTTTTCTTGTCTCTAGTTTGAAGATTTCAAATGATGGAGTAATTCCTTACAATCCATTAAGACTACCCTAAATATTCTGATCCTTCAGGATAGATGAAATTCTAAGTTCAGAGATGTAACTTGTTTCCTCCCCTTCCGTTAACCATCATTAAATCAAATCATCTTCAGTTCTTAGTAGGTTGATGGGTTTCTTTGTAAATTTTTTTATTTTTATTTTCGTTTCAAAATTCCCTCCTTCCCCCATCCATTAGAGAAGTATGATGCACATTATAAATATGAAGTTATGCAAAATATACTTCTATATTAACCATATTGCATGGCTGGGAGTGGGGAAGAGCAGAAAAATAAAGCAAAAATGTTTCAGTCTGCGTTCACTTTTGAGTTTTTTTTTTTTTTTTGAATTGTCCCTGATAACTGTTTTGATCAGAGTAACTGTCTTTTTTTTTCCAGAGGCAATTGGGGTTAAGTGACTTGCCCAGGGTCACACAGCTAGGATGTGTTAAGTGTCTGAGACCCAGATTTTGAACTTAGGTCCTCCTGACTTCAGGGCTGGTGCTCTATCCACCGTGCCACCTAGCTGCCCTTGAGTAACTAACTCTTTCACATTTGATTATCATTATAATGTTGTTGTCGTCCAATTGTTTCAGTTGTGTCCAACTCTTCATGATTCCTTTTAGGCTTTTTTCAGCAAAGATACTGGACTAGTCTGTCATTTCCTTTTCCAGCCCATTTTACATATGAGAAACTGAGGCAAACAGTGTTAAATGACTTGCTAAGGTTCATACAGGTAGTAAATATATGAGTTTGAATTTGAACTCCCAAAATGAGTCTTCCTGTATCCAACAATCTAGTCATTGCAATATCTAGATGCTCAAATATTGCTGTTGCAGTGTACAATGTTTTCCTGGTTGTGTTCATTTCACTTTGTATCGGATCATGTTAGGGTTTAAAAACAAACAAACAAAAAAACTATCTTCATCATTTTTTAGGCATTCCATTACAATCATATACCACAAACATTGATCAGTCATTCCCCAATTGATGACCATCTCCTCAACTACTAGTTCTTTCTCACCACAAAAAGGTGCTATGAATACTAGGTTAAGTTTTAAGTTAATTCTTTAAACTGGAAGGTGCCATTTGCCTCTGGTTTTTTGCCCTAACTCAACACATTTTCCCCTGTTGAGTAGAACTATAGAATAACTCTGCTTTTATAAACTTATTTTGTATTTCTGTAGCTACTGAGCTTTGGCAGAGATCCATGGTATTAATCTCAATGCTGTTTATAACCAAAACACTTCCTGGCTTTGTATCCATGTTTTTCATGGTTAATGCTCAATGAATAATTTAAAGAAAGTTATCATTCTTTTATATTTTGTATTAAACTTGTCAGAAAGGACATAAAGAGAATATAATACCTATTGATGTTATTTTATCCTCAGGTAACTCACCATAGGTCCAATATAGTCTGAGGTCTACCTATTAATAGGGCAAGAAAGAAAGAGGGGAAAATCAGTCCCTAGTAATTCCTTTTCACTTCCCTCTCCCTCCAGCTTTGTTCCCCAGGCTCAGCCTAAACCTTAGTAACATTATATGTAAAATCTGTCCTAAACTTGTTTTTTCCTCTTTTGAATTTACTATTCATTTTTAAACATTCTTTCTTTTTTTTAAATTTTGAATTCCAAACTATCTCCCTCCCTCCCTCTTACCTCTTCCTCACTCACAGAAAAGACAAGTAAAATGATACAAATTATACATATGGAATCATGTAAAATATATATCCATATTATCCATATCATAAAAGCCCCCAAATTTAAAGAAAGCAAAGTATACTTCAATTTGCATTCAGATTTCATCAGTTCTTTCCCTGCAGGTGGGTAGTATTTTTTTTCATCAGATCAGAATAGCCATGGCTTTCACAGTAGATCATCTTTACAACATTGTTGATACTATGCACAAAGATCTCCCAGTTTTTCTTACTTCATTTTGCTCTGTGTTGCCATGTTTGTTTGTTTGTTTGTTTTTATTAAGCCACCTTCTTTGTCACTTCTTATAGTACAGTAGTAGTCCACCACAAGCATATAGTATAATTTGTTCAGCCATTCCTCAATTAATGAATGTACCCTCAATTTCTCCTTTGTTTCCAGTACAAAAAGAACTGAGATAATTGGTTTTTGGGCACATAGATCCTTTTCCTTTTTCGTTAATCTCTCTCTCTCTCTTTTTTTTTTTTTGATAATAGCTTTTTATTTTCAGAATACATGCAAAGATAGTTTTCAACATTCACTCTTGCAAAACCTTGTCTCCCAAATTTTTCTCCCTATCTTTTCCTAACCCCCTTCCCCAAGGCAGCAAGTAATCCAATATATGTTAAATGTTCAATTCTTCTATACATATTTCCACAATTATTTGATCTCTTTTTTTTATAGCCTTTATGCATAGCTCCAAATTACTCACCTGAATGGTTGGACCCGTTCACTACTCCACTACTTTGCTTCATCTCCTCCAGTATTTGTCATTTTTGATAGGTATGAAGTGGTACATTAGAATTATTTTAATTGATAGTTTTTTCTAACTAATAGCAATTTAGAATATTTTTCATATGACTATAAATAACTGATTTATTTTTCTGAAAACTGCATATTTATACCTTTTGATTATTTATCAGTTGGAGAATAGTTCTTTTTATACATTTAACTCATTGCTTTCTATATATGAGAAATGAGGTCTTTTTAAAAAAATTACTAAATTTTTTGATGTTATTTCATTGTCTATGGTTAGGAAATTTCTCCCTAATTATTTTTTAATTGGGTCTATTTTTTCTTTGCTTTGTTTGGGATCATGAGTGCCACTTCTGCTTCAATAGCTGTATCATAATAAATTCTACTCCAGCCCTTATTTAATTCTTTTTGTGTCTTTCTGTTTCAAGCATATCTCTTTTTCTTTCTTTCTTTTTTCATTTCTTCCTTTGCAACTTTATATTATAAATGGACACTTTTGATACCTTAAGGCACTCTGTAAATACTAGATATTATTACTATTATTATTATTCTTTAGAGACATATAACTATGCTTTTAAGTATAGTAAATATATGTTTACTTGTACAAACATATTATATATATATACATACATATATATTTATTTATTTATTTATCATTTTTATTCTTGACCCCTATGATTTTTCTTGTTTTGCGAACTCTCACATGTGGAAACCTTCTGCACTGATGTAGATTAGCAATTCTTCTTGGATGGACAATTTTCAAGTTGCTTTGACCAAAAAGTTAAATGACTTACCCATGGTTAAACTGTTAGCTTCATTAGCAGCAGAACTTGAACCCAGATCTTTTTGATGCTAAAGACAGCACTCTAAACACTATATTACAATGCCTAATATAGTAATTTTTACAAGATGGTAATGATCTGAAAGATTATTATTCGTGTCATATCTATATGCTGTTTCCCAGGGAAATTTTGTATCCAAATATTTTCACATATACTACTTTACCCTAACAAGAACCATGCCAGACATTTAAGGGATATGATATTGTTCTCTTTTTACAGATGAGGACACAAGCTTCGAGATCTTAAATGGCATAACTAGAGTCTCATAGAAAATCATGGAGTTGAATGTATACATGAATGAATACATACATACACACATACATATATGTGTATACATATATACATACATATGTACCCACACATACATATTAATGACAATTCTTTCCTAAAAGAGCTCAAAATTCAAATTTTCTGATTTTTAATTTATTGGGTTTTTTCATAAGTATGATTTGACTTGTTAACCCAGTTTAAACATTCTGGGTTTGTTATATAATTTTTTTTTATAATTACAATAATAATTATGGTAAAATTAAATTTATTACCATAACATTTAGATTTCATTTAATCATAAAAACACAAAATCTCAAAGTTAGATAGATACTAGAGGAAACTTTGTTCAACCAATACCTGAAGAAGTATTCCCTTTATACTATCCCTGACAGTCATCTAGCTTTCATTTGAATACCTGTATTGATGGTCCTAGAGTTAATTCTTCTTCCTGAGTTCAAATTTGGTCTCAAGACACTAGGCAAGTCACTTTTTCTTTTCTTTTTTTTCTTTTCTTTTCTTTCTTTCTTTCTTTTTTTTTTTTTTTTTTTTTTTTTTTTTTTTTTGCTGAGGCAGTTGGGATTAAGTGACTTGCCCAGGGTCACACAGCAAGTCACTTTTTCATATAACAGGCAATCAGGTTTTTCAAGAACCTAAGATGCCTAAGATCACAATGTTCATAAGTTGCATAATGGATTGCCCTGTCTTTTATTCCACAGGAAAAATATCCCTACTTCTTTTAATTAATCTTCTTATGATGCATTTTCTTATTCTCTGACTATCCTAGTTGTCTTCCTCTGGTTATTTCCAAAAATATAAATATTCTTACTAAACTATGGTAAGTGCTGTGAAATGTAAAATAATTATTTTTATTTTTCTATAGAATTTTTCTCTTACAATTTCAGAAAAATTACCCTAAATGATTCCAGTAATTACTTATGTCTTTTATGAAAATTATGGTTAATTTTTTGAATGTTTACAGGAAACAGGATATTTGGTTTTCAGGAGAAAAAAATGTCAATAAGGAAAGCTTATCTTTGTCCATTTAAAATCCTATTATTGAAGATCCTGTGTTTATATTGATATTTTAATTCCTCTCATTTGTTTAATTTCCTTTATCTCAGGCAATTCATAAATCCCTAATCTTCTTATGAGTTTCTGAACACTATGAACATAGATTAAGATAACTAAAATACTTTGCAAAAATCCTCTAAAGGAAAAAAGTAAAAATAATCAGTTTTGCAGAGTAAACTTGGCTACAATATGTGAATTAGAGCAAATTGGAAAATTCAAATATTTATGTTGATAGGTGTTTTTTTATCCCCTTGCAGTGTCACCTTGAATTTCTATACAGACTTTATTAAAACATAAACAGTGATGTACCAAACCCGCTAAAAGAAGAAAATCCATTTTATTGCCATTTTTGTCTTCTGATTCAAATATACTTACAATACTAATTTTTATGAATTTGTTCTTTCTTTGCTTCCACAAAAAGCAGTACTTGGTAACTCTGTATAAGCTTTGTGTTGCCTATATCTATTTCTATCCTATTTACCACAGTTAACTACTGCATTCCTCTCTTCAAGTTTCTCCTGGATACCTCTTCTCCTTACTCTTTGGGGCTAGGACCTCATTCTCACACTTCTCTCATCTACTGCTATTACTCAAAAAAAAAAAAAAAAAGCCATTTGGTATTAGCTTCCCCTTTTCTTCACTTCCTTATCTCACAATCCTTTGAATATTTTTTTCTTCCAAGTTTCTCTTATGATAAAATTATCCTTGTTTGCTAAGGTCAGCTCTTCTATATGTGCATTTGATCCAATCCATTTTCATTTTCTCCAGCAAATTGCCCCTATCACCACAACTCTCTTTAAGCTTCCATGTTTCTTCCATGATGCTTATGAACACACTCAAGACTATCCCATCATAAAATCTTCAATAGATTCTACCATCCCTATTAGTCAACATTCTGTATTTCTTCCCGCCCTCTTTTCAGCTTAGATTCAATCAACATTCAGTGCTTCTACTTCTTTTCTTTCATTTAATTCTTAACCTTTTGGAATCTGGTTTTTGACAATCATTTAACTGAAACTGCACTCTTTGAAATTACTAATAATTTCTTAAATGCTAACCTAATGGTTTTTATGGGTAGCGAGATGGCCCAGTGGACAGTGTGGGATCTGATGTTAGGAAAATTCATCTTTGTGAGTTCAAATCTAACATTAGATATTTACTAGCTTTGTGACCCTAGGTAAGTGACTTAATCTTGTTTTTTTAATTCCTCATCTGTAGAATGAACTGGAGAAGGAAATAGCAATTCTAACACATTTGCCAAGAAAACCCCAAATAGGGTCATGATGAGTGAGGTATGAACAAAGGAAATCAAAGGGGTTTTTTTTTTTTTTTTGCTGTTTTTTTTGTCTTCAATATGGCTTCAAAGCTGCGAAGCCTTTCATTGACTTTCCTAGAGAGAACATGATGCTGTCTCTCCACTGAATTGTGACATGTCTTTGGGTTTTTCTTATACTCAGAATATTGATACAGATATCGTTCAATTCATTCTTTACTAAATCAACTTTTGAGCAATGATAAGAATAGACAGTTAAATTAATGTTTGCACATGATTTTAGAACTGTGTGATTTGTATACATAGTTAAGACTGTTTCACTCTGACACCATGTTTCCGGAAGCAGAAAGGAGCTATACAATATTAAGGACCGATTAAACATGTCTCTTGTTTCCATAGATCACCATAGCCAAAAGCCTGTTCAATCTTCATAAGACTGGTGTCCAGCTAGCAGATACACATACTAGTACCAAGTCTATATCAAAATAAAGAACTGGATTTGCAGGAGGAGAAACTGAGTTTAGAATTGACGTTGCCTTCTTGTTATCTATGTGATCGTGGGAAAATCACTTCTCTTTGAATCTTAATTTTCTCATCTGTAAAATTATGGGGTTGTGTAGTGGGAGTTCTTGCCAACACATGCCAGCCTTGGACATCGTGCCAAATGCAACTTGGGTAAACCGAGGGAAATTTGTGCAAGGGTTTTATGCCTTTTAAGGAGTGGACTACACATCAGTGTGCTCAAACCACTCTAAGGCAGGAGAATTATACTGAGTTCTTGGTTTCTTGCCACATCACAATGTACAGGCCAGATCGAAAGGCAACAGCATATCCAAGACTAAATTACCTTCATAACACTGGGACGGAGATAAAAGGAATAGAAAAGGCAGTCACTGCTATGGGAGGGATGTCAGTACAAGGAATGCCAGAATGGGCTGGATCTGACCCTCGAAATAATATTACAAGCAAGATCACACTGACTGCCAGAGTGTGCCTGGGGAAAGGCTATGCATTTCTGATAGATCCATATAATGCACCCAAACTTGCCACATATAGAGAAGGAATTTTTAATTTGACTTGTTTCAGGTGTCAGGTAAGAACTTGTATTGGACCAAAATTCGAGGGAAGAATGTTCATAGTCACCCATCCAAATTACGCTTTTACTGTTGTAAGAGCAAACTCCTGGTATCGCACTTGTAGTGACAATTTTTTTGAAGCCTTACAAGAAAAAATGTATGAATTGGGTACTAGGATTAAGAGATGTATATCATGTATTATACTGGGAATAACTTTATTAGTTGAAGCTATTGCAGCCTCTACAGCATTGGCTTTATCTATATCTAACACTCAGAATCAGATAATAGAAACACAAGACTTACAGGATTTAATGAAAAATGTGTCAGCTGCTTTTAGAAAACAATTAAAGGTAGATGAGGAGTTTTATGAAGCTATACTCAAATTACAACGTGCAGTACAGTTTTTTAGGCCAAGAAGTAGACTATTTAGAGCTGCAACAAAAATTACAATGTGACTATAGATATAATCAGTACTGCTTGACAAATGCCATCTATAATGAGATGCAGCTCCAATGGGAAGTAATCAGAGCCCAATTACATGGATTGAAGTTGGAAAATATTTCTTATGAGTTGAACATATTGGCTCAAATAGTATATAGTATAGCTCAAGCTGCAGACAAAAGAATTGGGCCCAATGATGTTGCAGATAAAATTATATCAAACAATCTGGTATTAGTCTAGGCATGAATATATTAATCATTATATTAGTAGTTCGTATACTACCCTTAGCTTTCAATCCTATCTTTGCCTCAATTCGGTATGCTCTGAACACCCAAAAAATTCCAACTTGTGGAACTGTTGCATAAAAACAAAAAAGGGGGAAATGTAGTGGGAAGACCTGCCAACCCCCTGCCAGACTTGGACATTGTGCTAGATGTGACTTGGGTAAACTGAGGGAAATCTGTGCATGGGTGAACAAAATGGCACCTAGGGTGGAAGGAGGTTCTACCCAAGCAAGGTGCCAGCTCTGGGGCTCCCTCCCGGTGGCATCATGGCAAGTTCCAGTAGCAAGGGGAGGTGTTCCTGATCTGGAGGGGAGAACAATACCCTTATATTCTGGAGACCTTATTAGGAAAGGAAGGCACACATCATACTTATGTGAAGCTTCCTGTTATAGAGAAGGATCTCCTTTTTAGGGAATAGTTAGTTACCATAGCTAGAGAAGGCTTTCGTTATCTTAAAGGAGCAGGAGGAATGTACCAAGGTGATAAACAGAGTCTTTCACCATCTTGGCCCTCGCCCCCAATACTCACAGGGTTCGCCATTTCAGGTGACTGGGCTTTGCTGGTTATATAAAACCCTGGTCACTCAGGAGTTCTGACCGAGACACGGAACAGGGTTGGACTATATAATCCCTTATACTCTTTATTTTTATTGCTCTAAACTTCATGATCTTTGATTATACTGAAGCAGTCTAAGAAATTATTAAGTGCCTACTATGTGACAGATATTGTGCTGAAGATATAAAAGCAAAAAGAAAACCTCCCTTGACTTCAAAGAGCCAATATTTTATTGGGCAAGACATATACATATAAAAGTATATAAAAGTCAACTGTATAGTGCAGTGGATAGAGCACTAGATCAGGAGGCAGGAAGACTTGACATCAAATCTAATCTCAGACAGTTGCTGTGTGACTTGGGTAAGTCAATTAAACTTTATTTAAGTTTCTCCAACTGTAAAATGGGGATAATCATAACAACCATTTCCCCAAGTTGTTGTGAGATTTAAATGAAATAATAATTATAAAATGTTTAGCATAGTGCTTGGCACATGGGAAGTATGATATAAATGCCAGTTACTGATGTAATTGTTGTTATTATAAAAAGAATTCATAGTCTCTTGGGAAAGACAAAAAACACACATACCTACACACATACATGCAGGCATGTATACATTTACATACATGTATACAAACACACACGTAGATAGCTAAGTAATAACTCCATGAAATTCTTTGAGGTATAATTTTCCCACCCTAAAAAGAAGCTTAACCTATTGTGATATCAGGTACTTTAAGAGGATATCCTGACTTCCCAGGACATTTGGCCAGTGCTCTTTTTAAGCTTGCAAAGCTAAATGTCTCAGAAACTTGCAACCATTGTTCTAATATTAGTACCTTTAAAATATATATAAAGAGATCATTGAGGGAGGGAAGAATTTTCCTTTTTTAGCAAAAGTATTATTTTAATTCTTCATTGGAATGTGGAGGTAATTTAGGTTCTTGAAGTCCATAAAAAAATTCTCTGGCAAGTAGTTTAAATAGACTTGACTAGAACCCTGATTTCCATTTATGATATTATGTTTTTTTAATCAAAATATCTTCTGAGTTTCAGATAAGAGTAATTCTATAATTTTCTCAGTTTATATATAGAATACTGCATATAACTGAAAAAAATATATAAAAGCTAGCATTTATATAGTGCTTAAAGCTTTACAAATTGTTTCATAAATATAATCTCAATTCATCTTCACAACTGTATGAGTACATGCTATTGTAATTTCCATTTTACATAAAAGGAAATTGAGGCAGGTGGCTGATAAATGACTTTCCAGGACCACAAAATCTCTTGATGTCTGAAGTTACATTTAAATTAAATCTTCTTGACTTGAGATTCCAGTGGTCTATCTATTGAGGCACCTAGATAATTTATAGAATGTTAGAACATAAAGGAAGATTAGAAAGAATCTGTTAAAAATTTGTCATTTTTAAATGTTGCCACAATCTTGGACTCAGAAAATATCTCAGAGTTTATCTAGCCAAATCTCTACTAAGCTAATGCATCCTATTTTAATAATTCCTTATGACTTGTGACTATCTAATCTTATAACTTATCAGTCATCATTTAAATACCTCCTGAAGGGAGATATTTATGCTTCTCTTCTCCTAACATAACTCATTCCATAATTTGGCAATTCTTATTGTCCAAGACTTTTTGATATACAAAGGAACTAAATTCAAATTAATTATCCAAAGTCACAAACATTTATCAGAGTGAGAACTAGAATGAAGGTCTTCTGCAATTAAGTATTAAGGCAGAAAAAACAAAACAACTATAAGTTTTAGCTACAGATGATTTAATAACTTCAATAAAATATTATCTAAGCTCAATAAAAGAAAAGTATTCATAATGTTCAGTTGTTTTTCAGTCTTGTTCGACTCTCACCCATTTGGGATTTTCTTGGTACACATACTGGAAGGGTTTTCCATTTCCTTTTCCAGATTATTTTATACATAAGAAAACTGAGGCAAATGGGGGTAAGTGACTTGCCAAGTGTCACACAGATAGTGTCTTGAGGCCAGATTTGAACTCAGGAGGATGAATCTTCCTGACTCTAGGGCCAGGGCTCTAACCACTATGTCCTATGACCATAGATTTTCAAATGAAATTTAGATGACTATTAAGGATGATATAGTAAGTGTCTAAGATGGTAGTTGAATGCAGGAAAATGAGTCTTTCTGACTTTAAGTCTGTTACTCTACTATTCATTGTACCATCCAGCTGCCCTAAGTAGTACATACATTGTATATAAATTCTGATTTGATCCTTATAACAATCTTCTCAATTCACTATTGCATGGTGTCCTTTATATTAAAGAATTGAGGACTATCAGTTTAAAGTATCTCTGAGAGAACAAAATAGAAGTGTCAGTCAGTACCAGAAAGGACATTTTAATTAGTATTAGAGACCTAGTTTGATTTTTAATTGATAAAGGATAAGGAAAATATTTCCTTATAGAGAGGTTCATTATTTATAGGTATATCTTTGCTTATGTCCAGGTATCAGAGCCCCCATGACATTTAAAAAGTGGAACCACAAAAATAGCTCTTTTTATATGAAGTGGGAATACTATTTTGACATCTTATAAACTTTTCTCATGATTATTTCCTTTATTGTATTCATTTAAAATTTATAAAATAAAAAAGAAAAACATTCTTAGTTAAATATTTTTAATTCATGGGAGATTGGGGGGGGGCTGTTAATTTTTATATAATCATATACTTTCTTGCCCAGATTGCCTCAAAGGTACAGTGAGTATCCTATTGACTGAAATTATATAGCAGGCAACTAGGGGTATTAGTAACACTGTGATTGCTAGTGGTATTTTACAACTTTCTGTGTCTTCTTAGCCCATAATCCCCCCTTTCTTTACTTTCAGTCTCAATTTTTTGGAGACTATTCTGTCCTTTTCTTCCTCCTTTATGTCCTATGCCATAATCCTATCACTGAGGACAGCAAGCACCACTTTGTCCTCCTTGTGCTACTCACAGTTAAACATGGTATCTGACCATGTTTAAAAAAACAAAGTACATCATGATATGATTTTTTTTTGCACTGAACCAAGCATGTTGTAGGTGTACAATTATATCTATCAAGAAGTAATAACAAGCATTTCATCATGGAAATTATTTCTTCCTTCTGATATGCACAGAAGATTCTTGGGAAATCAATGATTTTTTTTCCACACATTAATCAAAAAATGAGAGTCTTTCTGGTGGGGAAAAAAAGACTTGAATATGAAATTTTTATGTTAATTTCATAGCCCCTTCCTGATCCAGTAATACAAGTTTATAGAAATAGGCTCACACAAACGTGGTAATATTCCTATTCTAGAATACTCTGGGGAGGAAAGAATCTTTAAAGTATTTTATCCTTCCGGCAAAGGAGAAGGAATAGAATATGAGAGAACACTGCCACCTCGTGTCTTTTCTTTGCATATGTATATCTTTCTAATGTTTTCAAAATATACACAATTTTCTTCCAGTTTGGCTCTGATGTACCGATTTAGGGATGCATCAATGCCTATCATAATTGCTCTTTCCGAAATACAGAATCATTAAATAGTAGAGGTAGAAAAGATCTTTGGGATTATTTAATTTAATTACTCCTTCTGGTTTTGCAGATAAGAAAACAAAGGCAGATTAGTTAGTATCTTGCCCAGTTGTTTTTGTGTGCTTTAATTTCAAGCAGAATATAGGTTTGGTTGCTAGTTGTAGTGCTCATCTCATCCTTCACAATGTCTTTCCAATTTCCCAGAGGCAGGATGGGTATAGGGAAATGATTCCTGAACAACTCCTGCTAAGAACTACTTGTGTAAACCTGAACAGATCACCTAATAATAAAAGTTCAGATTTCCATAACACTCTATATAAGTAGTACTTGTTTTTTGCTCTTTTTGGTCATATTTGTCATGACACTTTGTGTTCCCATTTGGGATTTTTTTTTGGCAAAGACACTAGAGTGGTTTGCCATTATCTTCTCCAGCCCATTTTACAGATGAGGAAACTGAGGCAAAAAGTTTTACATAACTTGCCCAGGATCACACAGCTAGCACATGTCTGAAGCCAGATTTGAACTCAGGAAGATGAGTCTTCCTGACTCCAAGCCTTTCACTCTCTATCCACTTCACAATCTACTTGCACTAAGTAGTACATATACTTTATAAAAATCTGATTTTAATCTTACAACAATTCTATGAAGGAGTTACTAAAAGTACTGTCATCCTTTGACAGAGTAAGACACCAAGGTTCACAGAGAAGAATGACTTAACCAAGTTCATAAGGAAAATAAGTAGCAGAGACATGTCTTCTGGTTCTAATTAAAAAAAACATTCTCCTTTCACTATACTACACGGTTTCTAAACTCTCTGGGTATTTGACTTCCCATCTCTAAAATGAAGGAGTTGAAAAAAATATCCTTTAAATTTTTTTTTCGGTCTCCAACACTTTAACACTTGAAGGTATTCAGGTTGCCCTTTCCTTTGAATATCTGTTGAAATCCATGTCAAACTCATATGGAAATATGTTCAAAATGATTGTACATAAATAATCCATATTAGATTTCTTATTGTATTGAAGAGTGGGAAAGGAGAGAAAGGGGAAGAAGGGAAAAAATTGGAATTCAAAAATGATACAAAAATGAATGTTAAAAACTATCTTTACATTTAATTGTAAAAATAAAATACCATTGGGAAAAAAGAAGTCTATATCAAAGCTGAGTCCACATTTTTATAATTACCCATCAATTTGTGACAAATAAAGGTTTAATTTCTCTCCGGAAAATGGGCACACATAGAATAAAAACAGAAGGATGATGGGGAGACTTCGAAGAAATGAGAGTGGAATAAAATTGGAGAAATCAGAGGACAGCCACAATAAAAGTACAAGAAGGTACAGCAGAGAAGCTGGAAGTAGGACTCAGATTAACTTGCTGCAGGATTTTAATGACAGGCAACAGCTTCTCAAAACATAAACCACAGAGCCAGAGCTACTTAAGTTGTCACACATTTTTCTCAACAACCTATGACAGCAACACACATAAAATGTCAATTGTCAGAGTACGCTAACATGTAGGGCTGACTTTGGGTCCAGAATGGTCATGACATATAAAAGAGAAATAGCTTTGGAATTTTAAATGCTGAGAAAATACAAGATTAATGAGACAGAGATTCTACAGATAGAAATTTCCCAAGTATAAAGGGGTATATCACAGAATTTTAATATTTGAAAGGAGCGCTAAGGCTATCAAATCCAACTTGTATCTTAAAAAAAAAAGCCTCTTGATGAAATAATTTATACCAAGAGTTCTTCATTTGAGGTCTTTGATTCCCCAAGGCAGGGGGTTCAAGAGATTTCAGTATGTCTATGAATCTGGATGGGGAAGTCATACAGTTTTATTTCCACTTACCTCAACTAGAATTGTTCTATTCTAAGGGGAGGCTTCACCATATATTCAAAGTGGTCCATGATTCACCCCAAGATGGTTAACAATTCCTGCCTTACCTTCAGTCATCTGGCTATTTTAACTCAATGCAAATACAAAATCCTCTGTGTTGTTATTCAGAACCTTTCATAATCTAGCCCCCATTTAACTTTCCAATTTTATCTTTACATCTTACTCTCTAAAACTTACTAATTAATCCCAATAACACTAGTCTTCTGCCTGTTCCACAAGCAAGAGACTCCAACTCTCAGTTCTGTCTTCCTTCTTTTAATTCTTTATGCTGTATATACCTTGCTTTGTATACATTTGTTTGCATATTTTCTTCCCATTTAGACTGCCATTAGCATAGTATTGGGCTTATAGTAGGTACTTAACAAATATTTATTGATTGACTGAATTGAATGCATAAAAGAACATTCTTTTAAAATTAGTATTCTCTTAGGCAGGCATGAATTAGATTTGCTTATATTGCATTTTTCAAAGTTAGAAACAAGCATTTTCTTATTATAGAATTAGATTATTAGAATATAATTATAGTATAATTCTACAAACGAAATCTACAGAGCAATTTTTTTTAAAAAAACTAACTTCTTGTGAGTTCTAATGATGGCATTTTATAGGAATAATGGAATTGAAATATAGAATCTTATTTGAAATAAAGTCAGATTCTCAGTATCAATGAATGAAAGCACCTTTAATAAGAATTTAAAGGTTCTTTAACAATAAAGTTTTGGAATTACTTTTAATACTCATAAGTTAGAATAATCATTATTCTATCTTTTATGACCATGAGATCTCTGAAAGTAGATATACATAAGTACTTATTTATTAGTTACAAAATGACATCCTCTTGTAGGTGGATTTTATTCTAAACCACATTTTCTCTGGACAATAGGATTGTTTAAATGTAGCCTACGACCCCATATTCTATTCTCCCACTAAAGTCTCTGTACTGGAAAAGTATACCTTGATTTTGGGGGTCCCATAACAGTTGATTGCCATGGTCCCAAGACAGAAGTATATCTTAAAATGTAGAGGATGGTTCAAAAGGTATTTTCAAGGATTCAGCTGTCAATGACCTTATGACAAAAGTCTTCTCTATCCAACCCATCCTTTGGAATATTTTGTTCCTAAATAGATTATTTCTTATTCCAACGTGCAAGAAATTCACTAGGGATGAATACAAGGGAATAGGAACACCCCAGGGAAAGCCACAAAGCTAGATAGGCTCCTTGGAACGGCTCATCTGCCACAATGAAATTTCATGACATTTTTTTAATGGTTCGCTCTCTTCCCAAAGTAGAAACGTTTTACGTTAAACAATAGAACTCAAAAATTCAGGTTTCTTTTCTTTCAGATGTTGCCATTAGGTTGTCCCAGAGTAGGAAAGCATCTGGTGCCCTAATTAGGGCTACGGGCAACAGCTGTTGTCTTTCTGCTCCATAGACCAACTGCCATGCCTCCCCAATTAGGGTAATAACTGAACTTTGAATACTGCCAGTAGAACAGAAGCTCTGGCCTATCTTAGCAAGATAGAAAGGTCTAGCAGTGTCTTCCAAGGATCAGCCTAAGTAAGGAGTAAGGAGTAGCTCTTTGTCAGAAGAATGAGGTCAGATATATGAAAGACATTTGTGCATCCATACATAAACACACTCAAATACACATATGCTTGCACATATGCATATAAACACATACATATATGCATTTGTGTATGCATGCATGTGTTTCTGTGTATATTTACACCAATGCATCCAGTTATATAGTAAGGATTGTGATCTACATAAGTGAAAAGAATATCCATATTGAAGAAAAAATTTATCTTTTGAAGTCTTGGGATAAGACCTCAAAAGTCGCTTTGTCCACCACAATATACTGTTGATTCTCTCCCTACACTACCTTGATATAATTCAAAATTGTATTTTCACTTGCACAAGGAAAACTCCCTCCACCAACTTTCAGTCTTAGTGTGCTACTGGAGAAATTAAAATATTAAATAACTAGCTGAGATCACAAAACCAGAATGTGTCAGAGGAAGAACCCGAATTAAGGTTTTTCAGATTCTGAGGCCAATTCCCTATCCATTATGCTATGTTGCTTCTTACACTGAGGACAGATAAACTAAAACATAATTTATTTAGCTTGCGACATACTAAAATACATCTTTTTACCTTAATTGCTTTCTATTTATACTTCCCCATTCTGTAATTTTGCAGTTGACTTTTTGGACCAAAGTGTAGGGTTTCATATTTATTCTAATTAACTTTTATCTCTAACCTTAAAAGCCTCTATTTCAAGAAGATAAGCTCTCATAGAAAATTGATTGGCTCCTCTAATGCATTATTAGTTAACCCTACAGATTCTGATCATTTGATTCAGGTCATACATTCTCTGACTTCAAGTAGCTAATAAAAATAATGAGTAGACCATGCTATAAATAGAATCTTGTTTTATAACCTTTTTCAATATTAACCTCAATTTATTTAAACAAGTCAAATTCGCTTATTTGTAATATTATACAATCTGTACCTCATTATCATATATCCATGGGAAATTGAGTTTTTATCAAATGCAATGTTAAAATCTAGACAGATGTCTTTGCAGCTCCCCAAAACTGTTAGAAATCTATTTAGAAAACCAATTAAAGAAAAGCTTAGCAAAAAAAAAGTTTTTGCAGGGGTCAATGTTGAAAGGTCATATGTTTTGTAAATAAAAAGCTTTATATAAAAAAAATAAAAAAAGAAAAAAAAAGAAAACCAATTAAAAACAAAGAAATCCAGGTAATCCAGCATATCTGTTCTTAACCAACCAACAATGATCTCTTGTTCCTTTTCAAAGCTTTCTATAATTTTGCAGAGTTAAATATAATGTTAACTAGTCTATAATTTGGAGCATTCACCTTTCTCTCAGTTTTGAAAATTTGGATAACAGTCACCCATCTCTAGTTCCATGGCAACTTTCTAATTCTACAATCCCTTAATGATCACTTACTAGTTAGTTTTTTCAAGATACAAATGAAACACTCATTTATGTCTTGTATTTTTTTAAATGTCTAATATTTATATACATCTTTTCACTACAGATCAGTTTTAGCTTTTTAATTATTTCTCCTTTTGGCTATTTACTTGCCAGATTGTTATTTACTGTGTTGTGATTTCATATTTACCTTTTCCCCAATTTAACATATGGCAATCATATTGTATAAATAGTGAAGCTAAAATATGAAGTTCACTCTAAGCTTTCTCTAAAGGAACTAAATAAAAACACAAATACTAGAAAGAAACCAAGAGAATGAAGTCAGAATAGAGAAAGTAAAACCAGAAAGACTACTGTAATAAATTTTATAAATATTGCAGGACCTTCAAAATTTCCATATACATATGTTTCAGTGACATATTTAGATTTTCATATAAGGAAGTTTAATATGGAAATATCTTTCAAGCTTTGTTTAGTAAAGAAAACTAGAAATAATAGGATACTAGATCTTGGGAGACCAAGGTAGGTAGTAATAAAGGCCAACAAGATTGCAGTCGCAGTATGAACAGTAAAATCAAGTTACGCTGAATGAAGAGAATCTGCAATACTTAATAACAGATTGAATATTGGAAGTGAGAGACAAGACTCAAATTAAATCTAAGATTTTTAAATATGGCAGATAGCATTAAGGATGGTGCCAATAAAATACAAAGAAATCAGGAGAAAAAAGTTAGACAAAGATTTATTAAAAATTAATTTTTTTAAAAAAATTCAAATTTATTAAAGTTTTAATTAAATTTTAGTTAGATTTCTATTTTGTTACTCCATATATAAAATAAACTTTGGAAAGCCCAAGTATGAGATTGTCATCTGTTTTAATCATATGTTCAATTAAAAATAGAAGTGTAATGTTTAAATGTATGTTATAAAGTTAAGATTTCCTTCTCTTTTTATTCCTAAATAGTACTGTATATACTTCTAATTAAAAATAAATCTATTGGTGGCCTCTACATATTAAGCACATTTAAAAATTTCTTCCCCTTTATATTCAATTTATATATTGCTGATCCAGGATTTTTTTTTGGGGGGGGGGTAAATTTTGCTGCTATTCAAAAATGAATGTGAGACACATGAAAGTTTCTGAATTTTTAATAATGAGAATATATATATATATATACATATATTCCTTTGTACATCATGTCTAAGTTGAATTTATTAATACCTTCACTGTTTTTTAATCATTGCTTATTTAAAATAATATCCATGTATTCATAATATACTAAGCATCTATGAATATAACATAGTATACTAGATACTGAGGGGAATACAAAAATTCAAAGATCATGGTCCTTGACTAGAATGTTATTAAATAGGAAATCTGAAACATACAAACAAATAAAGATGTAAAATATACTGAAATGGGAATTATGAGATTTGTTGAATTATTGATTTAATCCTACCTAGATGACTGCAGAAAAATCTTTTATGTTTTTGGACTTAAATTTTTTTATTCATAAATAGAAATAATATTTACTATATATGTCATATATAGTACATATATATACTGTATATGTTTTGTGAATAAAGAGCTTTGTAAATGTAAAGGAATTATCTAAATATAAGTTATTATTATAATCTTTATAAAGTGGGAAAAATACTGGACTTGTATCCAAGAGATCTGAGTTTGAATCAATCTAAGTCCTAATGCTCACTTAACCATGATGAGTACTTAAAAATAACAAATCTTGTGATCTTTTTTTTCAAATATAATTGAGGATTATAATTCTAGTAAAGTGTTTTATAAACTTTAAAGTTTTACACAAATGGATGTTAATATCGTATTCATTGTCACTATTATCACCCTTATTATTAAAATATGGTGAATGTATAAAAGCAATATCAAGTGCTGTAAGTTCAGTATCTTGGAGGTGGAGGATCATGGAAAGTTTCATGAATATGATGACAGTTGAGCTGGGCCTTAAAAAATGGGAAATATTCCAACAGATGATGGGAAAAAATATTTTAGGTAAAAGGTAAATCATAAATTAATGTATGAAGGTGAGAAAGCCCAGGACTTGTCTTCTGAAGAGTAGATTCTTCTCTTTGGAATGGGTTAAAGTATATAAAAGGGAATATTGGGAGAAACTGTAGATTGGAACTTAAGTAAATTAATTAAATTAATGGTTAGAGCTTTAAAAAGCAAGTCAAACCAAGTATTTATTAAGCAAATAAGTGAGGTACTTTGTTAAACAAAGTTAAACAAAAATTAAAAGTTAATAAAGGTAAAAAAATTCCAAAAGAATATTATACCTGCAGAAAACTTGTCCTCAACAAGCTTACATTCCAATGGAGGAAAGAAAAGGAAAAGAGTACATAAAAGAAAGCTGGAGAGAGAGGGTTAGGAATGAAGATTCCCAATGGGGGACACAGTAGAGAGAATCCTATAGGAATGTCAGTCATATAGCAGAGAAGAATGAAATCATGGCTATTCTGAGGAAAGCGTCATTCAGAGGGAGAGGTCATAAGGCTGCTTGTAGTGTGTGAACTGCAACAGTAAAATGAGTTTGAAGGTTGAAGAGGTTTCTGGCAAGTAATAGTGAAAATCTAGGTGACTGAGGCTTATAGTTTAGAGGGAATGAAACACATTAAAATACAAGTTCTGGTCCTGATCAATCACATGATGAGGGAGAGGCCATAGGGTAAAGGATACTTCCCATGTGTGAAAGCCAGAGTTAGATTGAACATCCAGGTTGAAGAATTTCTGGGATATACATTAATTAAGTTAAGGATTAAAGTTTTAAAATCCCATCAGAAGTCTTTGGGTTTTGTTTTGCTTTGTATGTTTTTAATGGGAAATAGAAAGGCATTGGAAACTTTTGAGCAGGGAAATGACTTGATCAGATTTGTATATTATTAAGACTAATCTAGTAATAGTGTATAAAATGAATTAGAAAATGGAAAAGAGTATAGGTAGGGGAATTAGGGGGTTACTATAATAATTTAGGTGAGATTGCTGGCAACAGGTGGGAAAGAAACACAAGCCTGGTTGTAAAATTCACTTTGATTGAAACATGGCAGGACTGAGAATAAATAGATGTAGTAAATAAATGAGAGGGATAAAGTAAAGATGATTTTGAGGTTTGAGAATAAATGAAGAGAATGATATCAGTGCCACCAAGAAAAATAAAAATGGCAAGAGGTGGAGCAGGATTGTAGAAAAAGATGACATCTTTAGTATTATATTGAATTTGTTGTGCTTGTTGATGATCCAGGTAAAGATATCTACTTGGTGGGTATATTGATTGTATATTTTAAACTGAAGTTGACTGGGGGATGAACTATACATATGAATTTGTGGATACTCTCCATAAATGAGATAGTCAAAAGTGAGATCAATTTGCCAAAGATGAAAGTATATAGAGAGAAGAGAGCTAGGGTAAGAATCTCAAAAAGAAGAGCATGAGAATCCACATTTAATGGACAAAAGAAAGAAGAGGACCCACCAATTTTTAGAGAGAAGGATCAGTCACACAGATAGGAGAAGAAAGAACCATATTAAGTATCACAGAAGCTGAGAATAATAAAGTGTTCAATATGTCAAATGCTGCAGGAGGCAAAAGAGCAGAAGGGATGAGAAAAAACCACACTGGATTAGCTTTATAATAACATATTGAGATGAATTCAATCAGCTATGCAAATTGTCATTTGCCTACATGCCAGGACCTGAGTGAAGCAGACAGGTCCTAAAGGGAATTAAATAATAGAACTAAAATAAATTTAATAAACTCCATCCATTCTCTATGACTTTATAAGGCTTTTAAAGAGTCTGAGTATAAATGGAGACAACTAAAAGCACAATTCTAGGCAGATACTTGCATTTTCATATGTATTAGGGGCAGCAATGGAGAAGAAGATGGCCTTGTTAAATGTTGGAGCCAATTGTGTAGAGTGCTGGAAATTGTGAGGAGACAAAAGAAAGATGAGATTACATCTTTTCCACTCACTTTATTTCCTATTCTTATTTATTGCATCCCAGCTTCTTGGCTTCTTGCCTCTAGAGAGAGGACACAGAAAGGTGAAGGAAGGGGAGGGGGGGGGGGAGGGTGAGGGGGAGAGGGAGGGAGAGAGAGAGAGAGAGAGAGAGAGAGAGAGAGAGAGAGAGAGAGAGAGAGAGAGAGAAAGGAAGAGAGAGAGGAGGAGTGGAAAGGGAGAGAGAAAAATTGAACAGGTAGCATTATAAGAAACATTATGGGGTAGGTTTCACTCATTAATAAAATATGAAATGAAGCTGAAATCCTCAGAAAAATTCTAAATAACCATTCTTTCCTGCTTTTCTATTAAAGCACTAGTAATACAGCTCTGAAGATGATTGTACTTGTTTCAAATGGATTTTTTAAATGTCTGTATAAAATGTTATATATATGTGTAATTTTATCAAACAGAATTAGGAATTTTCTTCATTAACTATGGTCATAATTCTAAATATCTTTCTGAGGATCCCTTCCAGTTTTGAATCTATTAATCTGTATGTAATTATAATATAAAATGTATTATATGCACACCAATGCATGCCACTGGTACAGATAGTAAAAAGTTCAAATATATTCTGAATGGAGTTTGACAAACATTCAGGCAAATTCACACCAGCAGTGTTTCAAGTAGACTATTCTGCTCCAAAATAGATGCCAATTCATTACTTTTAAATAAGACTTCACAGCAGATGTTTAATACATGTGTTTTAATTGAATGATTAATATTTCTCTTTTCTCTCTTCCCAACTTATCTATTTCTGTTAAAGGCACCATCATTCTTTTAATCATCTATTTTCATATTATTACTTCTCACTTTCACACTTTTACCTTTCACTCATCACCTATAGTCAGTTAGTGACTGACTTTTATATTCTACCTATATTATCTTTTTCACTTGTATATTTCTCCCTCATCACAGTCACCATCCTAGTTGAGGCACTCATTGCATCTTGCCTTCACAACTTTGATTCTCATTTCTGTCTTCTACAGTCTATCCTCCAAACAGTTGTCAAACAAATATTCTGAAAATACGGGTATGATTATGTTACTCTCTGGCTCAGGAGCCTCCATTGTCTCCCTCTTGCCTTTAGAATAAAATACAAATTCCTTTGTTTGGCATTTAAAGTCCTTAATTTGGGTCTATCCTATCTATCCAAGCTTAGTGACCATTATTCTCTTTTGTGAATACAGGTACCAGATAAATAAGTTTACATAATGTTTTACATACACAACATTCTATCTCCTATCACTGTACCTTTGTTCAGGTTATCCTTCTTGCCTAGAATATATAACCTTTTCATCTCTGCCATGAGGAAAGCCTAGCTTCTTTTAAAGTACCTTTCAAGTGTAAACCCCTATCAATAATTGTCCTTACCCCTCAGTTTCTAATACTCTCTTCCATGCTAAAATCATATTGCATATGCTTTGTATATACTATGTTTTTAATTATGTTCATACTATTTCTCTCCTACAGAATGTAAACTCCTTGTGCATAAGTAAAATTTTGTTTTTTTTCTCCATGAATCTCCAGCAGCTAACATGGTATCTATAATTAGGGGTGTGTATACAAACATATGTGTGTATATGTATATGTATATGTACATACACATATGTATCCTGAAATATTGTAGTTTTGGCTTTAAAATTACATTATGTACATGCCCTTTTAAAGTGATTTTCATGACGTATTGTATCATTTCAAAGTCCTGAAGAAAAATGCAATGAGTGGTGATTTTAGTAAAGGGAGGGCAACCCAAATTGTAAGCAGTGTGTGAGAAACAAAATAAAATCTTATATTTTTCTGCTTCAAAGATAAGGAGTTAGGATTTTTACCACAAGGTGGCACCAAAGAACTTTCCAAAGATATACTTTTTCAAATGACCTTTTTACAATTGTTGCACTAGTTGTTTTCCTTTCAGTTACCATATGTAATAAGCAAATGTTATCATACATTAGGTTTCCTTTAAAAAAGACACAGGAAACTCGACACCATTGTATCCCTGGATAGCAAATCTGCAACATAATACATCAATGGATTCTAATTAGATCTAAGGAAGGAGGAAAGATTGAGTGAGGGCTGGAGTCAGGGTATGGGGAAGGGAATGAATTTTTATAAGAAAAAGTGAGACAATTCCCAAGACAAATAATCTGTTAAAATTGCACAACACCTCTTTATTAGTTATACATTCAATGGCAGTGGGTATGGTGAATCCTTCTAGCAGAGACTAGGAATGTGCACGATTACAGTGGATATCCAACTGCCAGAAACAATACTGTTTTGTCTTTGGAATTCGGCCAGCTTCTGCTTCATTCGAGCAAACCATAAGTCTACCGAATAGAAGCTACTGGATTAATATTCATTTCTGTTCATTGTTAACTTTTGCTTTTCATGCAAATATCATAATATTTCTAGATATTGTTTTGGAGCTACTGAGGTGTTTATGCTACCCACAAAATACAACCAAGACGCTAGTAATGACTGAGAAAGTAAATCTGTTGTTGCGATTCTCATGCTTTTTACTGCTTCTGAGCAAATATAAAGTGGAACACAAGAGAAGACAGAATATGTAAATTCCATATTTATGATTGGAAATTCACATAGAAGCTAGAGCTGCTGAATTCTTACAAAGAAGAAGGTTTTACTGCAAATATGAATATTGTAAGAGATAATGCTGATCTTCATAATATCATTGTGTTTTGTCTGTTTTATTGCCAATTAGAGTTCAGTGCATACACAAGCAATGTACTAGGAATTACTGCTTTATGATATAGTTGTCAAATTATAACATCAGAGATTCATATATGTAAATCTGAAAGAAACTTAAAAGGCAATTGAGGCCAGTTCCCTTATTTAAAAAATAAGGAATCAGGGTCAGGGAGGATAAGTGACTTTCTCATTGATACATAGCATATGCAAATATGTCTGAGTATTAGAGATAGATTTGAATCCAAGTTTTATTGATTTCTATGTTTAACATGCTATATATTATTCCATGCAATTTTTGATCAGTAATGTCTAATCACATTTCCTTCATCTAGTACTTATGATTTTGATTTCCTGAATATAGAGGGAAGAATTTATATTTTTCTCTATTAAATTTTATCTTAGTAGATCTCTCCATGTTTTTAGTCTTTCAATATCTTTTTGGATTATAATTCTGACATTCAGTCTGTCAATTATTCCATTCATATTTGTGCCATTTGCAAATTTGATCCTGATGATTTTGAGTTGACAAGGCTTGGGAACTTATTGAAAATGGGGTGGGATACAGAGTGGAGAATCAATGGTATATCCTGGGCTGTGAACTTCACTGACTATAAAAATAGAGATGCCTTTGAAAGAACTAAGGGAAGTGGAAGTCCTGGGTTTAGAAAACAGGTAATGATTTCTGTCTAGAATATGTTTAGGTTAGGAAGATTAAAGAACATGAAGGAAATGACATCAAATACGCAGTTAGGAAATCAAGAATGTAAAGGGAAAGATGGTTGCTAGATTTGTAATTTTGGGAGTCATGTTTCCATTAATAATTTCTTTGATGACATATTGTAGAATTTTCCTAGGAATTAAGGTTAAATTTTCTGACATAATTATAAGCTTCTTTTTTCTTTATTATTTTTGATTTGGCTTCACAAATTCTATAATTTTATTGATAGTCAAAGGATTGTTGAAAATGAGGATACTGAAAGGAAGGAAAGGGTCCCATATGTGCAAGAATGTTTGTGGCAGCCCTTTTTGTAGTGGCTAGAAACTGGAAACTGAATGGATGCCCATCAATTGGAGAATGGTTGAATAACTTATGGTATATGAATGTTATGGAATATCATTGTTCTATAAGAAACAACCAGCAGGATGATTTCGGAAAGGCCTGGAGAGACTTGCATGGACTGATGCTGAGTGAAATGAGCAGAACCAGGAGATCATTATACACGGCAACAACAATACTATATGATGATCAATTCTGAGGGACATGGCTCTCTTCAATAAAGAATTGTCTCAAACCAGTTCCAATTGTTCAGTGAAGAAAGCCATATACACCCAGAGAGAGGGATATGAAATGTGGAACACAATATAACATTTTCATGCTCTCTATTGATGTTTTCTTGCATTGTGTTTCCTTTCTCTGATTTGTTTTTCTTGTAGATATGATTTTTCTTGCACAACATTAAGTGTGGAAATATGTATACATATATTCAATTTGTCAAGTATTTTAACATAATTAACATATAGTGGATTTCCTGCCATCTAGGGGAGGGGTGGGGACTAGGAAGAAAAATTTGTAACAGAAAGCTTTGTAAGGGTCAATGTTGAAGAATTACCCATACATGTTTTGCAAATAAAAAGCTTTAATAAAGAAAAAAAAAGAAAATGAGGATGCTGAATGAATGGTACCATACAATTGGAACTTTAAATTCTAAAGGAGCTATGTTTTATTTTAGAGGTGAGAGAAAGGCATCTAAGCTTTTTAAACAGAGAAATAATGTGATTAGACCTATATTTTAGAAATATCACTTACATATTGAAACTATAGAGAGGAAGAATAGTTTGTGTACTATTGCAATAATCAAGGCAAGACATGATAAAGACATGAGTAAAGAGAAGTGAAGGATGTGAGAGATACTGTAAGGAGAGGATTAACTAGCTTCAACTCTCAAAGTCTCACCTTCTAAAAGAAACTTTTCATATTCCTTTAAAGGGGGGCTATACTCAATTTACTTTCTATCTTATTTGTTCATTGTTGTTTGTATTTCATCTCCATTACAAGACTGAACTCTTGGAGGGCAGGAATTATTTTTATTCATCTTTGTGTCTGTACAATATAGTAATATAGTATATGGTATATACTATATAGTATATATATGTATATATGTATATATATGTATATACAATATAGTAAATGGTCATTGACTGACTGACTGACTGGAGGGGGTTACCCTCTGATGAAACCATGGATCCTCAAGAGTAAAGTAATGATGTTCAAGAAGCATTTAAAAAATTAAATATAAAATTGCTTGACTCTTAAAAAGGAAATACAGATTCAAGTTTGATATTCAGATTTAGTATCTATTCCTGCACTAAATATCAGTTCCTTAGATTAGTGAGTTATGCCTGCATTTTTTTTCTATTAAATTCTTACTCAAATACCCCCTCATTGTTTTTATGTGACCCTAGTTTCCCTAAGAGCACAAACTTGGAAAAATCCATGAAAATGGAAAAGTATTGAATATGAGCTTTGCAAAGCTAGTATGTCTGTTGCCTAAGAATCAATCTAAACTAAGTTTGGAGAGATCCATTCCTAGGTTATCTAGTCATAGCATCTATTATGACTCCCTCAAAACAATGTGAAAAGGTTATGATGTTTTTCAGTGGGGGGAAAGGACTGAGTAACATAGTCTTGGCTCCAGAGATCTTGAAGTAGTCATATTGCACTGAATTTTCTTATTTAAAAAAAATAACATTATTGTATAAGAAAAAATTCAGAACTCCCTCATCACCCCTTCCATCCAAATCCAAATCAGTTTGGCACACGTCTGCTTGAGCAGATGGGCTGAGCACTGAGCCCCTTAAGGCCTGCAAATTCAGACAGTTAGTTCTGGAAGAAAAGCAAATGTCAATGATGGGGAGCCTCCTAGGAAAACATCCTGATTCAAATATCACTACCCCACCCCCATACCTATTATCTTTTTAAAGAGCCACTTTCTATACCTACTGTGCAAGAGTAAGCCCAGACTCTCAGCAGGCAAGAAACATAGCAGAAATTGATGGTCATAAGACAAACAGAAAATCTAAGTGAAACAGAGAGAAACAACACATCTGACACCCAAAGTGTACAAGAATAGCATGCAATCAGCACCTGAATCGTTCATTCAGAAAAGGACCAAATGCTTCAGAGGATTGAAACATATTCTATACCTCCTGGGGAGAGCTTGCAATTTCATATGGTTAAGAAATATGTCAAATTTTGGTCACCTTAAATGTGTTATACCTTGGGGAGATGAGGTTAACAAATACTGTACTAATAATTTTGCTGGGTGTTTGAGTGAGTTTTAAACAGATTACATTTTAAATCCAAACAAACCAAATACAAGAGTTTAAATTAAGAAATAAGATTATGGAATAATGACGCAAAATGGTCATATAAAACATTTTGTAAAATCTACAGGTATATGTGTCAAGCAGTATAACCAATCAAATTCGGCAAAGATATAATATGTATTAATTAATTTCCAAATAAGCTTCAATATGCAACTCATTAAATTAGGTGGAGCCATGAGAATACAGATTTACACAATTGGTGGCCAAGGAATAAAAGAAAAACAAAGCACACATCTGCAGAAACCCGGGCCAAATTCATAAAGCATACCGTGAGAACCAAGGCAAAGAAAATGTTATTTTTGTGAATGATCTCCTTGGAGAAACTGGGCTTCCTTTTCCCAATATCGCAAAACTCTTTCTTGGTTTAAACATACCCTCTCTCTCACACACATGTGCTAATGAATTAATAGTCGGGGAAAGTAGATTGGTGCTTATATGCCAAGAAGCACAGGGCAACATGATTTTTTCTTCCTCTAGTGGTAATGCAAATAAAAGAAAATACTGCCCACCATTTAAGAAAGATCTATGCAGACAGTTAATCAAAGTATTTGAATTTGAGGCACATACTGTTTTCAATTACCCTTATAAGTATACACATACAACAGCCACTAACACTTAGAGAAATGCCTAAATAGAGCTAAGATTATTGCTATTAAGTCAACAAGTCAAATCAGCACACATTTATTAAGCACTTACTTTGGATCAGACCCTGAGTAAACTCTAGAGATATAAATACAAGCAAAAGGCTTCCTTCACTTGGAGTCATGAAGTACTTTTTGTTGTGAGCACTGTGTTAGATTTTGATGGAGATACAAAGGATAGATAAAATACAATTCCCACCCTTTGAGGCATAAGACACAAAATGCAACTAATTAAAATACAATATATAATGTGTTAAATGCATTAGAGAGATAGAAGATAAAGCACTTTGTAAGATATAAAAATATCTGTACCAGAGGATCAAGGAAGGTTTCTGGGGGAGATACCATTACAGCTAGACTTTACAAGGTAAGTAGAAATATACCATCTTATCAAAAATTTTTGTATTCGTGTGTATGTGATTGTATATGTACCTTGATAACACAATACAAGCCAGGAGCAAAACACTAAACCACTATACAGATCTTCTAATAAGTATAAGGCATATATTTTTTAATAAAATACAATTTATGTATAGGATGATTTTAGAATTATTTTTCTTTTTATATATAATTGCATGCATTCATGAAGTACAACAATTTGGAATAACAACTTATGAGGAAAATATTGAAAATAATGAATGGAAATAAATGGTATACTCAGAGGTTTATCTCTATTCGATTTCATTTATTTTTGTATTAAAAAACAAGTTTAAGATTCTGATTGTCCTGCTGGAAAATAAGAAAATTAAGAATAATACTTTATAGATATATAGTGCTTTATAAGGTGATTTATATACATTTCATTTGATCCTTAAAATAAGCCTATGAGATAATAAAACCATATTTATTTCCATTTTCCAAAAATTATCTAGATTCATACTTTTCTGCCTAGCTTAGTAAGTAGCAGAACTTGGGCCAAAACGCAAATGTTTTGATTCTTAATCTTGTATTCATTTTAATCCATTATGTTGTCTCTCTGAAATGATTTCTGCCTCCAAGGAAATAAAATTAATTTGAATCAGTTGTCCTACTGTCCATATGAAAAATTTTGAATCATTCATTTTCAAAAGAATATTGCTTTATTAACCTCTCTTCTGAGACAATCTTCTCTTGATTGAAATACCTGAATAGATCATTATTTTAGGAGGCATTAGCCATGTCCCACTTTATCTCAACTTGACTCTCTAGTCTTCTCATTGTCCCATCCCACTTTTTCACCATTCCTTTAGGTATCACCTTTGCCCATTAAAGTGTTAATTAAGTTCTTTGAAAGTAGAGATTACTTTGGTTGTTTGTATGCACATCCCCAATACTGTGCTATGCCAGTTATTAATTAGTGCTTAATAGATGCTTCATGTCTCTTATCTATGAGCTATAAACACAAGAGGCTATTTTTCATTTTAATGGAGGAGAAAGATATGAAGAAAACAGAAGGTGATTATGAGTAGATGGGCTATTATAATTTGCAACAAAACAATGAAGTTACAAATCCATTGAAATAGCAAGGTACTTAAATTATTTTTACATAGGTATGTGCATTTGCTATCTGAAGGGAAGAAGTTAGTATTAGGCTTCAAGTTATTTTAGAAATCCATCATTCTTCCTACTCTATATTTAATTCTAAATTGTCAATCATATTAAATGTCACTCAACATGCAGTCTCTTCTCTGGGGTTAATAAAATGTGAATGGAAGATCAATTTTATAAATGGAGAAAATTCATTTAGTTTAGAAAACTAGCTCAAATGATTTATCTGAGTAATATACTCATCAATGAAACAAGTCACTTTCATTTGAAGAATTGGATCAAAATCAAATAAGTAGAAAAGATCATAAGAGTAAGCATCAAAGCTCACACACAGGTTTATGCTTCCATGTGACCCAGAAACCTAACTGCTATTAAATGAACTCATATCCAGAAGATATCTAGGAAAAAAAAAGTATTTCTCTTAATTGTTGTTGTAAGTTTTGATTTGCCAAATTAAACAGACAGGTAAGGTTTGTTCATTTATGAGATTTATGTGTATTTGGAAAAATAGGAACATTGTTCTGGAATAGTTGGAAGAAATTGTTATTTTTCTGCTACTTCAGCTAGTTGATACTGATGTTTATTTCTAATATTATTTTATATATTATATGTGTATTATTTATACATATGTTATATAATCTTATGTATTATGTATATAATATATATGTATATGCATACATATAAGTACACCTATACACATATATGCATGTGTATGCACAGATATATATATATATCCTAAATTTACTTCTAATAAATATCTGGTTGATTCAGTCATATATATTAATTAGTGTTCCTTTATTCATGGTTGTGTGTGTGTGTGTGTGTGTGTGTGTGTGTGTGTGTGTTAGAACAATTCCAGTAATTCTTCCACACCAAAAGAAATTGACTAGGAACTTTTCTTTCCAGCTCAGGGTCAAAAACCCTAACTTCTAGCTCACTGTTAGAAAATAACTCTATTACATACAATTTACACTTTATTTTTGTTAAAATGTTATAAACTCATGAAAGCAGAATTTTAAAAGGATGGAAACTTTTAGATTCAAGACTTAAGAGCCTAACTTTCATTGGCAAATGCCTGAAGTGCATTGGGAAGGAGATATGGGAAAGTAAGAAAAGAAGTTCTGGTCTTTAGCTTCACTTTCTCCATGATCTCCTGAACCTGGATACCCTTAAAATCACAAGTATAAAGGACCTACTCTGTAGAAAGATCTCCACCTGAGAATCTTGGTGCTGCAGGGTCGGTAAGATGTAATGATGAAAAGTCATCTCGTTGCTGACAGAAGCATGAGAACAAACAACAGGATCTGATGACTTTAACTGATTAAAAAGAAGCAACAGCCATTCTAAGTCTCTTTTCCTTCATGGTATAAATGGAAGCAAGAATTACTTTGGAATACAAGGTCTGGGGAATAGGAATAGTGGCTATACTGTTTTCCACCTGGACTATATGTCCATGAACTCTGTTTCTTTTGTATTTATTTGATTTCAGGAGAATTCCAAGATGGAAGTATCCAGAATTTGAGAGTTCCATCAGACTTCCCATAAGAAACTAAAATCAAAAGCAAAATCTGCTGGAGGTAGGAACAAGGGGTCACCAGATTGATAGTAACTGATGATAAAGGATGTATCTGCATATAAATGTGGAAGGAGGGCTATCTATGGATTATAAAAAGGCACCAACCATCAGAGAACTATAACTAAGGAGAACATCATAGATACTCATTCGAAGAGAAAACAACTAGCATTAAGTGTTCCCTGCATGCATATTTTATTATCATTGTACTTTAAGTTTGAGCTTATTTTAGCAGAGGCCTTTTATGTACAAGGGCAGAATACACCCTGAGTTTGAAGGAATTGTTATGCAAGAAAAAAATTTTGTTATACCTTCCCAATAAACTTCTTTTCTAAAAGCCACTAAAATTCTGATAATAGAACTGAAGCCAAGTCACCCTGATACATGCGTGTATGAATACATAAACACATGTTTTCATGATACATATGCATACATATTATGCATTTATGTTTATAGAATATATAGAATATATCTACAAAATATATATACACATGTACATATATACATATATATGGATCCTGATTGCTAATTGGGAACACACTGGTATGAGTTCAGAAGCAATGTATTAGAAACCCTAATAACTCAGAATTATTGCTAGGATTATGAGGAAAATAGTAAGCATCTGCCCTCTGGAAGTCTAACTTGTATGAAGGTTGTATATGTGAGAGAGTGAACCCAGATGGGATGTATTTATTCCCTCTTCAACAAAGCACCATCAAAGTCTTCTCTTCTCCACAGTAAACCTCCTATTATTTTTAATCTATTATCACATATCATGACACTAAGTCTTCTCAACATCATGATCACTTCCTGTCTCAGCACAATACTGATTATTTACCTAAAATGTAGGTTTCAGAAATAAAAATGAATTTCTAATTGAGCTCTAAGGACAGTAGGGACTTCATAATCTAGATTCAGTTCATCAAGTAATGTTTATGTGGTTATATTTAGCTTTTTTTGAATGGGGAGATGCTGACATATCATATCTCTTACTCATATTGAGATTTAGTCCACTATAACGTCGAGTGTTTTTCACTTAAATTTTTCTCTAGTTTCATTTTCTCCATTCTTTACTGTTTCAAGTGATTTTTTTCTTAATATAAGCACAGGAATTTATATTTATCTATTATAAATTTAATCTTGTTAGATTCAGCTCATTAGTGCTCTGAAATCTAAGACACAGTGCAAATTATGACTAATATTCTTCTGCTCTCATATTTATCACACATACTAAGATAATATAATTGTTTCCTGTCTCTATTCCTATAACCCCTAACTTATGAACCAGGTCCATCTTATTGATCAGTTATACAACTCTGGGCGCTTCCATCTTAGAATTCTCCTAAGATCAAATAAATACAAAAGAAACAGAAGTGTCATGAGTTCATGGACATATATTGAGTGTCCAGGTTGAAAATAGTATAATGACTATTTCCATTCCACTGACCTGGTATCTCTAAATAGTTCTTGTTTCCATTGATATTATGAAGAAAAGAGATACTATGAAAAAAAAAACAGCTAAGAATCATGTTTTGCAGAACCTAAGTTCTGCAAGTTAAGAATTAAGTATTGCCTCCTTTGTTATTAGCATAGAAGCCTTCAGTGGTTGCCTCAGTGATACTCAAACTTGGGAAAGATCTTCAAAAGGCTAAGTTCTTTCAATGCACTGGAACCATCCTCTAGATGGTTCTAGAGGAGAGAATGAAGGTGATGATTTTGTACTATCCTTTCTCACTTAAATCCCATTCATGGCATCACTTTCCTGATATTCATAGTCCTCTTCAAGAATGAAGGACAAACACCATTACTATTCAATGTTGTATTAGAAATATTAGCTTTAGCAATAAGAGAAGAAAAAGAGATAAAAGGAATCAGAGTAGGTAATGAAGAAACCAAATTATCACTCTTTGCAGATGACATGATGGTATACTTAGAGAACCCTAGAGACTCAACTAAAAAACTACTAGAAACAATTCACAACTTTAGCAAAGTAGCAGGATTCAAAATTAATCCACATAAATCATCAGCATTTTTATATATTACCAACAAAGTTAAGCAGCAAGAGATGCAAAAAGAAATTCCATTCCAAATAGCAGATGATAGGATAAAATATTTGGGAATCTATCTGCCAAGGAAAAGTCAGAAACTATACGAACTAAATTACAAAACACTTTCCACACAAATAAAATCAGACCTAATCAATTGGAAAAATATTAAGTGCTCATGGGTAGGCAGAGCAAACACAATAAAAATGACAATACTACCCAAACTAATCTACTTATTTAGTGCCATACCAATCAAACTCCCAAGAAATTATTTTACAGATCTAGAAAAAATAGTAGCAAAGTTCATTTGGAAGAACAAAAGGTCAAGGATCTCAAGGGGATTAATGAAAAAAAAGGCAGATGAAGGTGGCCTTGCTGTACCAGATCTAAAACTATATTATAAAGCAAGGGTCATCAAAACTGTTTGGTACTGGCTAAGAAATAGAGCAGTCGATCAGTGGCACAGGATAGGATATCAGGACAATCTAGGCAATAACCTTAATCTAGTATTCGATAAACCCAAAGACCCCAGCTTTTGGGATAAATACTCACTATTCGGCAAAAACTGCTGGGAAAATTGGAAACTAGTGTGGAAGAAATTAGAGCTTGACCCATACCTAACACCACATACCAAGATAAGATCTAAATGGGTTCATGATCTAGAAAAGTTAGAGAAACGTAATATAGTTTATCTCTAAGACCTGTGGAGATGGAATAAATGTATGTCCAAAGAAGACCTGGAACTCCTAATTGAACACCAGATGGATAATTTTGATTATATTAAGTTAAAAAGTTTCTGTACAAACAAAACAAATGCAGACAAGATTAGGAGGGAAGCATCAAAATGGGAAATCATCTTTACATTTAATGGTTCTGATAAAGGCCTCATTTCTAAAATATATAGAGAATTGTCTCATATATATAAGAATTCAAGCCACTCTTCAATAGATAAGTGGTCAAGGGATATGAATAGACAATTTTCAGATGATGAAATTAAAACCATCTCTAGTCATATGAAAAGTTGCTCCAAATCACTATTGATCAGAGAAATGCAAATTAAGACAACTCTGAGGTACCACTATACACCTGTCAGATTGGCTAAAATGACAGGAAAAGATAATGACAAATGTTGGAGGGATGTGGGAAAACTGGGACACTGATGCATTGTTGGTGGAACTGTGAACGGATCCAACCATTCTGGAGAGCAATTTGGAGCTATGCTCAAAAAGTTGTCGAACTGTGCATACCCTTTGACCCAGCGGTGTTTCTACTGGGCCTATATCCCAAAAAGATCTTAGAGGAGGGAAAGGGACCCACCTGTGCAAGAATGTTTGTGGCAGCCCTTTTTGTAGTGGCTAGAAACTGGAAACTGAAGGGATGCCCATCAATTGGAAAGTGGCTGAATAAATTATGGTATATGAATGTTATGGAATATTATTGCTTTGTAAGAAATGACCAGCAGGATGATTTCAGAGAGGCCTGGAGAGACTTACATGAACTGATGCTGAGTGAAATAGCAGAACCAGGAGATCATTATACACGGCAACAACAATACTATATGATGATCAATTCTGAGGGACATGGCTCTCTTCAATAAAGAATTGTCTCAAACCAGTTCCAATTGTTCAGTGAAGAAAGCCATATACACCCAGAGAGAGGGATATGAAATGTGGAACACAATATAACATTTTCATGATCTCTATTGACATTTGCTTGCATTGGGTTGCCTTTCTCTGATTCTTTTTTTTTCTTGTAGATAGGATTTTTCTTGCATAACTTCTCAAGCATTCCAACATTATTAACATGTAGTGGACTTCCTGCCATCTAGGGGAGGGGAGGGGACTGGGGGTAAAATTTATAATGGAAAGCTTTGTAAAGATCAATGTTGGGGAACTACCCATATATATGTTATACAAATAAAAAGCTTTAATAAAAAATAAAAAAAAAGAAAAAAAATGAAGGACAAAGAACAGTAGGACCCCTCAGTATATATGTATCAAAAGCAAAATTTGAATGCTGGTCTTCCCGAGTCTGGGGCCAACTCTCTATTACATAACATTGGTATTGTTGTGTGTGTGAGTGTGTGTGTGTGTGTATGTGTAAATATATATATACATATATATGTATATATGTATATATGTATGTATGTATATATATATATGTATATATAGTTGTGCAGCCAATTATATTGAAATGGAATAGAAAATATTTATCAAAATAAAGAAAATATAATATAACATAGATAATGTTAATTTGTTGTTTTTTAAGTCAATATGCTGCATGCAGGGATCCATTTCTATTTGAGTTTGGTATTTGTCAATTGTAATGATATCATTTAATGCTTGAAGGAATCTTTTAGATTTTATCCTCCTTTATATGTAAGGGAGAAACTAGGCAAAAAATAAAGCTAAAGATGAATGCTGAAGGTCATATTACTAGTGACTAAACTATGTCATGCACCTTCATTTCCCAACTCCTTGTCCAGTGTTGTTCTTAGTTCTTATGATTTAATCTTGATATGATGATAATCTTGATAATCTATGATAATCTTGAATCAAATTCACTTTTTTCCAGTCCCTCGTAGGCACAACTACTTTGTGGCTTGGGTTTAGGCACTTTTTTCACTCTCATTGAGTCTTTGAAACCCTGTTGGAATCATTATTTAGATACTGAAATCATAACCCCTGGTTTGACATTAAAATAAGACTTAGAAACCTTGGAATTCATAGCAATTAAATGGATTTAGTATGAACACATCTTTTAAGGAACACAGAATCAATTCAACTCTCAAGTGCTGAGATTCCTGGGAACATAGTTTTTGGAAGCAGTGAGTTAATGCACATAACAATGAACTTTTTTTTTATAACATTATTTGAAACTCCATCAGTATTTTCAAAGTAAAACTCTTACTTAAAGCAGGTGGCTCTCTTTGTCCTCAAAAATAACATTTAATACATAAGACCAAGAGGGCAGTTTGTATTCATGATTTTTCAAAAGAAAGAAAGGTAAAAGGGGACCCAGATGAGTACATTTAAAAGCTGACCTTTTACCACATGCCTGTGGGAGTGAATAATCAGTGAATTCTGAAAAAAGTGAATGAAATGTAAGTCCAGGCAAGCCTTCCTTCAACTGCAGATATATCAGTGAATTCCCATAAATACCAGTGAAGCTACATGGCCTGGCAATTTAACTACTACCCTTACTTTTGAGTGTTTAAGCTCTGAATGTTGGAGATAGAAGAGATTGGATGTCAACTGATATTGGCCAAAGACAGAATTTCATTGTGATCGTATATGTCTTTTTCCAACTCAGGGCATCATTAATGGGATCTAGAAAGTTATAATTTAGTTCTAATACAAAGAAAAGAATAGAAAAAAGCAAGGGCAGAATTTTATTTTAATGTTATTAAAATGATGGAAATTTATTTAACAACATTTTTAACAACAAATATGAATTCAGATTTTAAATGGGGAGACATATAAAATGATGAACACTGAAATAAGCAGAACTAGGAATACAACATGCAAATGACTACAAGAATGAAAATAGAAATCACCCCCTCCTCCAGCACCAGTGACAACAAATTCAAAATTTTGTAATGCTTACTTAATTCAGTCATGTACAATTCTTTGTGACTACACCTGGATTGTTGTTGTTTTGGCAAAGAAATTGGGATGGCTTGTCATCTCTTTCTCCAATTTGTTTTATAGATGAGGAAACTGAGGTGAACAGGGTTAACTGACTTGTCCAAGGTCACACATCTAATAAGTCATACATATAGTAAGAAATCTGAGACCAGATTTCTGAGACTTCCTGACTCTAGGCCTGGCACTCTATTTACTGTAACATCAAGTTGTCAAAATATTCCCCTTATAATTATCACAATCAAGCTTGCACATGGAGAAGAATTAAGTAAATGTATTCCCCTCATTTCTTTAGAGAGACTGGAATATTAGAGATATAGACTGCTGTAGATGCTGTCATGTGGTCAACTCAGGATGTTAGGTAATTCTGCTGCTTTTTTCTTTTTCTTTTTAAATCATTTTCACAGGAAAAAAAACATTTTCAGGAGTGTTTTGGGGGGAAGAAGGGATATTTTCAGAACTTTTTACAATATAAAAATGAATCCACATCAATAAAACAAATTAAACAGAAAATTAAAGCCAAGCAAACAGATTTTAGGAAATTTTATCAAAGACTTACAAAAAAAAGGAAAAAAAAGGATAACCTTAATTTGCAATCATATTTTGTATAACATATGGGAAATGTTAACCATCAATATCATTTGATAATAATGCTTACAGTGAAAGTGTACTTAAAGCAAAAAATCAGAGCAGGCTACAATATTAATATGTGGGTCTTCACCACTAGATAGCAATATTTTTATTTCTTAGCTAACCACACATTTATTCCAAACTTAATCTTCTCTCCTCAATCCGCCACTGCATGTTTTACCCTTGGCTTCTTAACAAAGGATACTAACCAAAACTTTAATAAGAAAACTGAGACCACTCATTAAAAAACACTTTTCCCACCTATTTTTAATATCTCATTCACTTTCAATATCTTCTTCCATTCTCTTCTGCTTCAGAGTTTTTGTTATGTGCTTGCTTGTTATTCAACATGGAAACTTTGGTGAGATTATTTATGGACAGTTGCTGAGGAATTTATATTGAATGATAACAAAAATCTTTAAATTTGCTTTGGAATCAGAAGAACAGGTAACCGAGCTGTTTGGTGATCAATACATATGTGGGGTGTTCAGGGAGGATTAGCAACTCTGGTGTGAGAGTTTGCTAAGCACCTTTTAGGACTATTTATCCACTTTTGGTGTCTACTCACTCATCACCCAGTTCTCACCTGTGGCTCCAAGAAGATGGCACATATAGCAGCCACACCCTAGTAAAACTGCCTGGCAGATGGTCTAAACTAGGTTAACAGACCTCAAATACATCAGTGAGTTAGGGGGATGTTTTCTCACAACTATAGGAAAACATATCTATGGGGAATGGGCAGATGAGAAAAATTTGTTCCAAAAGCACAAAGATGACTGAAGGAAACTCTGTGGAGTGCTTAGAGCTTGGTCAGACATCAAAAATGCCAAGGTTATCCATTGCACCCCGGGCCATCACAAGAATTCTCAATGTTTATCTTATCATTGGACTTCAATGATTTTGGAGGAAAGAAAGAAACTGATGACAGTGAAACTGCCTCACTTAAATCCAATTCGTGGACAAATCAAGATATCAATCCATGATGTTATTGGATTTAGAAAAACCAAGCTCTTTCCTCTTGGACCAAATTAAAAAAGGAGTTTGCTATTGATAAAGGCTTCATTGTGTGTAGATAATCTAGTTGATACATTTAGAACATTACTCCTGTTCATTGAATGACTGGGGTGGAGATGTGATATCCCATTTTAAACCTATACAATACTTGTATTCTTCATCATAAATCTTTTCTCTCTCTAATCTTTATTCTAGCTTTATCTACTGTTTTCTTTCCTGCTGCCAAAAGCAAGCTCAGATTTCTCCCTTCTAAAAACAAACAACAAAACCTTCAGTTCAAGTTTTGTCTCCTCTCCTTTTCTCAGCCAAAATTCCATATATATATTTGCTGTCTCCAAATCCTTACTTCACACTCATTTTTCAAGCTCCTGCAATATGGTTTCCCACTCTTATAATTCAATTATGTCAATTCTCTCCAGAGTTATTAGCAGTCTCCTAACTAGGCTGACTTCGGTCTTCATGATTCTGAACTTCTCTGTAGCATTTGAGTTGTGGCTCCACATTCCAGGTTATGGATTCTCTTTTCTCTATTAATTTTTATTACATTGTTCTCTCGTAGCTTTAATTCTTATTATTTTCTCATTTTCTTTTGCTGAACTATCACATATTTAGTATGGAAGAAATTGGGCATTGACCAATATATAACACCCATATATAGTAAGATAAGATCAAAATGGGTTCATGATTTAGACATAAAGGATGATACTATAAGGAAATGAGAACAAGGGATAGTCTACCTCTTAGATCTGTGGAGAAGGGAGGAATTTATGACCAAAGAAAAATGAGAGAACATTATGAAATGCAAAATGGATAATTTTCATTACATTAACTTAAACAAAAATTTGCACAAAGAAAACCAATGCAGCCAAGATTGGAAAGGAAGCAGAAAGCTGAAGAAAATTTTTACATCCAATGTTTATAGTATTGGAGTCATTTCTAAAATACAAAGAGAACTGAGTCAAATTTATAAGACATTCCCCAATTGATAGTCAAAAGATATGAACAGATAATTTTCAGATGAAGAATTTAAAGCCATTTATAGTTATCTGAAAAAATGCTCTAAATCATTATTGATTACAGAAATGCAAATTAAGATAACACTCAGGTATACCAAGTAACTATTTGCTATAGTGACCAATTAATTATTGAACTGAAAGAGTCCATAGAAATGATTTAGTCTGATCTCCTCTTAATATACTTGTAAGTAAGCCAAAAGCCATGGAGATGAAGCATTTATATAAGGTAACCCTACTAATAAATGGAAAAGCTATGGTTAGATTCAGCCTCTCTGAATCTTGGTCTAGTACTCTTATCACTATATCATGCTATCTGAATAAATGAAGCATTGGGTAATGCTGTGATTCTTTATATCAGCAGAAACTATTTAGACTACACCAACAATTAAGAGAAAAAATACTGAATTCAGGTTATGTATAAACATAACTTTGATTTGTAATTAATTATTAGGGTTTATAATAGTTTCTGTAAGATATTATGATTGCATAGCATTTATTAAAAAATTTTAAACTGTGCTCTCCAAAATCTTGGGCTATCCTCCCCAAATATAAGATAGCTTGAATGCAGGAAAATATACATCAGAGAATATTATATATACTTATTCTCTCATAATCAAAATATAGACATTTGGAAAGTTACACTCTGAATGAAAAAGAAAAATAAAGGAATATATTTTAATTATATGACTATGTTTCATATATTGGGACAAATTCAGAGCAAATTTCAAAGCTGTATCTTATTTATACTTTTTATTTTTATCTGAATTAAACAAACAGAACTAAATGTTTAATTCCATAAAAATCAAGCACCTTCTGTGTATAAGTCCTGTCACTGGGGAACAATGATTAAATAATATATAGATACTTGCCAAAGGAACAATAGTCCTCAAATTTTTGTTGCATATATTTAAAAAGTTAAATTTATTTGTAAAATACCCTATGCAGTTCAATTAAATAAATAAATATTATTTAATTGTGATAGATACACACTAAGAGAAACAGAAAAAAAGTAAAATTAGGATTGCTATTAGCAAGAAAGCCTAGAGAGTAAATCAGAATTATCTAGTAAATGTAGACTACTTCCAGTGAAGCATAAAATCATAAAATGTTTACCAAATAGCAAAACAAGGTCATCTTTACAGGAAGAAAAGTAAAGCAAGAGACCTATAAAATGTGACAACAGTTACATACTTGATCTGCTTCAGCAGTACTACAGCTGAAAAGACACTTGTGGAAGAGAATATTTTTTGGACTGATGAAGGATCTCTTGCCATGTATATCTTCACAGTGATATATATTCGCTATCTCCTTCTATAGGTTGCTTAAAAAAATACTGGTTTCTGAAGTGTGAAAAGCAACTATCCTTTGGGAAGACTTAAAAAAAGAGTTGGTTCTTTTGAAAACTATATTCTGTAGGTAAGATTTAAAAAATAAAAAAATTCCTAGTTTACTATTTAATTCAATTAAATTTTATTAAGTGCCTACTATGTGTTAGAAATAGTGCCCATTGCTGGGTACATAAATTAAAAGCCTCATTTCAATAATTAAAATGAAAGTTCCTTTTTAAAAGCTATTTAAAAATCAGCAGATGATCAATTTATCCTTTCAATCCCATCCTTTAGAAGCAAATATCTCTACAATCACAAATTGATAAATATATGATTGATCCACAAGGAAGAAAAGGAAACCTAGACACAAGACAACAAATTAGATATATTTATTAAAGAAGATTCCTTATGCTCCTTGGAGTTGGAAGTAGGAAACTTGAATTTTCCACATCTGTGTCCGTAGTGTGACACTGGTATGGGAGTTTCCCACTTTAGGGTGTCATGAGAGTTCTCTTTTGGTATAGAAAAAATTTTTTCTAATGTTTGTTAGAGAGGCTTTATCATTTTCAGGGATTCTAGGATAACTTGTGGGAAGAAATGTGCTATTTTGCTACTTCTGCTTCCAACTCTGTTTCCATGTCTTTCAACATATGAGAGTGTGAAAATGAAATATTTCTTGCTTACTCAAGGTGATATAAAAAGGGAAATGTGATGAATCTTGTCTATCTTTCCAGGGTCTGTGGTATCTTCTTGGCACAAATGTACAAAACTTATGATTTGACTGGTTTTAGAAGTAAAAGGAAAAAGTGAAAGGACAATTAACATTTAGAGGACACATTAATTGTTTGGTAAGTGCTAGAAGAATGTCTTTGAGGGAAGGATAAAAAAAAAAGAAAAAGAAAAAGAAAAAGCATTCCCTCTACCCCAAAGTTGGGATTCTAAATATAATTGTTAACTGGAATGTCAAAGGGAATGTAGATTAAATGTACTATATATATTTTTTAAAATCCTTACAAGAGGATAAAGACTTTATTTATTAATATAGCTACATATAAATGTGCATATGCTTTACATAATCTATTGAAAGTAACATTGATTCATTTGTATTCTTTAGCAAGATAAAATCCTAAAAAGCAAAACTAATACATCATGAATGTTAGGGTTGCAGTTAGTCTAATTAATTAGGAGAAGTCCAGAAAAAGAGCAAATCTTTGAACTTTGTCTTTGAAGAGATGGATGCAACTAATAGCTTCATTTCCCTTCTTCTAATTGACAATATTGACCTCCTTGGTCTCTCCCTTTTTGCTGGAACTTAGCCATACACTTTCCTCCCTCCTTTTGCGTATTTTCCTTATGCCATGGATTCTTTTTGGCCAAGCTCTTGAAGACTCCCTTCTTCCTCTGTCTTTTGCTGAATATAGTCTATTTTAGAATTCCAGGGTATAGTTTAATTCCATCTACTAAATTACAATTCAAAGACTGTGATATTCACAAAACAATAACAAGATTCAGAATTAAATGCTGGTTCCTTTGAACCAAACATTCCAAGATGCCAGTAAATTCTCAAGATACCTTTGAGTTTCATCTTGCTGATATCATTCCAGTGTTCTAGTGTATTCAAATAATGCAGTCACAGTGTCCTATTGAGGTCCAACATATTTTCATGATATTAAAATTTACTGAAGTAATTAAAAACACATAGTTTTCTTAAGAATAATCTGGGCCAAAGTTGTGTAGATTTGCTATTTCAGTAAATTTAACAAAAACAAAAATAAATTTGACAAAACTTATAAATCTCTATTTATTGCTATAACGTTTTTATACCCATTCTCCAATTTTTCCATTTGCTGTTTTTATGAAGATGAGGAATTAATGAGTTGACCTTTTCTTAAAGCAGAGAATAGAAGAAAGCTCTTTGTGTTTAGAAACCTAACAAACACTGCACAATCTGGCAAAAATCTACAAAGGACTGAATGTTATTAATGATAATATATAGCGATTGGAGCAAAAGTGCTTTTACCATTTGCACTCTTCATTTCTCTATGTAATTAGATCCTCTCATTAAAATAAAATCCATTAATCATAAGCAATGTACAGATATGATAACTGATGACTTTGCTACCAGCTACTCAATACTCAAATAATTTCTATACCTTTTAAATATAACTACAAACAAGCATCTGAGCTTATTTTATTGCTTTATATATATACATATACAATACATAAGCCATATAAGTGTATGTACGTACATATATATGTAATGTCCACATTTTTCTTTTCTCTTTTTTGACATTAATATTGCTATTCTCACTAAGTCTGATAAGTGAGTCATTAGACCACTGAATATGAAAATACTAGACATAAAAAAGATGAATTTAATTATAATAATGATTAAGGGCTCATATGTAAGTAGAAATTTACAACTAAAGATTTTCATTCTTTTTAAAATATAGCTTTTTATTTTCAAAATACATGCAAAGATAGTTTTAACATTCACCCTTGCTAAATCTTGTATTACATTTTTTTCTCCCTATCCCTCCCTAACCCCCTTTCTCTAGGCAGCAAATAATCCAATATATGTTAAACATGTGCAATTTTACTATACATATTTCCACATTTATCATGCTGCACAAGAAAAATCAAATCAAAAAGGGAAAAATGAGAAAGAAGAAAATGTAAACAAAAAACAAAAATGATGAAAATATTATGTTGTTATCCATATTCAGTATCCGTAGTTCACTTTCTGGATGCAGATGTCTCTTTGCATCACAAGCCTATTAGAACTGGCCTGAATCACCTCATTGTTGAAAAGAGCCATGTCCATCACACTATCTTGGGTTGTATACAATTTTCTCTAAGTTCTATTCACTTCACTTAGCATCAATTCATGTAGGTCTCTTCATTCCTTTCTGAAACCATCCTGATGATCATTTCTTATAGAACAATAATATCCCATAACATTCATATACTATAATTTAATCAGTCATTCCTCAACTGATGGGCATCCATTCCGTTTCCAGTTCCTTGTCACTACAAAAAGCTTTACTACATTTTTGCACATATGGGTCCCTTTTCCTTCTTTATGATGTCTTTAGAATACAAACCCATTAGAGATACTTTGCATATCAAAAGATATGAAAAGCTTGAAAGTCCTTTGGGCATAGTTCCAAATTGCTTTCCAGAATAGTTGGATTAGGTTACAACTCCACCAACAATGCAAAACAGTTTTCCCACATACCCTCCAATATTAATCATTATCTTTTCCTGTCATCTTAACCAATCTGAGAGGTGTATAGTGGTACCTCAGAGTTTTCTTAATTTGCATTTCTCTAACCAATAGTGATTTAGAACATTTTTTCATATGACTAGACATAGTTTCTATTTCTTCATCTGAAAATTGTTTGTTCATACTTTTTGACCATTTATCAACTGGAGGATGACTTGCATTCTCTATACATTTTAGAAATAAGACCCTTGAACATGAAGATTTTTTCCTCCAGTTTTATGTGTCATTTATAATCTTAGCTGCATTGATTTTTTTTGTAGAAAATCTTTTTAATTTAATATAATAAAAATTATCCATTTTGCATTTCATAATGTTCTTTACTTCTTGGGACATAAATTTCTTTTCCAAAGATCTGAGAGGTAAATTATCTATTGTTCTCCTCATTTGCTTGTAGTATCACCCTTTGTGTTTAAGTCATGAACCCATTTCTACCTTATTTTGGTATAGGGTGTTAGCTGTTGGTCAATGCCTTGATTTTTTGCCATAATATTTTCCAATTTTTCCAGCAACTTTTGCCAAGTAGTAAGTTCTAATCCCAGAAGCTGGAGTCTTTGGGTTTATTAAACACTAAATTACTACAGTCATTGACTATTGTGTTTGGAAGCCCAATTTATTCCACTGAGCAACTCCTCTATGTCTTAGCCAGTACCAAATGGTTTTGATGACCAATGCTTTATGATATAATTTTAAGTCTGATATAGCTAGGCTACATTTATTTGCATTTTTTCATTAATTCCCCAGAGATTCTTGACTTTGTGTTCTTCCAGATGAACTTGTTATCAACATTTCTAGTTTTGTAAAGTAATTTTTAGCAGTTCTATTGATATGGCACTGAATAAATTAATTCAGATAGAATTGTCATTTGGATTATATTAGCTCGGCCTATCCATGAGCACTTGATACTCTTCCAATTGTTTAGATTTCACTTTGCATTGAAAGTGTTTTGTAATTGTGTTCATATAATTCCTGACTTTATCTTGGCAGGTGATTCCCAAAATATTTTATATTACCTACAGTTATGTTATATGGAATTTCTCCTTGTATCTCTTGCTGCAAGACTTTGTTGGTAATATATAGAAATGCTGATGACTTTTGTGGTTTTATTTTGTATCCTGTAACTTTGCTAAAGTTGCCTTTCAAAGTCTTTTACAAGCTCATCCAAGAAGACTTTTTGGGCTTAAGACCAATTCATATCACTCTCTGTGCTTTCTTCTGTGGACATTTTGTCTTCATCTAAGTGTGTGTCTTGGTCTGCCCTATCATCATAGTTGCTTTCTACAGTCAAGATTCTTTTCTGTGTTTTGCTCATTTTCTTTCCTTTTCTTTTTATATTTCCTCTTTTTTTTCTTTTACTTTTATGGTTGAAGTCTGCTCCTGAGGTAAAAGGGGCGCTGTCCCAAGCTTCCTGTGCATCTCTGAGCCTTGGCTTTGAGCACAACGCCCCCTTGTGTTTGCAGGAGTAGCTTTGCCTGCTCTTTTCAGGAAACAGCCTGGTTTCCCAGAGTTTGCCTTCTGAGCTGGGACTGGAGGCTGCCCCACAGATTTACTCTTCTACTGCACCAGGCCTGAGGGTTTTAGGTGCTGATTTGTTGTGATTAAGACCCTCTCACCAGCTTTCTCAGAGTATGTCTGAGTTGGGCTGAACACTGTTTACATCCCAGTGAAACTGATCTTTCTTGAAGTTTTTCCAGTCTATCTTAAGCTGAAGAGTGGTTTCATTCTGTCAGACTTTGTTCAGAAGCCTGACTTCATGTGGCTTTTGAGGGATGTTGGGAAAGTTCAAGCAGCTTCCTGGCTTTACTCCACCATAGGGACTCAATCCCCGGAAGTCAACCCTTAATTTCTTGAAAGATGTTGTCTAGGCTTTTTTCATTGTGGTTTCCAGGTAGTCCAATAATTCTTAGATTGTTTCTCCTGGATCTATTTTCCAGGTCATTTGTTTTTCCAATAAGGTATTTTACATTTTTTATTTTTTTTTTCATTTTAGGGGATTTTGTTTAAATGATTCTTGATATTTCATTAAGTCATTCACTTTCATTTGTTCAGTTCTTTTTTTTTTTTTGCGGAGGTAGTTGGGGTTAAGTGACTTGTCCAAGATCACACAGCTAGGAAGTGTTGAGTGTCTGAGGCCAGATTTGAACTCAGGTCCTCCTGACTTCAGGGCTGGTGCTCTATCCACTGTGCCACCTAGCTGCCCCAATTTGTTCAATTCTAATTTTATTATTTTTTTCAGTTAGCTTTTTTACCTTCTTTTGAATTTGGAAAATTAAAGTTTTAAATGAGTTTTTTTGTTCATTGAATTTTTTTCAATTCTATTTTGGGAGGAGTTACTCTCTTTTTCCATTTCACCAATTCTGTTTTTCAAGAAGTTGTTTTTTCAATGCATTTTTTTTCCATTTCATCAACTGTGTTTTTTAAGTTGTTTTCTTCAACAATTTCTGTGTTTTTCTTTCCAAACTCTTCTGCAAAACTCATATTTCCTTTCCCCATTTTTCTTTGAATTATCTTTTTAGATTCTTTTTGAATTCTTCCAAGAGAGTCTTTTTATTTGGAGACCAACTTATAACCCCTTTTGAGACTTCATCTGGATGTGTTTCACTTTTGGTGTCCACAGGGTTTGGATTCTGTTCTTCTCAGGCTTCATAATAGCTGTCTATGATCAGAGCGCTTTTTTTTTTTTTTTGAACTTTTTTTTTTTAAAGCTTGAGGTCTGCTCCTAGGGCAAAGGGGAGATTTTCCAAAAATTCCTTTACAGGGCATAAAGGATTTTATACTGCCCTGGGTCTGGTTTTTAGCCTTCCTTCCCCTGCTGGATGGGCATGGCCAAATCCCACTTGTTATTCAGGGATTCAGGGGCTCACTATTTGCCTTATGTAATTGCATTAAGGTCTCAGCTCGTCTGCTGATCTAGTGATTTGTGAACAAGCACAGAGTAGCCAATGATGCTGTATTTGGCTAAGAGCCTCCCACTAGAATCCCAGCATTGAGTCTTTCCACCTTGGGCATCTCTACACTGCACGTAAGCTGGGCTACTTCCCCTGACCAACTGAAACAGACCTTTCCTGAAGTCCTTCCAAAGTATCTTCTTTGGAAGGTATCTGCTGGAAATTTGTTACACGCCAAATGTTTATTGGTTCTGTCACTCCAAAACCTGTTCAGAGGCTTGACCTGCTGTTGGTTCTGAGGGAAGCCAGGAAGAGCTCATACAAAAACCCTTCTATTCTCCATCTCTTGGTTCCACTCTACTAAATATTTTCTTTAGAAAGGTATTTGTCTCTAAAGTATCTGATAATCTAAAATGTTTTTTCTTACAATAAACACTTTTTGTTAAAATTACATGTTAAGAGCACCAGCCCTCAAGTCAGGAGGACCCGAGTTCAAATCTGTTCTCAGACACTTAATATTCCCTAGCTGTGTGACCCTGGGCAAGTCACTTAACCTCAATTGCCTCAGCAAAAAGCCAAAAAAAAAATTACATGTTAAACATATAACTATATGGAGAATATCTTTTCTTACCAATGATGTGATAATATTCAAAGTCATTTTAGGTCAGTACCTAAATAGAACAAATTTTTAAATAAAATGTAAGCATAATTTGATAACATTAATACATATTAACTAAATATATAAGGAAATTTTGTTACAGAAAATTAACAAATAGAGGCAGCTAGGTGGTGCAGTGGATAGAGCACCAGCTCTGAAGTCAGGAGGACCTGAGTTCAATTCTGGTCTCAGACTCTTAACATTCCCTAGCTGTGTGACCCTGGGCAAGTCACTTAACCCCAATTGCCTCAGGGAAAAAAAAAACAAAAAAGAAAATTAACAAATAACATGATAATTTTACTTATTTTTAATGTAAGATATTTTCAATATAAAATTATAACAGTAAATAATTAATTCTGATCAAAGAAAATCCATAGAAATTAAACAGTGAAACATATTACCAGACATATATTCCCAACAGAACTAGGAGCACCAACATCTAATATTCTCAATGAAAACTTTGTCTTATTAGAATGGAATTATAGTGAAATGTAAAGATTTAAACACATGTATACATTCTGAAACTGTTTTGGTCTGCTCAGACCAGATAGTCAGAAGTTTTTTTTTGATTAGTTGTCAAAACATGAACTGAGTGAATTAGTGTCAAAATTCTTTTGGGCCGCCCCATTATTTTTGGCTATTCTCTCTTGATCTGATACTTTTGCGGACAGTGTTAAGGGAGAGACAATTTTGTATGGGGAAGGTCATGTCTTTTCTCCTCTAAGGCTGATATGTGGCTCCATGAAATAGACTTTGGTCCCTTGTCTTTGAATTTGTATTTTTTCAAATTACATGATAGGATTGGAGACTGATATTGGGGCTTTTAAATAGTTCAAGACCAGCATCCTAATGTTCTAGCATCCCAGTTTTTTAGCCTGTCAATCATTGTTGCCTTAAGGAGAAAGAAGTAACCTTTGAGAGTAATCTTTGGGACCCAGCCCAAACATAGCTGATGCAAAAACTCATCCAAAACACTTCCAAATTTAGACATAAACTTGATTGAGAACAAACTTTGTAGGAATTGAGATAAGTTTGAGCATATTCTCCCTAGAGCCCAAGGTAATATAGGAGGAGAACATGTGCTTGAGATGTTAGGGTAAAATATGCACAGTTTTTTCTATTGCTATGTCATCAAAGTAAATATCTCTTTTTAAAAGTTCCTATCATATCTCTTACAATTTTTCCACAGGCTAAACTCCTCAATTCTTCAATCTGATCATAGTATGCCATGGTTTCCAGTTCTTCATCCTTCTGATCACCTTTCTTTAGATGCCCTTCATATTACCAATGTCCTTTCTAAAATATGTTGGCAAGAACTATTTACATTTCTTAACAATTACATAGGATGAGGTCAGAGCATAATGGGATTGAACAGTCTACTTCTCTGAAAATAGCCTGAATTTCAATTAGTTTTTTAGGCTGTCCCATTACCCTGATCACTTATATTTAGCTGGTGCATTCCTTTAAAATTCACAGGACTAGAAACTCAATCTGAATCAGCAGTATAATGTGGCAGACAAATCAACAACCAAATACAGAAATAAATTTATGGAGAAAGCAAATTATATGAGAAAAATTGCATGTAATAAGTAATTACCATATATGTGTGTGTATATATAAATGTATATATAACATATATGATACATAGGTAAAATATATGCACATTCATGCATGCATATATTTATACAATTGTGTGTATGTATGTAAAATGCAATTATTAGATGATTTAGGGAATAGTGTCCTGATATTTTATTGAAGATTGGAGAGGGAATGAGGAGAATTTGAGTTGGGAGAGGGTAGTAACAATCTACTAGAGAATGAATGAAAGGATGGATGAAAAAATAATTTATCAACCATTTATTATGTGCTGAGAGAGGAAATGGCACTGCATAGAGAACTGGCCTTAAAGCCAGAAAGACTTTCAGGTCTTGCCTCTGAAACATACTGACTACTTGACTGAGCAAATTACATAAAATATCAGTGCCTACTCAACTCTCCAACATTCTGTAGTTGCCTGGGAGGTGCTAATCTGCATTGATAGAGGACATTTCTTTACCTACAATTTCCATATACTTGTGAAATTACAAATCCAGTCTCTATCTATGTTCCAAACACCAAAAGAAAAAGACAAAGTGAGATGAGCGATGCTTATGGAGAAGTTGACCTTGTTGATGAGGACTACTTCTACATCAAAGCTTGTAGTTTAGTCTTACATCAGATTTAAATTTTTACACACACACACACACACACAATATTGATGTTGATGTCTGCTGACCAATCAGGGTGGTAGTAGCTGAAAGTTGGGTTGGTTGTGAAAATTTTTCAACATAAGACAACAATGAAATTTATGCAGCTGACTCTTTCATTTGAATAGTTAGAGGTAATTGTAGGTTGCTAATTGGTCTAATTTCATTTCTCTGTCTCAAGGAATAGGAGGGCCCAAGAAGATGTAGGCTGTTGGTAAAGCAGTCAAAACAAAGCAACATTTATCAATTAAGTTTACTGTCTTATATGGTTGCAGTTCATGGTGACCCAAAACAATTTTAATAGTAATATCAAAGAATACTGGTCACAAGTCATAATAACAGATACAATAATAATTTAAAAATTTGAAATAGTAGGAGATTTACCATAATGTGACACAAAGATACGATATATGCTCATATCATATCATATGTTGGAAAAATGAAACCAATCAACTTGCTTGCTTGACACAGGGCTGCCATAAACCTTCAATTTCTTAAAACACACACATACACACACACACACACACACTCACACAAAATAAAATGCCTGAAGTCCCTGAAAAATACAATAAAAATGATATGCCTTATGTACATAGGCCCAAGAAAAATCAGTGAGAATTTGGAGTAGACCAAAGAGTTAACCAGGAGAGAAATGCACAGTGAAATTGAGACTTCTGATGGGATGGCAGACCTGGATTCACCAATCGTTAAGTTGTCCTCAAGGTAGAGTCTTTCTCAGGTGGGCAAGAGAAGAAGAAAATGGAGAATGAAGGCAAAGATGTATAAGATGAAGATGGGGCAGATAACAAATGGATTCTACTTTCTCAGTATAGCATGAGGTGAAGAGCTGTTATGGTACATTTAAGGATAGAATGGAAGGTACAGAGTAGTAATTATGGGGAATGGGGCTAAAGAATCAATTGTAAAGGAGCAAAAATTTTCCATACTGCAATGAGGACACAAGCATGATAAGATAATATAATTTTGTATTGGACCTGCTCAGTTCAATTTAATAATAGCTTCATTTGGCAAGACATAAATAGGCATGGATGAAGCAGATGATAGAAGTAATGCAAGATTGGGTTAAAAGAAAAATTAACAAGGTATTGAAAAGAAGTTTATATGGTACTAGGCTGATTAGTTAAAGGAAAGATCAATTGATCATAGATTTAGAGATATAAAGGCCTTTATAGGTCATTGAGTCTAATATTTTCATTTTACAAATCAAGAAATTAAATCTCAGACAGATTAAGCGATTTGGTGTCTGAGGCAGAATTCTCACCCAATTCTATTCTATCCACTATAAGCCAGATTCTTAAACTGTGGTTCAAGACCCCACATGGAGTCTCAGAAGTGAATGTGGGGGTCACAAAATTTTGAAGTGTTGTCAGTAAATGTTTGCTTTTTATACCTATTTTATATACCTATACTGCAGGGATCATATAAAAATTTCTTGGGTGAAGATGGGTTGCTAGTGGGAAAAGCTTAAGAAGCCCTGCAGTCTATCATGCCACATTTTGAAATCATAACAGTTGATGGTCTTGGAAAGTACTAAAGAGTAGAGGGATTGATGATAAGAATAAGGATGAAGAATAGATTCATGAAGAGGCATAGGAAAGTATGGAATGATAGTGGTAGTAATGGGACTTTATTTTGTTTAGCTCCTTTTTTTTTTAGACCTACTCCCCAGACACTTAGCTTCATGCTCATTTGATTAATTCATGAAGATTACTTTTGTGTCAATATTGGCATTACTGGTGAAAATATCATCAAACTGTAATATTTTTTTTTACATTCTGTGTAATTGTCTAGTTAATACCACCTGTACAATAATCTGCTCTACTTAGTATTGAAATCCTGTCTTTATCTTTTGCAAATTACTGAAACTTATTATTTTTTATTATTATTGGTGACAACCACAACCACTGTCACCACTCCCAGTACCACTATCACCACCACAACAAAGATTAGATGATAGAAATGAGTATGTCTTAAGAAATAACATAGAATTTCATTTAAAGTTTGAGTCTGTTGTTCTGTACCAATGTGTCATCACTCCACCATAAGACACAGTTTCAGCTGGGGAAAGAGATTCTACTCTGAATCAATAGTTACATACAGTACTTCTTGTGAATCATAAAAGCCATCCATATTTCAAAATGTCAGCAGCTTTGAATGAATGCTGCTGATTTTCCAGCAGCCTTAACAAAAATGCTCAGATTGGCAAACTTCTCTTTATTTTAACATTCTCTGGAAAAGACCCACACACATTGTGGAGCTAAAGTAATGGTGATAACATCAGAGTCTCCATAAACTTCCAGGCTATTGCAATCAAACCTCACCTCTGTAGTCTGATCCATAAATAAAAGAATGAAGCAACACTAACTAAACAGCTGAGGAGTTCAAATTTAAAAAAGTAGGTGACAGGCTAAAATATCAACTCATCTCAAGATCTTCAAGGCCTATGGAGGTACTCTTTGCCACTGAGTAACATAGAAACATATAACACAAAGGAGGTCCAGAAAACAGATAGGGAACAAAAGGCAGTATTTTAAAATCCAGTTGCTAAAGTTGAACATTCAGCCTAAGTATGTATGAGTAAGTATAAAGGAGTCAGGTTTATAGCTATATTTAAACCTGATTCAACCAACCTGGATAGAGGATTTGAACTGAACATCAAGGGAAGAAGAATTTGCATCATACTGATATTTTTCATCCTTTGGGCATGAGCCCTGTGATTCAGAGTTCATCTTGAAGTCAATGAGACATTCATGTTCAATGTTTTCAAGCTTTGATAGCTTAAGAAATTCAGTATGTTCCTTCCCTCAGAAGAAGAGAACAAATTTAAGCTGTTTTATTTTTTGCATTAAAGAATCACAAATTCTCTAAACCTCAGAAATGGAAAAAACCTCCAGTAATATCTAATGCCTCTACCAAATACCAGATAATTTATTTGCTTTATTCTTTGTTTGATAACCTCTTTTGGGAGAATCACACTATCCTCTAAGGCAATCCATTCTGATTTTTTTTAATGTTATTTTTAATTTATGAACTAAAACAAGCATTTCCATAACAGAGTATAATAAAAAGGTGGACATATGAAACTGCAAATCTACTATGTACAACTTGCTATTCCTTTCAAATATAAAAGAAAATTAGCATGTCAATTTTTTTCTTTCTTTGATTGTTTCCTTGTTCCCCAAGATGGCTACCATTAATTACTAACAGTATATATGTGTGTGTATGTATATGTTATATATATATATATACATATACATATATATGTGTGTGTGTGTAAAATTTTATACACACATATATATGTATACATATATACATATATATATATATGTAAAATCTATTCTGGATGCATATAGTATCTTTATATACCCTTTACAAATAATTTAAATCAGTTCATTCTGATTTTGACTGACTTAATTTTTTTGTTTTTGATTTTATTGGTCTATCTTGTTTGCTTTATTGTCTTTAATTTTACAAAAATTTTTCTTACTTCAAGCTTAAATTTTCCTACTTGCAACTTATGTCCAAAATTTTGCCTTTTGGGGTTGAACAGAATAAAGTGTTCAACATTATAGACTTTCAAATACCTGAAAATATTACCACCTCCTCCAACCCTAAATTTTATATTCTCTAGAGTAAATATCACCATTTTCTTTAAACTATACTTATTTGTTCTAATCTTTACACATAATAGTTTTCCTCTAGGATATTCTCCTCTTCATTAATGTTCTTCCTAAAATGTGGCTTTCTAGAATTATCCATATCATTTAAAGTGTAATGTGACCAATGCAGAGTAATATGAGATAATCAATTCCCTTGATTCAAGCATTGTACTATATTTCTCTTTATATTACCTAAAATAACTTCTTTTGATTGTTATTTTATACTATTACTGCCTCATACTGAGCTTGCATGCTCTCTTGTAAGCAGAACTTTTTTATGTGAACTACTTTCTCTGAGTTGCATTTTCCTCATGAATAAAATAAGGAGGCTAAACGAAATGATCTCATATATCTCTTAGGGTTCTAAATTCTTTGACCTAAATGACTATTCATACCTTAGCTATTTTTGCATCATTCCTATGCGTATGGATTGACATGATTGAATAGACTAAATATTGCACCTGGGAGTCAGGAGACCTGACCAAAGAGTTTGGATTAGATGATATAAAAGGCTATTTCTGTCTCTATTTCTGGTTTGATGACATTGTATTCTATTTTGTAATAAAGTTAAATGTGGTCACATTTTACCTTTCTCACTGATTATAAGTTTCTCAAGGACCAGGGCTGAGTCATTTATTTTTGATTCTACATCTCTGGCAAAAAGGGGCTGTATACATCGGATATTTCATATATAATTAGTTGAACTGTATTAACCTAGAAAAGAAATAGAAGAATAATTATAGTGATTGAAATAAAGGAAAAGAAATTCCAGATTTGACACTTTGTATCTGGTAATCAATATTTACTACCATTGTTATCATCATAGTGCTATGCATAAAGTCAGTATTTTTATTTTTAGTCTTTTCAGTCATGTCTGACTCTTCACAACCCCATTTTAGGTTTCCTTGATAAAAGTACTGAACTGGTTTGTCATTTCCTTCTCCAGCTTATTTTTCAGAAGAGACCAAGGCAAACAGGATTAAGTGACTTGCCTAGGGTCACATAGCTAAGTATTGAATGCTAGATTTGAACTATGAAAATAAATCTTCTTGACTACAAACCCTGCACTCCAACCACTGCTCCACCTAGCTACTATACAATGTATAAAAATACCAAATTCTACTCTTCCCAATTAGTTTATAATCTAAATTGGAGAATAGATAAGAAACAAATGCAAAGAATGAAAGTTATGGGAAAGTTATCTTTCATAACCAAAGATCAAATTTTCATTCTTAAGAGAAAAGAATAATTTCAAAATTATTGAATTCATCCCACATTCAATTCATTAATTATTTTATCTTTCTAATAGTAATGCCACAAGATGAGTCACGTAGAGGATCATGTACATTCTGTTCTATTCAATGCACTTCAACAAATAATCATTAATTAATTAAAAATTAAATAAGTAGATCTTGACATGGGCTGTTCAACAAGCCTGCAAGATACTACTTCCTCACTTCTGCCTCTTTAAAACCTCTTGTTTCCTTCAAAATTAAGCTCATGCGTCAACTTCTACTTGAGACCTTTTCTGATCCTCACAGCTTACAATACCTTCATCCTGGCAAGGGTAAGGGAAAAACATGTATTTTTGCATACATGTTTTCTCTCCCAGGCTTCTTAAGGGCAGGAATTGTTTTCATTTTATTCCTTTTTATCTGTAGGGCCTAAATCACAAAGCCTGATAGGTAATAGTGCTAAATAAATACTTTTTGATTGATCAAAGGATATAAAGAGGCATTTTTCAAAAGAAAAAACCAAAGCCATCTATAGTCACAAGAAAAGATGCTCTAAATCATTACTGATTAAAGAAATGCAAGTTAAAATAAGTCTGAGGAACTACCTCACACCTATCAGTTTGGCCCACATGACACAAAAGGAAAATGACAAATGCTAGAGGGGATGTAGAAAAACTAGATCTTGATTTACTGTTGGTGGAAGTGTGAAGTGATCTAACCATTCTGTAGAACAATTTGGAATTATACCCAAAGGGCTAACTGTGTATACTGTGTGATCCAGCATATCATTACAAGATCTGTACCCCAAAGAGATCAAAGAAAAGGGAAAGGATCTATGTCAACAAAATTTGTTGTTGAGGATTGATATAAACTGGATATAAATTGGAAATTGAGGGGATTTCTATAATTTGGGGAATGGCTGAACAAGTTGTGGTATATAATTTTGATGGAATACTATGTGCTGAAAGAAATTAAGCAAGATGGTTTCAGAAAAACCTGGAAAGACTTAAATAAAGTCACGTAGAGTAAAATGAGTAGAACCAGGAGAACACAGTAACAGTAATATTATGAAGATAGTTAATTGTAAAGGATTTGGTTACTCTTAGAAAACGATCCAAGATAATTCCAAAAGTCCCATGATGAAAGAAGTTACTAGCTCTAGAGACAGAAATGATGAAGTTTGAGTGCACAGTAAAGCATATGTTTTCACTTTATTTGTTATATTTTTGTGTGTTTTGCAATGCATCTATTATGGAAATGTTTTTTGCATGATTTTACATGTATAATTGATATCAAATGGCCTCCTCAAAGAATAGGTAGTAAGGAAGGGAGAGAATGTGGAACCAATACTTCTTAAAAAAGTAAGTGTTAAGATTTTTTATATGTAATTGGGAAATACATAATTAAATAAATGAAAATAAGTATAAGAAAGATAACATAGACCCTCCCTTTATTACCTATTATTTTCCTGTCACTTTCAATTCTATCCTTAATTCCACCTGTCAGGCTGCTACTGAGCTGCCACCAGCTTCATCTTCAAAGCCTGACATTTAGTCTTTCTTCCTCAGCTTCAGTCAATCAGCATTCTCCCCTATATGAACTTTCTGGATGTACTTTGCAAAATAGTTGAAGAATGTCAAGCTAACGAACAACTGGGAAATGAACTGTTTCCTTCCCTTCAGGAAGTATATAATTATGCCAAGTGCAACTGTTGGCCTGCTTGTCTGATGACCTTTCCATCATTTGCTCTGCTCAGAAAACCCGAAAACTGTCAGATAACAGCTGTGTGAAGCAGGTGGTATCACCTCTGGGAAAACACCTGTCAGCTCCTATGTACAGCCCAAAGTTCAGTAAACAAGAAGACAGTCAAGGCAGTGGAATGACAAACTATGAGGGAGACAGTGCAGGTTGACAATGCACTGGCAATGAGTTCAATTTATACAGAGTAATCAATCTCTTTGCTTTAAGCAAAAATGTTTAGGTGACAAATCAGGCTAAAAAGAATATAGGTTAAACTGTAACATCCCCTCCCCTAAACTACCAGGTTCTAATCTTGCACTTATCTAGCCTAATATGAGATTGGTTTAATGAAAGTAATAAAATTGATTATACAACTCAACCTTATGGTATGTACAATAAATGTTCCTTATCTCTCTGCATCTGCTCTCTCATGTTTAACTAAGTGGATTGTTCCTCTTTTTATTTACCTAAAAGTAGTTATTTTCTTGTATTTTAGGGCAACTAAGAGAGAATTAGGTGTATCATAACCTATAAGAACTCAGAATTACAAAACAAATGTCAGCAACTCATCACTTTCAAAAGATTTCGCATATGAATTGAGCAGAAAGGTTTTATAAAAATGTCCAAAAATATGAGTTACTTAAATAAAAACAAACATCTGCTCCTAAACACAGACTTATTGCTAATTTTCTTTCTAATCATAGATTTGAGAAAAGGAGACTTTGAATGTGGATGCTTTCTCTCCCTTTAGATATAATTAGAAGAGTACAAGTAAGGACTTGCCTGCTTTGGAATCTAGTATTTTTATTTTTGAAGACTATATGGTAGCCAAAAGTGAGAAAGCCTTCAGGCCTATGCTGTCTGACAATCAGGCACAGATTTCATATCGCTGACTTGTCTTTTTTGCCCCCTCCTAATGTAAATCTGTAGATATATCTGTCAGAAATTTCCCTGTCAATTTCTTAGACTGATTAATGGAAAGGAGCAGATACCCATGTCTATATCTATCACGGCAGACAGTTGTCTTGGTGATTTACCTACACATCAAGAATGACCCTTTCGAGTATCTGCAAGAGAAGTCCTTGGAAGGATAGTCTTTTATTGACTGAGCTGTCCATATCCATCTATGTGGAGAAAACACTTTCTACACTGATTTTAGCTCATTGCCCACTAGAATTAATGCCTAAAAATGGGAAGTAATTTAACTTAATAGAAAGAAATTCAGAAAATAAACTGGAAAAAAAGGATTTCATAAGCAAGAAAGAGCATGCCATTTTTATGAATGTGTTTTAAGTTTGTTTTTAATGAGTCCTCTAGTACAGATGATTTAGTCATTTGTAATAGCAGCAATGATTTACATGCACGTTTTTTTTTTCAATCTCAGAAGATTGATTAATTTTTGAAATTAGGAGGAAAGAAGGTATGAGCAGAGAGAACTTTGAGCTGGGCATAAGAAAGCCTGAATTCTAGTCCTGGCATTATTATTTACTTAATATGTGGTTTAGTAAAAACATTTAATCCCTTTTCTGAGCTAATCGGGGATAATAACATCTACTCTATTTAACTCACCAGGTTATTAGAATTATCAGAGAAGAAAATATATTTGAAAGTGTTTGAAAACTTTGAAATGCTAAAAATAAGAGTAAACTGGCAAGATGGAGATAACAGAAGAAGAAAAAAACAACTCCTCAATATTCCTTCTCCACTCCCCAAGATAATAAGCATTCATTTCCCTATTAGCTTACTGAACAGAAGCAAATCTATGGCCAACTATTTGCCCTTGCTGGAGAGAAATATTTTGAATATATATGATAGGACACAATTACAATTAATTTACATCAAAACAAACAAACAAGCCATAAGTACCCAGGTCAATTATGAAATCCTAAGGAAAAAATGGGTGAAGATAGGGAAGAGTAATAAATTTCATGTGATCTCAAATTATGTGAGGCTCTGAAGTGGCCTATTTTCTTTATTTAGAAAGAACAAGATTGATGCCAGTGGGGGAGGACTGAATAAGAAATATTTTGCTTTATAAATATTTAGAAAAATACATTACAGAATTATTCCTTATTTTAGTTGGGTGTCTTTTACCTTTAAGAAAATGGCACATTATACTGATAGGTACAAAGTGGTTGCTATGTACTATCTTTAACAGTTATGTTATAGGTAACTTAAAAATGCATAATGCCCTTGACTGTGCAAGTTTGCCAAGCTGGCAAATACTTAGCTCAACTAATTTTATTCATGTGATGAAAGCTTTTCTGATTCTTTGCCATATCAAAATAGCACATAATGAATTTTATAGATTAAATGTATCTTTTGAATTATAACTATCAATTTTCCATTTTGACAACAGATCCCAAACATGAGTGCAGCATCTTACACTTTGAAGTTTTAATTTGACAATATTAAAATGAGAATTTTTCATTAAAATTCCTAGACAAATCAACTTTGAGAACATTTCCATTTATCATGGTTATCTAGTGCACAAGAATACAAGGACAAAATGTAAGGGGCTATATGAGGCTGATAGCCATTCCAAGTCCAGTTCTGCTCAGAAATCAGGGCACATAACTCACATTTCTGCTATAAAACAGGTAACATTTTCCCCACTTAAAATGTCCTCACTTGTTTTCATCAATAAACTAAACTGTCTACCTCCTTTCCTATAAATGTTGGTTCCAAATTTAGTAAATCCCACATTAAATCCATTGTTCTTCAATCACAGCTAAACATTAGTGCTTAGCAATACCACACTTCAGTGTATACTTCTCATGAATGTACTAATGAACTCTTAATTTGGATTTTTTTTCCCCTTCATATATGAGTCTCCAATCTTTTTCATTATGTGAGAAGAGGAAAGTGACCAACCGAAAGCTCAGTCCTTAGATCAATGGCAACAAGGTCTTCCTGCTGCAAATCCATAAGAGGTGAGCCTGCTTTTGGAAATGTCCCATGTAGGGTTCAGCCCTCATCCACTCTTACCTTGTCTTGTCTTTCTTTCCCTATGGTGTGAAAAGGGAAAATACATATATATGTATGTATGTATTCCCTTATATTCCCTTTTCATTCTCATATATGTGTGTTTGTGTGTGTGTGTGTGCATATATATATATATATATACATATATATATATATATATTCCCAACTCATTTTTACTCTTTCTAGAGGAGATAATAAATTCTAACTTTCTTGGGGATATTTTGTATATTTTAAAAATTTTAAATCTTTCTCTGGAGTCTAGTTTACTAAGAAATAAAACTATTTATTAAACATTGCCAGTAAAATTAACTAGCACCACAACAAAAGACCCAGCAGACATCAGGAAATACAGTTTTGCTTGTTTCCTTGCCCCTTGTTAGAAGTATCTCCAAAGTTATAGCCTCTTAATCACTATATCTACTGACTTTCAATCCCTATTATGTTTTACCTTTCTGGAGCATTTGACACTATTGACTATCCAATCTGTCACACATATACACAGTATTTCCCTATTACATTAGCTATGATGACATAGTTCTCTCCTTACTGGATAATCATCCCTTTTTTTTTTTTAATTCAGGCAATTGGGGTTAAGTGACTTGTCCAGGGTCACACAGCTAGGAAGTGTTAAGTGTCTGAGATCAGATTTGAACTCAGGTCCTCTTGACTTCAGGGCTGGTGCTCTATTCACTGCACCACCTAGCTGCCCCTCCTCCTCTTCTTTTAAAGAAAGTTTTCTCAAGAAACTGTCCTGGAACAATTTTGAACCTACTCTCTTGGCGATTTCCCTTTACTTACAATTTTAGCTACTGTTTCGACACAAATAACTTTGTAACTCATTTTTCTTTCTCTTGACCTCCAAACATACATCCCTGAATCCTATGGGGCATCTCTATCTGAATATTATTAGGAGAAAATTATGATTGATATTAATAACATTTATTTGTTATTTCTTTATGATTTACAAATTATTCTTATATAAGCTATGCTTAAGAAACTAAGAATTGAATTTCATGTCTCCTTTAGATGGAGTAGGAATTACTTGGATACACACAATATTATAAAACTTACAGTTTTTGCTTATTTCCTGAGGCAATGAAATATAACATTGTTTGGTAATGGGGGCAGGACTGCAAAAGAACCTGAGAAAGGAGAACAGAGAACACAAACAGAGAAAAGTGAGACATTTTCCTTCAGTGGCTCGGGAGTCAGAAAGAGCAGTAGAGGCCAAAGGAGAGGCTGAAAACTACAGAGTGGGAACTGGTGAGGCAGTTTTTAGATCAACCAGAAAAAAAGATTTTTTTTTCTTCTCACATAATAGGGAAAGAGAGACAAGATAAGCTGGGAGTGGAGGAGGGTTGAACCCTACATTACATATTTCCAAAAACTGCATCACCAATCCCTTCTGTGGATTAGCAGTAGGAGGAACTCACTGCTCATGATAAAGACTGAGCTTTTATTGGGCACTCAGTATCCCTTTCCTGTAATATAATGGAAAAGATTGTAGGCACAAATACAAAGAAAAAATTCAAATTAAGAATTCATTAGTACATTCAGCAAAAGCATGCACAGAAGTATTGCTGGGTACTAATACTTAGTTATGATTTGGGGTCAATGAATTTAATGTAGAATTTGGTAAATTTTGAACCAAATGGTAGAGGAATAGGGAGGAATATAACAAAGAGATTTGGTAGAGATAGAATTGGCAGGACTTGATGGCTGGATATCAGGTGAGGGAGAAGGAAGAGTCAAAGATAATATGAAGTTTCAACATGGCAAGTTGGATGAATAGTGGTGATACTGATGTAAGTAGTGAAAACAGCAAATTTTGGGGATAAAATAATAGTGCTGTTTCTGAATGCTGAGGAGTTCTACATGTATTGGAAAGATCACTCAAGAAGAAATGAAAGGTTCCCAGTTCAAATCATAACTCTAGCAGGTACTTTATGACCTTAGCAATCATTTAAATTCACTGAAGCCTCTTAATGTCTTCATATTTAAAACCGGAACAATCTATTCATTATCTAACTCACCAAATTATTCCAAGAAAAGCACTTGGAGAATATTTCCATTTATCATAGTTATCAAGATCAGTAGGGTATGAGGACAAAAAGTAGGGGCATTGTAAGATGCTGATGGCCATTCCATATCTAATTCTCCCCATGAAATCAGGGTACGTAACTCATTTTTTCTGCTAATGAGCATACATTATTTCCCTCATTTAAAATGTTTTCACATGTTTCACACCAGTTCCAATTTTTCAGTGATGAAGAAAGCCATATACACCCAGAGAGAGGGATCTGAATGTGGACCACAACATATCATTTTCATGCTCTCTATTGATGTTTGCTTGCATTATGTTTCCCTTCTCAGATTTTTTTCTTGTAGATCCGATTTCTCTTGCACAGCAAGATAACTGTAAAAATAATGTATACAAATATTTGATTTGTCAAGTATTTTAGCATAATTAATATGTAGTAGACTTCCTGTCATCTAGGGGAAGGGTGGGGGTTAGGGGGGAAAATTTTGTAACAAATCTTTGCAAGGTCAGTGTTGAAAAATTACCCATACATATGTTTTGCAAATAAAAAATTTTAATAAAATGAAAAAAAATGTTTTCACTAACACACTCTGTTTGTCTTTCCCTTTTCTCCTCCCTACCTCTAAGCCATTGAAAAGTCTTAATTACAAACCCTGCTGAACTATTATAATCTCTGAACACTTTTCCATGTTTCCATTCTTTTCCCACTTTTAATGTATCCTTCTCTCTCTGTGTGTCTCTCTTTTGCATAGATAAAATAACTGAACTACTCTGCTCAAAATCTTTTTTTTTTTTTTTTGCTTTTTGCTGAGGCAATTGGGATTAAGTGACTTGCCCAGGGTCACACAGCTAGGGAATGTTAAGTGTCTGAGACCAGATTTGAACTCACATCTTCCTGAGTTCAGGGCTGGTGCTCTATCCACTGTGCCACCTAGCTGCCCCTCAAAATCTTTTTTAAAGTGGAAGCACTATTGCCTAGAATCCAAGGTTTTATGAAATTACTGGTTGAATTTTGAGTCATCACATATTACTTTTCACAATAAAACAGTATACCTTGAACCAAACTGGAATATTCTGGCCCTGCTCTTTAGCACTTCTGTATCTTTATTCTCAATATTCTCTTCCCCACAGTTCCTTGAACATCCTCCTCTATGTCACAAGAAACCAGAACCAGGAAAATAACATACATCTATAAATGATATATTACTTCAACATAAAGACAATAAAGACAATATTTGCAAGGAATCAATGAATGATTATTTCTAGCAGCCATTTTTCCCTTTTTTTTGTTAAGGAGAATAGTATAAGGGTGAGTTCTTTGGAAATAATGGTGGTATAAAGTATAGTGTTTCAATAAAATGTCTAAAACCCATAAACTCAATGACATCCTTCTCCAAGAAGCTTTTCCTGACCCTTTCATGTTAGAATTGATTTTATTCCTTCAAACCTCCCATAGAACTTTGTTTCTAATATGTCTATGCACTTACTATGAGTTGATTTATATTGTATTATTTCTATTTCTCTTAATTTCACTCACTAGAATAAATTCCATACAGTCAAGTAACAAGTATTAGACATTTTATCTATAATATAGTGCTTGCTGTCATAAATATATTTTGAGTTAAATTAAAACTAGGGCATTCATAAAAATGAATCAATATTAATTTTCAGTTTACAAAACATTTTCTTTCCACTACTACTATGGAGTAAGCTTTATCACAATAATGATCTTTTTTCTTTCTTTCTTTTTTTTTTTTTTTTGCTAAATGTGATCCACTATCACTAACAAGAGTTCAATTTAACAATACATATAAGATAACCTTCTGGATGAAGAACTGATTGCCTGGATTATGAAATGTAATTGGATATACAAATTATAGAGCTATTCTATCAGTAAATTTATCTTGGACAGGCATTACAGATGAACAATGTATTAGGTCTAGAAGTGAACCAAGAGGAAAAAATAATGGATGGGACACCATGGAAGAACTTTCACAGCACTTTTAAGGACTCAACTTTTTCATGGAACAAAAACTCATGATGCTATTTGGCTACAAATCATAGAAAATCTTCAAATAATCATTTAAAAGTATAGGGATTGTTGGTGAGCATATGGTGACTTTAACATACTAAAAGGGTTATATACAAAAAAAAAAAACCAGAATAAATGGTATAATCAAAGAACTACTCAGACAGAGAAGAGAGTGTCTCATGTATAATGGGCAAAAAATAAAAGAGAATTAATATGTTGCACTGGACACTGGTATAATGTTAAGAAAAGAAAAAAAAAGTTTCCTGCATGTTTTATAGACCCCCTGTAGAGGTTTTAAAAAGAACAAAATAGTGTAGTGGAGGATGGGAAAGTGTCGATGGATTTCATGCTACATAGTTTGAGACCATGCAATCAATGAGAAGATTGTTGATAGAAAAAAAATTAGAGCAACAATAACAAAAAAGCATAATTAGAATATTGTACCCAAATAAGAATCATGGATAAAGGGAAATTAAAAAGTGAGTTGGCTACTGGACTGGAAATAAAAAAAAGACTTGCGTTTTAGCTTCTGTTCTACTATCACTGACTTGTGTGATTAGGCAAATGGTAAGCTCTGTGAATCTCAACTTAATTCACTAATATTCTTACCAGATGAAACATTCTATGCCATTACCTTTGTTAAAGAGTCCTTCACTTTTTTCAGAAGCTTTTCCTAACTCTAAAAAATTAAAGGAAACATTTCTGTCAATGTTTGAAGATTTTCCTCCTCCTCTTCCATTTATGCATGGTGCAATTTATTTCTCTATTGATTATATTTTGAATAGTTTGAAAATGAGATAATTTGATTTGGATTTTTTTGTAAATTTTCTAGTACCAGAGAATGGAAATATCTATGAAAAGAAGCAAAGATTAAGAGAAATAGCATGAGAAAGCAACAAATGTACTATGAAAATAGATAAGTATTCTTTTATCTAAAGATCCAAATAGAACTTTCATCTAATGATCTCTATCCTACCAAAAAAAAATACACACACACACACATACACACACTCATATATACATATATTCCACTGGCAATGTTATTGATGAATAATAATTACTGGGTAGATGCAATATTGAGTGGTCTAACTCAAATATATTGGTTTGGTGTTCATTCTAATGAAAAACAGAACTAGAAATTCATTTTGTCTTCTGCCATTTTAAAATAATATATAATATATGGATACATAGTAGAAGTCCTAGGGTAAGTTAGAATTAACAGATACTTTGATATTATCTATGGTGTTAAGATGGGGACAGCTAGGTGGCTACAGTGGATAAGACATTGAATTTAGAGTCAGTGAGATGTAAGTTCAAACCTGACCCTAAACATTTACTAGCTCTGTGACACTGGGCAAGTCACTTAATCCCTATTTGCTTCTGTTTTTCATTTGTAAAATTGGGACACTCTTGAAAAGGAAATAGCAAATCACTCGTATCTTTGTTAAGAAAACCCCATGGACAAAATCTATGGAGTTCACATAGAGTCAGACATGGCTGAATAACTGAACAACAACAAAAATGATATATGTCTTTAGATGTATTTGAAAATAAATGTACAATTATTTTTAATATTACAATAAGAATAATTAATTTAACAAATGAAATTATACATGTAGAGTATAAGAAGTACTTACAATGAAATTAAAACAAAATTTCAAGTCAACAAATTATTTTGCATTTCTTATAATATTTGACTGCTTCTTGAGAAAAATAAAAAATACCTAGAAGGCCCTGGCATATTTTGTAGATTGCCTGTGGAGTATCTAAGGAGAAGATGTAAGCAAAAATATTCACAGACATGATATTACAGATGTACTAAAATATTTAATTTGATCATTACCTGCCTATTTGGGCACAGTGTTGAACTTTCTTTTTTTTTTTTTTCTTTTTTGCTGAGGCAATTGGGATTAAGTGACTTGCCCAGGGTCACACAGCTAGGAAGTGTTAAATGTCTGAGGCCAGATTTGAACTCAGGTCTTCCTGACTTCAGGGCTGGTGCTCTATCCATTGAATCACCTAGATGCCCCGCAGTGCTGAACTTTCAAAAAAGAATCAAGAATTCTGCCATTTTTAATATATATCTATTTCCAACAAAAATATAAAATGACAGATCCAATCCAATGCAGAGCTCCTGCAATTTAAAGCAGTCAAATTTTGAATCTGCAAGGATAAATTTTTTAAGAAATTGTTTAGTTAAGATTCCTAAGAAGTTTTCCCTGTTGTTGCTTGACCTTTATTTTAAGAGGCCTGATGACATCAGGAGGATGATGTCTCCACTTACAGATGAAACGGATGTAAGTGAGCAGGACTGTGAAAAGTCATCAGCCTTACTCTCTCCACCAGAGTCATTTGAGTTTACTCTACAGTGAGCTAGAACCTCTAGACACTATGAATAACTACACCTAATAGCTTCCCTTCCTTACAATCTATCCTGCTTCATTCTTGGTACTATTCCTTACCATTGTATCTAAGATTGACTCATGATTGGTATAGAATAATGAAAGAATATATCTTGTTCAAAGAAATAATTCAGTAACAAATGTGGGGAAATGAGAGTTTCAAGATCTTGAGGGATTTCAATGAACAGGATGAAATATAGCAGAAAAAATTATAACATTCTCCCTGTTTTTTAAATTGCATAAATACTGAAAAGGAAGGCAGATAAATTAATTAATAAGTACGTAATATGTTCTCCTTGTTCAAGTGGAGAGATATGAGTGGCTTCTCTTCACTTGCTTAAAGTAACAGGAAATGCCAAAGTAATTTTTTAAAAAGAGATCAATATTAATAAAAATATTACATACTAATTATTAAGATAAAAATATTGAACAACCAAAAGAGACCTTGATACAGTGAATATAGATTATAAGAAAACACTAGGAAAAACCCTAGAAGATATAGCTAATATCCTATTAATGATGAGATACCAAAAAAAATTCTAATAGAATAACTAGATACTCTAGAGTGGATAAGAAACTCATCAAAGAAATAAAGAAGAAAATGAAGGTAGATATTAAAGCTATTAAAGAACTGAAAAAAGACAAAAGAATATGCTAGAATAAACAATATAGGGGGGCAGAGCCAAGATGACAAACTGCAGACAGCATTCTCTATGAGCTCCTGAGACCTTCCCTCAGACCCAGACAAATTGAGCCTCCAAACTGGTTCTGGAGTGAGGGCTCCACCAAACACTTGGACTACAAGGCACTTCTATCAAAAATCTACTTTGAAAAAACTCTGGAGAAGGTCAGTCTCGGGGGAATCGGCAGCTGGCCTCAATCAGACTCCAGCACGCAACGAGAGCAGAAGTCGGAACTGCGATAGAGCAGCAGATTTTAGGCACCCTGGAAGTCCCTGGGAGACGCCTGGGCCACTTTGTGCTGCTTGCGGTCAGGTGCTTTGGCAGATCTGCCTTTGGTAAAGGGTGGATTGAGAGCACCTGAAAGTGTGATCCTAGTGCGGATCTAGCCGACCAGCCCCATACCTTTAGTTAATTTGATTAGAAAAAGGAAAGAGGAAAATCAAATTGTTAGTCTCAAAAATGATAAGGGAGAACTTTCCTCCAATGAAGAGGAAATTAGAGTAATAATTAGGAATTTCTTTGCCCAACTTTATGCCAATAAATATGATGATGTAAATGAAATGGAGGAATATCTATAAAAATATAGATTGCCTAGGTTAACAGAAGAGGAAATAAATTATTTAAGTAACCCCATTTTGGAAAAAGAAATAGAACAAGCTATTAATCAACTCCATAAGAAAAAAATCTCCAGGGCCAGATGGATTTACATGTGAATTCTACCAAACATTCAAAGAACAATTAATCCCAATACTATATAAACTATTTGAAAAAATAGGGAAAGAAGGTGCACTACCAAATTCCTTCTATGACACAGACATGGTGCTGATAGCTAAACTAGGTAGGGAGAAAACTGAGAAAGAAAACTATAGACCCATTTCCCTAATGAATATTGATGCAAAAATTTTAAATAAGATTTTAGCAACGAGATTACAGAAAGTTATCCCCAGGATAATACACCATGACCAAGTAGGAATTATACCAGGAATGCAGGTCTGGTTCAATATGAGGAAAACTATTAGCATAATCAATTATATTAATAACCAAATTAACAAAAAAGCATATGATTATCTCAATAGATGCAGAAAAAACCTTTGATAAAGGCTTTCCTTTCCTATTAAATCCATTCCTATTAAAAACACTGGAGAATATAGGAATAAACGGGCTTCTCCTTAAAATGATTAGTAGTATCTACTTAAAACCATCAACAAGCATCATATGTAATGGAGTCAAACTAGAACTATTCCCAATAAGATCAGGAATGAAACAAGGCTGCCCACTGTCACCATTACTATTTAATATTGTCTTAGAAATGTTAGCTTTGGCAGTAAGAGAAGAAAAAGACATTAAAGGAATTAAAGTAGGTAATAAGGAAACCAAATTTTCACTCTTTGCAGATGACATGATGGTATACTTAGAGAACCCTAGAGACTCAACTAAAAAACTACTAGAAACAATTCACAACTTTAGCAAAGTTGCAGGATACAAAATAAATCCACATAAATCATCAGCATTTTTATAAATTACCAATAAAGTTCAGCAGCAAGAGATACAAAAAGAAATCCCATTTAAAATAACTGTTGATAGTATAAAATATTTGGGAATTTATTTGCCAAGGGAAAGTCAGGAATTATATGAACTAAACTACAAAACACTTTCCACACAAATAAAATCAGACCTAGTCAATTGGAAAAACATAAAATGCTCATGGATAGGCCGAGCGAATATAATAAAAATGACAATACTACCCAACTAATTTACTTATTTAGTGCCATACCAATCAAACTCCCAAGAAATTATTTTACAGATCTAGAAAAAAATAGTAGCAAAATTCATTTGGAAGAACAAAAGGTCAAGAGTTTCAAGAGAATTAATGAAATAAAAGGCTGATGATGGTGGACTTGCTGTACCAGATCTAAAACTATATTACAAAGCAGTGGTCATCAAAACCACTTGGTACTGGCTAAGAAATAGAGTAGTCAATTAGTGGAATAGGATAGAATCACAGGACACACTAGGCAATAACTATAGCAATTTAGTCTTTGATAAACCCAAAGACCCCAGCTTCTGGGATAAGTACTCACTATTTGACAAAAACTGTTGGGAAAATTGGAAACTAGTGTGGAAGAAATTAGGGCTTGACCCACATCTAACACCACACACCAAGATAAGATTTAAATGGGTTCATGATCTGGATATAAAGAGTGATATTATAAGTAAATTAGAGGAACCTAATATTTTTATTAGGAGAGTTCACCTCTCAGACCTATGGAGATGGAATAAATTTATGTCCAGAGAAGAACTGGAACTCTTAATTGAAAACCAGATAGATAACTTTGAGTATATTAAGTTAAAAAGTTTTTGTACAAACAAAATCAATGCAGACAAGTTTAGGAGGGAAGCAATAAATTGGGAAATCATCTTTATATTTAAGGGTTTTGATAAAGGTCTCGTCTCTAAAATATATAGAGAATTGTCTCATATTTATAAGAATTCAAGCCATTCTCCAATCAATAAATGGTCAAAGGATATGAACAATTTTCAGAGGATGAAATTAAAACTATTTGTAGTCATATGAAAAGGTGCTCCAAATCACTATTGATCAGATAAATGCAAATTAAGAGAACCCTGAGGTACCACTACACTCCTGTCAGATTGGCTATAATGACAGGAAAAGTTAGTGATGAATGTTAGAGGGGATGTGGGAAGGCTGGGACACTGATGCATTGTTGGTGGAGATGTGAACGGATCCAGCCATTCTGGAGAGCAATTTGGAACTATGCTCAAAAAGTTATCAAACTGTGCATACCCTTTGACCCAGCAGCATTTCTATTGGGCTTATATCCCAAAGAAATCATAAAGGAAGGAAAGGACCCCACATGTGCAAGAATGTTTGTGGCATCCCTTTTTGTAGTGGCTAGAAACTGGAAACTGAAAAGATGCCCTTCAATTGGAGAATGGCTGAATAAATTATGGTATATGAATATAATAGAATATTATTGTTCTGTAAGAAACGACCAGCCGGACGATTTCAGAGAGGCCTGAAGAGACTTACATGAACTGATGCTGAGTGAAATGAGCAGAACCAGGAGATCATTATATACGGCAACAACAATACTATATGATGATCAATTCTGATGGACATGGCTCTCTTCAACAATGAAATGTTTTAAACTACTTCCAGTTGTTCACTGAAGAAAGCCATATACACCCAGAGAGAGGGATGTGAAATGTGGACCACACCATAACATTCTCATACTCTCGAATGATGTTTGCTTACAATCTGTTTCCTTTATTTGATATGTCTTTTGTGTAGATATGATTTTTCTTGCACAACAATGATAAGTGTGGAAATATGTATAAAAAAAAGAATTAGTAAATATTTGTTGAATTGACTTGAATTAAAGTGAACTAAATTGAATGTCAAAAAAAAAAACAATATAATGAAGTACTTCTCTAAGTGATAGCCTTATGAAAAGATAATCAGTATACTATAAACTCAAAATTTCATGGGCAGAATAAAGAATATTAAAAAAAAAAAAGACAGATTGGAAGAACACTTGTCATTTCTTTAAGTCAAAACATATGTTACTGAAGATAATATAAAGTAATGTTGTATGAAATTATAGGTTTTCCAGGGGGGAAAAGATAAAATAAAAGCCTGAATATAACAATGTTAGAGCCCAAAAAGTCGGGGACCCTGATAAAAAGTTTGTCTTGACTTGAGGATAAGAAGGTATTGTGTGCAGTTCCCTTGATAAACATGAGACCCTGTGACTTGATGAGATTACTGATAATGGCTCAGATAAAAGAGTTATTCAAAGTGATCTAAAAAATAGGCTTGGCCCCAGATGTGCTCTGTTATCAGGATATGAGCTCCATGATCTTTCTGACTCCCTCATGTCAATACAAAGTAAATTCCTAAAGTAGGATGGGCAAGGGGGATAAAAGGAATGACTACAGATAGTGAAGCAGGCTGGCTGAGGAAAGCGCCTCAATGAAGAGCAACTTGATTTCATCTTCTTCTGGCTTGTGACTCTACTTTGGGGAACATGCGGGTCCTTTTCGAATGCGCACCGAAGCTCGCTGGGGAGGAGGTAAGACCCGGCTGCCCTCAGGTATTATACTGAGCAATTTACTGAGATGATTTATTAAAGTGTAATACCAGGATAAATCATCTCAGTAAATTGCCCAGGTGCATTGGAAATAAAAGAAACATAAAGATGAATAGAATAACTAGATAGCACCAAGAGAAAAGTTCTATAAAGTAGCTAGGATGAGACCCTTTAAAATCCCACAAGAATATATATATACTTCACATTTGAGAAATAAAATAACCTGAAAAGCAAAAAAAATATTAGTTTGTATCTCAAAATATGCTGCAAAGCTGTTTAAATAATAAATAAAAATAATATTTTCTATAAACCCTAGGAATTAGAAATCACTAATATTTGAAGAATTGAAGTAAGCAAGATGATATGTAAATTCATTAAACAAATAAAACAAAGTAAACAAGCTGACTTATGAAAAAGTCAAACAACTGAATCAATATTTACAAGGTTCAAAGAAGAGATCAGTCTAGATTGACTTTCAGAACAATCTTGTCTGAAGACTATTAAGAAAAGGAAGAGAGAATCTGGGGGCAAAGTCTGCAAAGTGATGCTCAAACAAAAGTACTCTTTTGGTAGTCAGAAGAGAAAGAGGGTTCTAAATATCTATTTGAATTAAGCCTCACAGAAAAAAAAAAGATAATTCAATTGAAAGAATGGGGAAACAGATTAGGAACTGGAAAATATAAAGTCACATTTGTATCTGAGCTAGAGAAAGCATAGCAATTAATATAATGCAATCTTGTATTCTCCTAAAAGTTGAAAAAGTAGGCAGGGTTTCCAAATGAATAGGCATTGTCTTATCCAACCTTCTCATTTTGCAAATGGAGTGACAGAGGTCAAGAAGGGGTAGAGGGGATAGCAATGAGATTATAAGTGCCAGGCCCTGAATTCTACCTAAATCCTCTTTCTATGGATACAGAAGTCCTTCTACCTTATATACCATACAGTTTCTCTTGTGAATTATTATTTCAGAAACAGGAATTCATAAATCAAAATTTTTTAAACAAAGGTAAAAAAGAAGGTTGAAATGAAACTCTTATTAATGGAATATAAATGCTTAGAAAACACTACAAAACTTCAATGTCTACATAAAACAAAAATGTCTTTTGAGATAACTAGGCTTCTATTAAATATCTAGCACATTGTTAAATAGAATCTGTATACTTTAACATTTAAAAAGTAAAGCACTGATTTTTTTTTGCCTGATCATAACTTGTATTACAAATTAAAGAAAAAATTTTTTAAATGGGTAAAGGAAGAAATGACCCTATTTATTTTTTAGAAGCCTTCTCTTTATAAGACTATTCAAAAACAGAGTGATCATTTATGTGCAAAGCTCACAAGGGTCAATTAAATATTATAGTACCCCTAGAAAGAGAAAGAAGGGGAAATGATAAATAGATTTAATATCTTTTAGAAAGAGGCACCACAGATGAATTCACAAAAAAAGAGATTTTTTTTTTTGTTAAGACCACATAAGAGGGATTTTGAACTGTACTTTTACCAAGTTAGACAAGGGAACAATAAAAAGGAAGAATAGCAATAAAAGTGAAATAAAAGAATCTGGACTTCAGCTCAGCAAAACATTATAGAGGGCAACTTGAGGAGACAGACCAGATAGCTGTAATCAAAATAAAGTACATGTATCTAGTCCTGCTTTATAATTTTAAAAATTTAATATAACAAAATCTGATGGAATAAAAGATAAACATTTTATTCTTGAATGTAAATTTTATTCTTGAATTTAAACTTGATCATAAAATGTAAGAGAAGGGCAGATTAGATTAGAAAAAAGACCCAAACCATCTGCTGCATAAAAACATAAAAAATGTATAATTAAATAAGACTGGAATAAAATTTCTTATGCTTCAGATTATTTTTTAATAAATAGGAGTTACAACTCTGATAAAGGAACTTAAGTAAAGCAGATACTGCCAAAAGAAACAAACATGAGTCTTAAAAGCACCATAGATAATGAACATCCCAGGGGTGTATATATTGGCACCAAATGATATGTTTATGGTAGCAATTCCTAGTTCCAAATGATATGTTTGAGTTTTAACACCAAATGATGAGATTTAGGCACCAAATGTGAGGATTCAGTCATGTGAAGAATTCACAATCTCTATGGCAAAAGATAGGTTTATATAGGAGAAGAGCTTACAAACAAAATGAAGAGATACAATAGTCATCATGACTCTTAAATAAGAAATAGAGTTGGAAGAGCATATAGTTAGCAGCAAAAGGGGTTTTAACAATTAACAATGGAAAAGGCAAGTTCCCTAGTAGAACTCACAATTAACCAGAAGAATGGGAACAACACCCCATGAGGTTAGAGTATGCTCTTAGCTGACAAGTTAAATTCACAGAGGAATTTAGAACCAAGAAAGAGTTAGCTATAAAGAGAAAAATACCATGAGGCATAATGGGGAGATAAGAAAGGGACACAGTGCCATGGCATGCTATAAACTCAAAAGGGATTCAACAAAGATAGAAGCACCCATGGACAGATTTATAGGGGAAATTTAATCTCAGGTATTTGATATAATTTGAATTTCTGGCCTCCTCCACAGAGGGTGGGATTATAAAACTGAATTTGATCCTTATTAGTATCCTTCCAACTTGCCTAAGGGAATAATTTTATCATTACTTCATGCTCTATCTGTTAACCCCACCTAGATAAAGAAGAAGGACCATATGTTTCTGAAAAGAATTTTGGAGGAAAAACAAACAAACAAACAAACAAGCTTGATCTTTGGTGGTGATTGAATGGAGATAGTAAAAAGAAAAAAAATGTTATTTTCTTTATCTTCTAGTATCTTCTTAAAATTTCAATCATTTGGTAGGGCAAAAGAATTCATAAGGGTAGAAACTGAATAACGTTAAAAAGGAACAATACCTCTTTATAGCATTTGAAAGGGATCTGAAGAAAGATACAGTAATATGAAAAAGTGCAGGTCTCTGAAGATGAAAGCTTTAAGATTGATTTCAGATACAATCAGAGAACTCTCTCTCCTAGGGAGATAACTAAAGCATCAAACTCTTTCTGCTTCAAAGTGTCTTTAGCCTGGTGCATTTCAATCCTATTTCTGTGCTTGGTCTACTCTTTCTACCTGCCTTGAACATAATCTGTGACTGACTACCACTGATATCATCACTTGTCTCAAATAGTTTCCTGTCTAATCTCAGCTTGTTCCTAGGACTGAATTGAGCTATAAACAACAATCTTTTGACTGAACTCTCACCTTGTATATCTTCAACAGCTTCCTATGGCTGCCGCCCACTCATCACATCTTAGCTCTTGGTTCCTCAGCTAGTGTTCTCATAACTGTAAAGTGACAGTAGTGGGCTTTTTTTACCAAATAGAAATAATGCTAAAAAACTGCTCTGTACTTCTTTATCATATGCTGATTTTTTTCTATTCTACAACTCTCCAAGGTTCTTGTTATTACCCACAGTAGTAATCTTCTTCAATAAGCCACTATACCAATTATTTACATGAAAAATGAACAGCAATGAAATGCAAATTTAATTCCACAAAAAAAACAGTACTTTCCTAAACTGCTGAGTGAGTTTCAATGCAAGCTCTGTGTATTTATTCCAAATTAAACTAGAATGAATACCAGAAAACAAACAAATAAATTTTTTTTTCTTTTTTACTCCATAGTAACACCAGAAGGTACATTTTTACTATGGCACAGGGGGATAAAATGTGGTGTGTGTGTGTGTGTTTCCTTATACCTAATGCATATCTTCCCTATTCTAAAAACACCTCTACATTAACTACTTGTAACTCACTAGACTTCAAGAAATACATCAATGTTTAAATTACTTAAATGAAGATGGAAAATGGCATTTCATGTTCTAATTTTTCCAAAATGTTAAGAATAGAGCACTCATTCATTTCAATAACAAATATTAAATTATATTTCACATAGATAATTGGAAATGGTATTCTGGGAAACTGTTAAGGAACACCAAATTACCAATGAAGATGACATTTAAAGAAAAAAATGTTTTAGCACAATGCAATATGAGAATTTCTTGCTATTATTTTATTTATATTTCACAATTATTTATTGTTATTTTGTTCTTTTATACTCAAGTCAGACATGAGGTTCAGATGGCCTGTGTCCTTTCTGAGAAATAATGGTAACATTGAACTCATAACTTCATGCCAAGGACAAAATCAGTAAGTGCTAAAACCAGTTACAGAGAACTCTTTTCATAGAAATTTACAGCATATGTTGAAAAACTGTAGCCCCAAAGCCCAATTATTTTTTACTCAGTAACTTTCATCTCCAGTGATCAGAAATTTTAAATTCAAATTGCAGGTGTATATGTAGGTCAACATAAACCTAGAAAAAACTGGTGATTGTTAAACAGAAAAAGAAATTAAACTTATACAACACTCCTTCTTTAGGTATCAGAAATAATAATCTATCAGGACCTTTTCTTATTTATGAATGAGGACTTTCTTGGTATAATGCATAGAAATCCTTTAATGATCTGCAACAATTAGGAAGTCTGTCAATGTTTCAACTAGCTTTGCTCTCAAATGATAGTTTTTGTTATCCTCTCAATATGAGCAAAGCTCTGGTGTTATAGCTTTAGCATGGAAGCAATAGTCAATCTTCAGCTTTGATGAGTTATAAAAATGATTGGGAAGGGGAAAAATGTTATAATGTTTTTATTTAAACAAGTAAAGATTTAGATACAATTTTATCAAGGGTCATTTGGTCTACTGGGTAGGCACAGTCATATATTTTCTGAAATGTAACTTTTAAATAATTTTCTTGATAAACATTGATTGATACTGATGATGTTCTTAGTATCTAGATGTGATTGGCAGAGAGAAACTGGAGCATTAATGGAATTGTTCCCTGGGGCAGGCAGGGAAAAGGCTCTGGTAAAGATCAGTTTAGCTTCATGGTCCCACCTTCTGTGAAGGTCATCCAATCAGAAGACCAAATTACATCAAACCCCTGAGGCCCAGCTTCTGTGGAGGTCATGGCCAGCCCCACCTTGCTGTGTCCTGCTAAGACATTTCAGTCATATCACTATAAATCTGCTTATGACTGCTGTACCCTTTGGATCAGTCCACCAGTCCACCATGGCACTCTGCCTAGTATCTTTCCTCTTCCCTCTCCCCCATCCTCCATGACATCTCTCCTCTCATCCTCTCCTTCCTTATGGTATCTTTCTCCTCTTTACAGCTAACTAACTCTCAGTCTGCTTAATCCCTTTTAGGATTCAGCCCACCAGCTAAGAACATGTCCCCGTTTCATGGGGAGTTCCTTTTCTTCTGGGTAATTGTGAATTCCTCTAAGGAATTTGTCTTTCCCATCATTAATTATTAAAACCCCCTTCCTGGTTATGTGCTCTCCCAACTCTATTTACTATTCCTGGTGTCTATCTTATCTCTTCATTTTGTCTGTAATCTCTTCTAAATAAATCTACCTTTTGCCAAAGAGAATGGTCATTGTGAATTCTTTACTTGACCAAACATGTGGTGGCTACATCAGCTTCAACATTTTGAATTCTCCTAAATCACATCATCTGGTGACCTCAAAGCACATTTGCTACATCAACTACCTCAATACTATTTTAGACAAATAATATTTTTACTCCCAAATAATAACCCTATTGCAGAGCAAGCACGGCAAAGTACAAATAGTATGAGATTTAGAATCAGAGATTCTGGCTTCCTGTGACAGCATTATAACTTAATTATTTGTAACTGCAATAAATGTGTGTGTGTATGTGCATCACTAGGGCACAAGTGTCCTGTCTCCTCTTCCCTGATCCCCCATTCCCATGAAAAATATTGTTGAATGTACTGGACCAAACTAAAATCCTATCTAATCAGTAGCTGGAAAGTTCTGGTCACTTAATCACATCAGCATGCATTTCTGAATCCCATCAAATGGACAGAGACAACTAAAATACAAAAAGCAAATACTACCACACTTCCATCTCAGGACTCTATTTGCCCAGAGGAATACAGAGTAAAGGTGACTCTCTAAGTGCCTCAGGGCAGAAGTTCCCTGGTGGGACACATTTAAAAACAAAGTTTGCTAGCATTTCATCTTTTTAGGGGTGCAGATAAGCAATTACTTTCTAAAAGCTTGTAGATTGAGGCAGGTAGTTCCTCACCTATAAAGAGAAATGAATTCCATAGTACTTTTCATTTCTCCTTTATAACAGGTTCAGAAAATATGCTTGTAGAATCCTAGTACTTAGAGTAAGAAGTGACTAAAGATTTTGGCAGAGAAAGATTTTTACAGCTCAGAAGATAATTTTATCTTTCTTAGAAAATTGATATTGGGATTGTTGTTGTTTGTCCTTCATTTCAGAAGATCCTGCCACAAGGAAGTGATGATTCAATTACTTGCAGGTGAACTGCATTTAAGTAAGGAAGGGCTGTGCAATCACCATCTTCATTCTCTTTTCTAGAGCCATCTGGGTCCTTTGGCCAGATAGGTCAGGATGTACAAATGGCCCTGATTGCAGTGGGAAACGGCAGCCTTTTTAAGTTTAATGTCTTTTCTAGGTCTGAGTCTGATTGAGGCAATGCTCACTCAGTGATTAAGACAGGTGAGATAGCCTCTTTTACCTAGTTAAAAAAAATCAAGCTGGGAGGGAAAGACCCTCAGTGTTTCTGGTCAAAACAGAAGCTATTTACACATCACAACCAAACCCTGATGTGAGGCTTGGGCTGGAAACTGTTGTTGGTCAATAGAGCCTGGTAAAAAGGGCCATTCTATGCCACACAGTTTGGCTAGGGCCTAGTTAGCTTAGCCTGTGGTCAGATCTAATAAGCTGCATATTTTTGGTAAACTGACCCTGTCAGGCCAGTTCTCTGATTTTTCTTTACTACCTGCAGACTAGTGTAAATTCTCACTCTTCCAGGAACATAAGGAAAGACTTCCTTGTGGCAGAGCAGATGGGATTACCTCCCAGAGACACAAAGCTACACAGAAGGCTATCTGAGGAAGGGATCTCAAATACTATAGGGATTAAAAAAAGAAAAAAAGAAAGAAAATCTAATGTACATGGTCCAGACTGTAGAGAATTACCATTCTATGTATGATACCTTATGATGGCTGTGTGACACTGCTCTTCAACAGCTTCTCTTAGGAAGCTAAGAAAAGTCACTTCTCTGACCACCAGCATCAGAGAAGTCTCAGAAGCTGATCCCTGTGCTTGTAAGTTCAATAGGATGTTCACTGATGACCACACATTATGGGCTGCACCTGCTCTCTTGTAGGATTATACCAACAGTTATGATAGTCAGCTGCCATTGTATGGCAAGGCATTAACCAAATATATATGTGTACATGTAAACATAGACATGTATACATGTATACATTCATAAAGACACATTTATACACACATTTATGTATATATGTGTAGTATGCATATATATTTTTATTTGCTTCCTTTTGGAAATTTGCATTCCATTCTTCCTTGCTGTCTTAGGGCTATTGGCTTAAATGAAGCCGCGTCACTGGCATTAACTTAGTAGTATCATTTCAGATATATAGGATTTTTCCCTGTGTGGAGAATAAATTGCCATTCCTAAATCTGTGGTAGCTCCTAGATTTGTAAATCACTTCTGAAACGTCCACACAGCCTAGTCATAGATATGGATCATTTTCAATGTGACTTTGGGAACATTCATCTTCTCTGACCTCCAGTTTTCTATTCAGTAAAATAGGCATAATAATAGCCATCCTACTTAGCCAGCAGATTATCTGTGAAGTTAAAATAAAATAATTATGTAAAATTGCTCAGAATCCATAAAGCATCCTATTATTATAATGCCAAGTTAAGTCAAAAGGCATTTCCTAAGAACTTGCTATGTAAAATAGCACTTATACTAAGTACTAAGTATATAAATGCAAGCAAAAATATAGTTCCTGACCTTAAGAAGCTTACATTCTAATGTAAAAAGCCAACTCACAAAAAAGGAGCTAAAAATGGAGAAAAGGGATAGAGTAGAGAAAGTTGGAAGAGGAAGGTATCTATCAGAGGGCATGGTGGGAAAGTATAAAGAATGAAAAGTTGCAGTTTTGGGCCCTTCCATAACATGGAGGTTTTAGGAAAAACTCACCATGATCATAATTATTTTTGTTGTTATATTAGGGAAAATCTAAATGGCCAAATAGAAATATTTAAAAGTAGCATAAAGGTAATAAAAGCAATCATAAAATTATATATATATACATGTATATTTATACATATAGGTATTTAAAAGTACTATAAAGGCAATACAACAATCTGAATAATTGTCATTAATGCTATATTATCTGATATTGTATGATTGAATATTAAAATTAATCTTGATATAATTAATATAATTCTGCCTAGCGAAATGAAAAAATACATTTTTCTAGAATACATAAGTACATTTCTTTTAATTTTAATAGCAATTGCTATCCTTGTTCAATTATTCCCTTCTCTCATTATCATCATCTCCTCAAACCTGATCAATACCTCCACCGAAATTTAGTAATCCTATGGTGTAATGACCAGCGTTACAATTAAGCTAAAGGATAGGATAAACTTTACCTCTAATAGGTCCTCGGAACGTCTCCGGCTTCCAGCCTCCACTGGGAGAAACTTCAGTCACCACAGGACATGGGGATATGCTTATCTTACTTTATTATGCGTTACACCTACATAGTCTATAAAGCTGTCCTAATAGTAATCCCTACATAGTCTATAAAGCTGTGCTAATAGTAATCCCGGTCTCTATGGCAGCAGTCTCCTTTTATACCCTTCTCATCCTTCCCTGCCCATGCCACAGCAAACCAATCGTGTCCCACCCCAAAGGTCTCCGGTCTGAGCTGGCCTGCTCTGATAGGGGGCTGGCCCGTGAGCCGTGTACAGCGCCTACAGATCTCGTGCAATATGCAAAACATCTATCACGTGGCTTAGGCTCTATGGTCCTCCGTCCCGTGGTGTTTTGCTGCATCAGTAATGCCACACCTGTGCTCAGCCATTCGGCCTCCAGATGGTCACGTGCGTTTCCTGCTGGCTACAGGCACCTGGGCATTACATCTCCCTTTTCTTGTTTAGGGGGAGACCGCCCAAAGGAAGGACATCGGCTTTTAATTGAGTGAGACTGCCCGTCAACATAGAAAGACCGCATTTACAAAAGCAAATAGAATAAATATCTGTTCCCATTGAATAAAGTCCTTTGAGGAGGTAGAAGGCATAACATTTTTAGACAAATACCCTGCCACGTGTAACAAAACACACACACAAACACAACAATAAAAGACAGAATTCTTTACATAGATTTACGAGACTGTCTTAAACCAAGTAAAAGAGTTATAGTTACAGTAAAATAACAATACCACCGGTGGAGGGAAAATGAAAAGACTCTCAAATGGGAGTTTGATTCTCTTTGCAAATTGTCTCTTACTCTCTGGTTTTTTCTTCCCAGCCATGTTATAACTGAGTTTTGTGATGGGGCATCGGGTTTCAGCCCCTGGCTATGGCCACACTTGGGGTTTGTTTGGTTTAGGGTATTTGTTTTTCCCCCATGAGCATCGCTGGGTAAAAAGGCCTAGAGAACTCCTGGTGTTAACATTTTCTGTTCTAGATCGGGGAACATTTCACTAATAAAGCCATTGTCCATTTATGTCATGAACACGTTCATGAGCTAGAGTCAATAGTGTCCAGTTCTTGTTTGATGTCATCATAGGAGCCATTGCTAACAGAATGCACAGAATGCAAACACCGAGCAGGAATCCAAGATCCATCCTCCCGTTTCACACCTTCTGGAATGACAAGAACATACCCTGGCCTACGGGTTATTATCCTACCTGGCCCTTGTGTGATTTTTGTCGTGGATTAACCCCTAGAGGGTCCTTCTCTCCCTTTTCTTGTTTTTGAAGGATAGATTTCAGGGTTCTATTAGCCCGCTGTGACCCACAGGATTTGGGCTTGAACCTTTTGGATTATGTGCAATCATCCGTGGAGATGGATGATAAGGTACACAGGCTAAGCGCCTTTTAACTATATCTCTAGCCTGATTTTTAGAAATACCATAAAGTCTACAGAGAGATCTCATAGATAAATGAAAGCGTTCATGAGCAACAGTAGCTTCTTGTAAAGCAGACATAACAGGTAGACACATAGGACTTACCAAGGCATCCACAATCTTATTACCCTCAAAAATAGGACCTAGCCCTCCAGTATGAGAACGGACATGCATGACATATATACAAGAGGATAATTGAAGAAGTGCTGATTGGGCTTGAAGCAGTAAATCACCAATTTCAGAAGCTCTATAATTTCTCTCTCCTTATAAGAGCATCCACTAACATTGCAACCTGTGTAGCTTCATAATCTACTTCCTTACATCTCTCTAGAATATCAGCTAATGGGGCTGACATGGGTAAAGATGACACTGCTCTTTTGCAGGGTTTATTTAATCTGAAACAGGCAAGAGAATCACCCAGCCCAATTATCCACTGCAGAGCAGAGTGATTGCTTAGAATCTGTTATCTCAGTCACTATTGACCAGTAATACTCTGCTGCAACACAAGACAATTCAAAATGTTCTGTCAATGAGGAAGTTTATGTGAGGTGATCAAAGGAGGCAGAGGATGTCATCCTCTTAACATTCAATAAGAAGGTCAAGGATTCTTCCTACCTTATCCCTGCTGTCTTTCAAAAATCAAAATCAAATGAAGTTTCCAGCTAGTCCATAGAAAGGACTCTGTGGGGGCCCAGCTTGAAGCTCATTATAGCTATTGTTGAAGGGTGAGGTCTCTTGCACAGCTGAGATTTGGTAGTCTGATGAGGTGATATCATTTCCCCCTCCATGAATCCCCAGAAAAAAATAGTGGTCATAAAACTGAGCATTTCTCAAAGCTCCTCTTCAAAGGCATCTAATCAGCTCCTTTTAAGTCCAAATTTTCACTTCTCTTTCCCTTCCTTCTATCCCGTTCTTCTACCTTCAATCTCTAGCTACAAGCCAAAACTGCAATCTATTTCATCACTTTTTTTTCTTTTTTCTTTTTCTTTTCTTTTTTTTTTTCACTTTCTTTTACGGTTTCAGCTCTGAAACACTCACTCCTACCAGGCTTTCAAGGAACATTTCATTCTCTCTGGTAGCCTGAAGGGTAAGGCAGCCACTTTTCCTGGCTCTCGAGTCAGCATACAACCTCTGAGGACGATCCAACCTCCGAATAATAAGAAGGTGGAGCAGAGGGAATTACTTTTGGGCCAGGTTGAATAAGTGGTGCAGACGGCAGAGCAGCGTTCTTCAGCTGACTTAATGCTGCCACTACTGCCCTGCCCACTATTTCCTTCATCTCCTCAGCATAGGTTCCACCTGCCTTGCTGGACATCTGCCAACTCCGCCCCTCCATGACCTGCTGTTTTACTCTCTACTTGTTTTCCTTCTCCGTTGCTCTGTTCCTCTGACTTCCTCAATCCGTCATTTTTGCCACTGCCTTTCTTTCTTTTATACTTTCTTTCTCGATTTCCCCCTTCTTCTGAAATTGAATTTTCCCATAAAGAGTCTCCTGTCTGAACACTAGCGGCAACATTTACAGATAGCGAAGGGCCATAAAGAGCTGCTTTCACTAAACTGTAAATAGTAAAGTCAAGGTCTCTCACCGACCCAGGAATCTCCTTTTCATAGCTTGCTAACTGATTACCAACCACGATCCATCTACTGCAATCTACTCCTGTAAATTCCACCCACAGAGAGACCAACCGTCCACAACAGCTTTGCAAATTTACAGCAATCTTCGTTTCTCACTTTCACTCCTTTCTTTGTTACTAACCTTTTTATCTGCTTAGCAGAAACTTCCCTGTCACTGTGGCTAACAATGGGAATACTGTGACCCATTGTTTCTAACTAATCCACCTGGGCTTCTTGCTCCTCTGTGAGCAAGGCTGTGAAGTCTTCTACCCTCCTTCAAGTCCCTGTTCAGGGGTGCCACTTGTAACGACCAGCCTTACAATTAAGCTAAAGGGTAGGATAAACTTTACTTCTAATAGGTCCTCGGAACGTCTCCGGCTCCCAGCGTCCACTGGGAGAAACTTCACAGTCACCACAGGACACGGGGATATGCTTATCTTACTTTATTATGTGTTATACTTACATAGTCTATAAAACTGTGCTAATAGTGATCCCGGTCTCTATGGCGGCAGTCTCCTTTTATCCCTTCTCGTCCTTCCCCGCCCATGCCACAACGAACCAATCGTGTCCCACCCCAAAGGTCTCTGGTCTGAGCTGGCCTGCTCTGATAGGGCGCCAGCCCGCGAGCCGTGTGCAGGTGCCTGCAGATCTCATGAAATATGCAAAACATCTATCATGTGGCTTAGGCTCTATGGTTCTCCGTCCCATAGTGTTTTGCTGCATCAGTACTGCCATATCAGCTGTGTAATGCCACACCTGTGCTCAGCCATTCGGCCCCCAGATGGTCACGTGCGTTTCCTGCTGGCTACAGGCACTTGGGCATTACACTATGGTATATCCCAACTGTGGTACAGTTAAGATTAAGTAAGAACACTGCTGTGAAGATTTGGCTATTAAAAAACTTCACCCAATCTGCAAAACTCAACTATTTTGCAATGCCACATTTAGAATTTAAACTTGTTCTCTGAATCTTTATAAACAATGCAATATTTGAGGATAGAGAAGTTAAGTAAACAGTAGGAACTTTTATACTTTTGAAATCCTTGCATTTTACTCTTCATCTGACATTGCAAGTAGAAATATAGAATATATTAATGTAGGTCAAACTTCGAGATTTTTTTGAAGCTTCAAAAACATGTGACAAAACATATATTTTTGTTAAATTACTACACAATTTTCTACTATTTTGGCAGTGGTAGAAACTATGGCATTCACTAGACAAAAATGAAAAGCATTGGCTGCCTTAATGTCTCAGCAATAATGTTAATAGAAGAGTGCCTGAAAAATTTCAGAATAGTTAGAAATCAATTACCAGTGCATTGTAAAGACAGTTAACCTAGAAAGAAACCAGTAGGCTTTTAATGAAAAAGTGACCTAACTATGGATAAACAAATTTTCACAAATAGTAAATTTCATAATCAAGACATAACTGGGAATGGACATATGATAAAACAAAATAAATTAAAATAAAAACATCCTTAGTGACTGGCATTGAATTTTTTTACAAGTAAACCTTGTACTCTGTTCCCCTTTATTCATATAATTAAATGATACCTCCATCAATAAATATTGATTAGGTCTGATGGGCCGTGAAAATTCATCATTCACTCTTTCTCAGACACTATTGAAGATGTGGAGGTAATCTTCCATATAATTATAATATGGAGTCTCTTTTTTTTTAACAGATAAAGTCATTCTTTTACAGATATAGAAACACATTTTATTTTTTAAAGTAATATTTACCAAAATCATATATATGTAGGAAGAGTAGTTGGAAAGGTAGTGATAGAAAAAGATGAAAGTGGAATTAGCATTCTATATATGCTCTGAAATCCATTTCTGGTGAACTTTCAGTGAAGTTTTGGGGTACAGAGAACACACTTCTACCCTCAGAACTTTTGAGTAGAAATCAGCAACTAGAAGAATTGGCCAGACCTATTGGAACTCTTTGTAGAAATATATAAAGCTAATTTTTTCCCCAAAAGATCCTTCAGATCACTTATAAAATTACCTTTATCAATTTTTTTCTTTGCAAACAAGATGATTAGATGTCTCACTTTAGCTATATAGTCCCAATTTTTGACAATATATATCAAGTATTGTCCTAAAGTCAGCTTATACCTCAGAAACAAACCTTGAGGTTTGTGACATATTTCTAAATTATTATAGCATAGTGGCTAATATAATGAACTTGGAGTAAGGAAAGTCTGGATTTAGGTACTGCCTCAAATTTACCAGCTGTTTGACTGTGGAGCACAACAAATTTAACCATTTTTCTTCAACTGTAAGGTGAGTAAAACAAAAGCATCTACCTTATAAGGGGTTATAAGGATTAAAAGGAATAATGTACAGAAAGGAAAACAATATTTAAAATTACAAGACTGGAAAGTTAGGTAGAGGTCACATTTTTGTTGTTCAGTCATTTCTCAGTCATGTTCAAGTCCTTTTTTATTTGTTTGTTTTTTGGTGAAGATACTATAGCAGTTTAACATTTCCCTGTCCAGCTTATTTTTCATATGAGGAAACTAAGGTAAACAGAATTGAATCATTTGACTAGGGACACACAACTAGTAAGTATTTGAGGCCATATTAGAACTCAGGGGAAGAGGCTTCCTGATTCCAGGTTTAGTATTCTATATCCATTGTGCCATCTATCTACCTGTGGTGGGTGTAGTTATAATCACATTGTGAAAGAATTTAAAAGTCCAAAAGAGGACTTCATTTTTGATCTAAGAGTCAAGAGTGGGCCACAGTATCATCTGGAGTACGGAAGGGATGACATATTAGACTTATACTTTTGGGGAATAACTTTGGGATGATCGATTGAAAAGGGAGAGGTATATGAGAAAGGAAGACATCTTAAAAAGCTCCTGCTGAAGCCTTGAGATGATACAAGTATTTGACGATGTGAGAGGCAAAACATGGTATTATGGATGGGAAGACTTTTCTGAACATTATCTAGGCAGCTGCTGCTATGCACAAGGTTTTAATCAGATTATTATTGTCTTGGAGGACAAAGACCAGGCTACATAAGGAAAGATGGGAGTTTGCACAATGGAGAGAGAGGAGAGTGGGACACTCAAGATACAACAGATGAAGTATAAACATAGTTGTGCTTGAAACAAGTCCTGTGACTGGCCATAGTGGGAGTGGGATATGAACAATAGTGATTTATACTCTCACTTTGGAGACTACTGGAATAGAAGAATTTTGGCAAGAGGAGGGAAAAGGTTAAGGTTAGTATATAATAGTGATTGTCTTGAATCATCTGAACAAGGATTAGATTCATTTTATGAGGATTGCATTGCAGAATTAGGAATAATAACTAAGTTCTATGAAACAATATGATAACACTGTCCTCTTTTATTAATAGATATGGTTAGTACTAAAATTATCCTTTTTTGATATAATGTTAATAAATCATGAAGGAGTGGCCAGATGAATTTGGAATTTATCATCAAGACTTTCAAGGCACATTTGTTTTTTGATTAAGAATTATCATCTTGATCATTGGAATGATAAGTAATGAATTAACTGTTCTCTTTTACTGATGCTTTTGTTCTTTATCACTTACAACTTCCAATATATGTCTTCAAAATCCTAGGGAAGCATTCGTTTTTAAAAGAAAACTTGCCATAAATTGAACTTACTCATGATTTGTAACTTTTGTGATATATCATTATAGTTTAGGTTTTACCTAATTTTTTTTAGCCTCAATTTCATTAGGAATATTTTTTATTAGTTTTCTTCATTGCTTTTGACTCTTTTGGGTTTAAATTTCAAGACTGCATTTGTGTCATGGAAGGAATTTGGTATAACTATTTTCCTTTTATTTTTCTCAAAAAGCACATTTAATTTTGGAACTACTTGCTCTTTAAATATTTGATTGATTTTGCTATAGACACTGTATACACATTCTTCAACATATATCATATATATCTTTTCTAAAATAAAATTCTAATTCTTTAATTTCATTTATTTTTGGTTTAGATTTTTCTGGATTTGACAGGGTTATAGTGGGGTCTCCCATAATTTTTCTTTTCTCTTTGTAAGTCATTTGCTATTCCATTTATCACATATATGTTTAGTATTGATATTAATCCATTTTCTATTGTAACTTTCAGCATAATGTAGTTTCTATCTTTCTTTTTTTGTCATCTATTTTTGCTATTTTCTGAATTACTTTATTCCATCTCAAAGCAATATGGCAATCTCTTGCTTCTAGGGCTTACCATATAGATGCTGGACTTAGGGATGACACCTGACTTGCCTAGCTCATCTTTGTTGGTCTCAATCAATATCCATTGTACCCCAATACTTCCAACAACAACTGGGACAGCTATTCCAATAACAACTATTTCCATCTTTTGGCATTTTTCCCAATATCCTAGGAATGAGTTGAACATTAAAAACACAATTTTAAATGTGTATAACACTATAACCTTTTCAGTTAGGTAGAATAAGATAGAGTGGTGAGACTGGAGTCAGGAAGATTCATTTTCTTGAATTCAAATCTGGCTTCAGACACTTTCTAGCTGTGTGATGATGGGTAAGTCATTTAATTTTGTTTGATTCATTTGTAAAATATACTGGAAAAGGAAATGACAAACTATTCTAGGATCTTTGTCAAGAAAACCACAAGTACAGTCATGAAGAATTGGACATGACTGAAAAAAAACACAAATGAACAGCACATAATTGCTATTTCCTGAAAGACAGGCTACTTTCTAGAGAAAGGGCAGCTTTCTGAGAGATGCCTGAATGATGACTCCTGAACTTCAGTGGAGGGAACCAAAATTTGGGTAGGAAAGCTTCACCGTACCTATCAGATATGTTTTCCCAGCTCTCCAAATAGGTTTAGAGAAAAATTGGAGGAAAGTAGTATTTCATTGGAATCCAGAACTTGGTAATAGTAAATAAAATAAATAAAGCTTTGGATTTCAAAAATAAAGTTAACTTTTTTTAACTTTTTAGATTTGGACATTTGTGATAATATCCATATGTGGTGACTGTGGTAAGGGGCCATATCCTTCAGGAAAGCATAGATGTAACAGAACAGGAAGAGGTAGAGGTTCGACTAAATCTCAAACCACTTTTAATCATACATTAGCAAGGGATAAAAGAATGCACTTTGAAAAAATATGCCACTGACAAATGGCTAGATTCTGAATATCTAACGGATAATATAATAAAAGTTGTTTTTTTGTAAAAAAAAATACTTTCAAACACTGCTAATATTAATTCAATGGAAAATTTACCTCCTTAATAATTCAAGTCACTCAAAGGAATAAACATCTGATAGAAAAATTACAATCTCATGTTAGAGATCCCTGATTCAAAACCCTATTATATGTTCTAATTATATCCTTAGGCTATCATCAAATATATTTTTACATAATGATATGATTTACTGAAGAAAGTGATATTCTTTTTCATCCATTTTCATATCGAAATAATTATTGAATATAATGTACATATCCTCAAAAGGAAAATACAAAGCAAGTTACTTAGATGCAGAAATGGAAAATGGAAAAATAGTCTTGGTTTTAGAGCGTTGACTCTTGCACAAACTAGTTGTAAAATGTTAGCTAACTTACTTTTCTTTCAGGAGTCAGTACATGATGCAATGGATAGAACATTAAGTTTAGGGTTAGAGACTTGACTTTAATAGCTATTGTGACTGTGGTAAGATAATTTACTGTCAATTTCCTCAAGTTTAAAATGGATTTCATATTCTTTCTGGTCCATCAGCCATTTGGTCTATGCGTACTTTACTGATATAGTAAAAATCACTGCTTTAGACATAGAAGGGACCTCAGAATTAATCCAAATAATCAAAATCAATCCAGAAAAAGGATTAAAGAGTTAAGTGACTAGTCCTAAATCACAGAGCTTGTATATGGCATATGATAAAGAATATGAACCCTAGTTCTTAAAACCCAAATCCATCTTTCTTTACACAGAAACTTTAAAACTTCCAAGAGGAAAAGTTTTCTATGCATACATTCACACATAGACACAAACACACGCACACATATATACACATACACATATATATCTATATACATGCATACACACATGCACATGTATACACATATATTCATTCCTAGGGAGAAATAGAATGCTATCATTTTACTGGCAAAATAATTAACTAAATGGGTTCATAAGTTAAATAAGTAAATGATGATATTAGGTTTCAAGTTTGCTTTTTATCTTGAATTTATGCACCTGCACTAGCAAGACTACCTAAACATAATAGGGAGTTTGACTATCATATATTTTGAATCTCTCACTGAAGCACAAAATCATTCACATGAAGAGACACAAATGCACACTTAAATGGAACATTCTAGTTTAAAAACAATACACTATGAATAGATTTTGTCTGCATTTGTATTCTCTTTTATGTTTGATATAATAAGGGGACAACGAAGCAATTACAATAAATTATGACATTCCCAATTTCTGAACTGTATGATATCCTAATTAACTGAAAGTGAAACAATACTGAGATGAATTAAGCTAATTACAAAACATTGCTGCCTAAACGATGAATTCTCATTTTTCAACAATGATTACCTAATTTTACAGTGTATTTTTGTAATTATAAAATGGCCACTACATAATGATAATTGAAGTTTCTAACATAAACCTAGTAAATTTCAATTCAATGAAAAAAAATTAGAGGAATAAGCAAATTTTTTTTTGGATAAACTTGTTAGGATCATGAGACAAATTCTGTTCTTTTAAAGCTTTATGCTTTGGATTTTAAGTTAACACATATGTATTTAAATTGTATATACTATAATGAGTCTGAACTACCTTTCAGTCACACAGCTTATGATACCTCACACAAACACTGAGAAATTTTTTTATTCATTCAGAGAAAGAGCAAAATAGAATATTAAGAAATTTCTTAAAAGAGTACCTAATATATAATAGGGCAAGTAAGTCAAGTAAAAAACATTTATTAAGTCCCTTCTATGTGATAGATACTGTACTAAATGCTGAATAACTTTCAAAATAAACTGATGTAACATTTTTGTTAGATAATTTAACAGCTATGAAAATAAACAATGCTGGTCTTTGTGCTAAAGATTTATATTATATCTTTCTTTTTACAGCTCTATTTTAGTTGTTCAGTTGTTTTTCAGTCATGTCTGATGCTTCAAAATTCTATTTGAGGTTTTCTTGATAAAGATAATAGAGTGATTTTGTGATTTTCTTCTTCAGCTCATCTTACAAATGAGGAACTGAGGCAAACAGAATTAAATGAGTTGTTCAGTATTATAAAGCTAGCCAATAAGTATGTGAGTTCTCAAAGCTGAGTCTTCCTGCCTCCAGGCCTGGCACTTGGTCTGCTGTACTATCTAACTCCCCCAGCTATACCTATATTTACATCTAACATATAAGTGTATTGGTTACATATAAATGAATCTGCATCTGATAAATTATACATTTATAAATGCACAAAAAGCTACAGGATGGTATAATCCAAAGATAGCTGTTCTACTTTCTGACTGTAGGAAGTACTTTGTCTAGCAAATGGAGATTAATATCTACAGTATCTACTTCATTGTGAACAAGTTACTTCGTTATATGTAATGAGCTATTTCAATATTAATATTCAATATTGACATTCTTTGGCCCAAGAAAATTATATAACTTTCCCCCAATATGTGCATTAGCTCTGTTTATACTTACCATATATCACTACTTCTATCCAAACCTTCTTTTATAACCTGTTATCCACTTAGCTAGACCCTTCTTGGAAATGTTATAAAAAGAATTTTTGTCCAGATTGGAGTTAGAATAAGTAATCTCTGAAATGTCTTCTGTCTCTGAGATTATATGATTTCACCACTAAAAACAATTTTTTCTCCCTTGCTATTGACATAGTAATTTGTCTTCCTCCATGAACTTTTCATTTATTATTCTTTAGCAGGGCTATTATATGAATGTGTCATACCTTTTTTTCAGACACATTGCCATCAGTATAGTGACCATGCCTTACGTAAACTAGGTCTCCTCTCTACTCAGGAGGTGGCATAGAACTTTACACATACTAGGTCCTTAAGATTTATTTTAAAGATTTTTACATTTTATATATAAGGTATTCTTTTAGGAACATTCTCAATATTTCATTTTTCTTTGACTTCCTATAACTCTGAAAGACTTTCTCTTTCCAAAACTCTGTGAATCTGAATCATTTTCAGACTTATTTTATTAATTAATTTATTGGTTTGTTGAATTAAATTGAATCAAATAAAATCATCTGAAAAGAAACTAAAAGGAAAGTTTCTTCAGCCAGATATTGTCTCTCAGCTAGTAAGGAGTATTGGAGGAGGGCAAAGAAGAGTGGGTATTTAGAGTTTTTACCAGATTCAAATGAAAAATAAATAAAATAGTTCACCAGACTTACAGGGGCACATGGCCAGAATAGTAAGAAGCATAACATGTTTAAGAATACCATATGATAATCTCAGGGTGAAATGATGCATAGAGATATCATTAATTATAACACAGTGAGGCAGCTTGGATTAATAATGATAAGGCTTTTCTCTGAGTCAGGAAAATTTGGATTCAAGCTCCAGCTCTGACACATTAGGGACCCTGGATTTAGTTACTTAATCCTGTAATACCCTTAGACAAAAACAAAAACAAAAACAAACAAACAAACAAACACATCTAAATTACAAAGCAGCTGTAGACCTGCATTGGGGATGGGGAAATAAGTTTCTTCACCTGATGAAAACATAGTAGGTCTGTAAACAAAGGCACTCCCTCCTCCCTTTTCTCACTAAGAAACCCCAAATGTGATAAATATGCACTATTTTACAGATATAGATTTAGCTCTGTAAGGTTAATATGAAAAATCAATGAATATATTTTTAGATGTCAAAATTATATTAAAATTCATGCAGTGAATTTTACTCAGTTTCCTTTTTTACTTTCCATGTGCTAATTAAACCATGAGCTACTCTAGAAATTTATTAAGAAAAAAAAGGGGGGAGTAATTTCTACGTAAATAAAGCAAATTTGCTAATGGACTAAGAGAAGTTTCACCAAGTTTATCTTCTAACATAATTCTAAAGTTAAATTTTGGATATTTGGTTTGCTAAGCCTCAACATTGAAAAAAATTCTGCTATTTTCTGGCGAAAGGAAATAATATACTACATGTCCTTTGTTCTTACATAGAGTTAATTCTATTTCCTGAACAAAATCTGAAGCACAAGATAGGGAGAGGGCAGCACAGGCCAAATTACCGAGGCTTGGTTATTCATAACTTCTTTATTTTTGCCCAGGGTAGCACCATCCTTGAAATCATCTCAGTTCAAAACATAGGAATTATTCTCAGTTTTTCAATTTCCCTCACTGCCACACTTCTTTCTCATACCCAATCAGTTGCTGATACTTGTCAATTCACCACCACAATTGTTTCATTCATATCCTTCTCTCCATGAATAGTCACCACCTTAGTTCAAGCCCTCATCTTCTCTTTTCTGGACTACTGCAATAGTTTTTAAATTGAATTCCTTACTTCCAGTGTCACACAGCTGCTAAAGAGAGAGGTCTAAAATACATGTCTGGCCTGGTAATTCCTCTGCTCAAGAAGCACCAGCACTTACCTTTGACCTCTAAGATTAAATACAAACCTCTCTATTTGCTGTACCTACACAATCTACCTTTCTGGAGGTTTTATACATTACTCCTCTTCCCATCTATTTCTCTTTCTCTGTCTCTCTCTTCTTCCCTTTCTCTCTGTCTTTGTCCATCTCTCTCTCTCTCTCTCTCTCTCTCTCTCTCTCTCTGTCTGTCTTTTCTTTTCTCTCCTTTCCTTTTTTTCCATCATCCCTCCCTCCTTCTGTCCTTCTCTTAATGCTGTTTTAAACTCATTTTATAGATGAGGAAACTGAGGCCCCCAAAACAGAATATTGTATAACTATAGTCTAAAACAGACAAGAAGGAATAGGATAGAATCACAAGACAAACTAGGCAATAACTATAGAAATGTAGTCTTTGATAAACCCAAAGACCCCAGCTTCTGGGATAAGTACTCACTATTTGACAAAAACTGCTGGGAAAACTGGAAACTAGTGTGGAAGAAATTAGGGCTTGACCCACATCTAACACCACATACCAAGATAAGATCTAAATGGGTTCATGATCTGGATATAAAGAATGATACTATAAGTAAATTAGAGGAACGTAATATAGTTTACCTCTCAGACCTATGGAGAAAGAATAAATTTATGTCCAAAGAAGATCTGGAACTCTTAACTGAAAACCAGATAGATAATTTTGACTATATTAAGTTAAAAAGTTTTTGTACAAACAAAACCAATGCAGTCAAGATTAGGAGGGAAGCAATAAATTGGGAAATCATTTTTACATTTAAGGGTTCTGATAAAGGTCTCATCTCTAAAATATATAGAGAATTGTCTCATATTTATAAAAATTCAAGCCATTCTCCAATCGATAAATGGTCAAAGTATATGAACAATTTTCAGAGGATGAAATTAAAACTATTTGTAGTCATATGAAAAGGTGCTCCAAATCACTATTGATCAGAGAAATGCACATGAAGACAACCCTGAGGTACCACTACACACCTGTCAGATTGGCTAAAATGACAGGAAAAGTTAATGATGAATGTTGGAGGGGATGTGGGAAGGCTGGGACACTGATGCATTGTTGGTGGAGATGTGAACAGATCCAGCCATTCTGGAGAGCAATTTGGAGCTATGCTCAAAAAGTTATCAAATTGTGCATACCCTTTGATCCAGCAGCATTTCTGTTGGGCTTATATCCCAAAGAAATCATAAAGGAAGGAAAGGGCCCCACATGTGCAAGAATGTTTGTGGCAGCCCTTTTTGTAGTGGCTAGAAACTGGAAACTGAATAGATGCCCATCAATTGGAGAATGGCTGAATAAATTATGGTATATGAATGTTATGGAATATTATTGTTCTGTGAGAAACGACCAGCAGGATGATTTCAGAGAGGCCTGGAGAGTCTTGCATGAACTGATGCTGAGTGAAATGAGCAGAACCAGGAGATCATTATACACAGCAACAACAATACTATATGATGATCAATTCTGATGGACATGGCTCCCTTCAACAGTGAAATGTTTCAAACCACTTCCAATTGTTCACTGAAGAAAGCCATATACACCCAGAGAGAGGGATGTGAAATGTGGACCACAACATAACATTCTCATACTCTTGATTGATGTTTGCTTACATTGTGTTTCCTTTATCTGATATGTCTTTTGTGTAGATACGATTTTTCTTGCACAACAATGATAAGTTTGGAAATATATATGCATATATTCAATTTGCCAAATATTTTAACATAATTAACATGTACTGGATATTCTGCCATCTAGGTGAGGGGTGGGAAGTTGGGGGGAAAAATCTGTAACAGAAAGCTATGTAAGGGTTAATGTTGAAGAATTACCCATACATATGTTTTGCAAATAAAATAAAATAAAATAAAATAAAAAGCCTTTAATAAAAAAAAATAAAACAGACAAGAAAAATTAGTATTTTTATCACGTGAATCTGAAAAGTGAGATTATGCAATTAAAAAGTCCTGAGTATCTCAGCAAAAACAAAGGACCCAATATTTATCCTGAACAAGTTCCTCTCCACTACACATATGGCACATGGAGAAACTATTTCAACCTTTATTTGAACAGGTAGACTGGATCCTTGCCCAGAATTGGCTACAACATATCCTCAGGACTTCAGGGATAATCTTTGGGGGTTGTAATTTGTCTAGCTCTTTTTATATTAGAAGGCTCCACCATAATACTTCCACTGTGATTAACGAGTATTGATTATTGAGCAAAATTTTAATGATCTTTTAGAAAGAAATATATACTGCACTAGTATAGTTGATACAAAAATCTCTTGTGGAAAGGCTCTGATATACTCTCCTCAGAAGAAATTGAACTCAAGATTAAAAAGAACATTTGGAAAAAGAGTAACATAGCTCCTAGGAACCCCCATTTTTTAGAATTCTCAAGTTGTTCCCCTTTGGTATAGGATAGTTTTATTCTGACACTATTGCAAAATTAAATTTATGTATGATTTGTCCTTTGTTGCTGATGCAGAGTCTGCATTTGACCCTAGAATGTTCCCAGGAAGGTGATAACAACCTGAGAGGTCTTCTGGGCCTCTCAAGTTCACAAGGTTCTTTTTCCTCTGCTTCTTAAATCTTTCCTCAGTCAAATACTTGCAAAAAGTGGCTTCTGAATTGGTTTCTTATTTTTATTTTTTTTAAGTAAGTAAGAGGATAAGATTTGACCAAGATTTCTCAGTCAATCCAAAACTTTTCCTGTTAATGTCACTCCAATTCATCCAAGGGCTTTTTATACTTACTCTGTTTTTTTTTTTTTTAAATTGGTTTAAACTTTTTCTCAGTTGATAAATTTATCCAGGCATTTGATTCTTATCACTGATTTTAAATAGGGAGAGTTGGCTTAATTGATTTCTTCCCTCAATCCTCACCTTTACATACACAAGTCTTTTCCTGATTACCCTGCTACTAATGCCTTCCCTCAATAAATCACTTGCATATTCCCTTTGTAGCCTCATCATATATATTTTTATATGTGTCTGCTGTCTTCCTGAATAGAACATAAATTCTTCAGATTATGGACTGATATTTTTTGTCCTTGAATGCCCTGTGTCTACCACACAGTATTTAATAAATGCTTGTTTATCAACTAAATGAGTATTTAATATACTCTATTTTTAGTCAAACTGGCCTACTTGTGCTTGTTCATACACAACATCTTGTCTTTATTTTCCATGCTTTTGTACAAATAAGTCATTTCTATAATATACTTCTCCTTTCTAGAATTCCTAGCCTGCAATAAAAAGCTCAGTTCAACTCTTTCTTGGTTTCCCAGATGATGATGTCTATAAATTATACTATGTCTACATTTATATATGAATATATACATATACACAATACATATATGCATTATCCTTAATTCCCCTAATAGAAAATAAATTTCTTAAGGGCAAGAATAGTTTTATTTTTGTCTTTGTATTCTCAGTGCCTGTAGTACTATGCCAGATATGGTAGCTATTTATTAAATGACTGTTGATTGATTGATTACAAAGAACATTGTACTGTCCTATGTTCTTTATATCTCATACATGTAAAATCTACTATTCTGCCAGCAACTACTGTTCTCCCTTCTCTGCTGCTCAGAACAAGCTGCTTCAGCAGAATGTGGAGTGGATTATATTAATAAGTGTATTCCCAATGTGATTTCTCCAAAAAAGGATATTTTTTTCCAGATCAATTTCATTATTGCATAGACACAAACACAAACATACTCTCTCTTTCTCCCTCACTGTCTCTCTGTCTCTCTCTCTCTGTCTTTCTGTTTCTATCTCTCTGTCTCTGTTTCTCTCTGTCTCTGTATCTGTCTGTCTCTCTCTCATCACTGCCCCCAAATTTCCCTGAGCTTTCTACCCTCTTGGACAGCAAACAGACAAAATTTGCTTTTCAGAATTTATTTATGGGAGCTGGAAACCTCAGCCATATCAAATTCAAAGCACAGTTGAAAGAAAATATAAACCCCAGTAGGAAAAGTGACACAAATTGGATTATTTCATTTACCCTGCTATAAACTTCTTTTCTGATATCAAGACCCCATTATGTCATTCCAAAATAGCTACTAGGGGCAGCAGTATCTTCCTTTTTATGGTACCAACTCCAAATGCCTGATTTGGGTTTATTTCATTTATCTTATTTTCTCACTGGTTATCCCTCAAATTCTCCAAAAAATCTTTGGAATTCTTCATATCCATGCCTAATCATTACTTTTGCATGTGTTCCTTGGTATCTAATTTTAGTTAAGCTATCAGCTGGGATGTGTTGGCTTTCTTGCTGATTCTTGAATCACCAAACAACAATATCAAATAGATAAATATGTTAAGCACTTCAGTGAGCTACTAACCCTTGACTTTTTGACAGATACACTTCTATGGGAGAATGTAACTGTCTCTGAGTATCAATGGAAACAGAAATGCTGCTTTCTACATGAATTCTTTCCTAATTTCCCAGTTGATAAATGTTTATAAATTAAAATATATACATATATTTAAATTAATTAATAATACATATATTGTTCTTGTTGTTCAGTCATTACATTTGTGCCCGAATCTACATGAACCCATATGGAGCTTTCCCTGGCAAAGATACTAAAGTAATTTTCCATTTGTTTCTCCAACATGAGTGTTGTATGTACATATACACACATGTGTATGTATCTATATGTATACATATACATACATGCTGAATCCCCACCACCTACTCACATAGAAAATAAAAGCACAAGGCTAATGGGTCTGTGAAGTCATAAAGTGTGTGTGGAAAGGGATATCAGAGTTAGTTTACAAATAATTCTGCATTGAAGTTGGAAGTCATATTTTATGGGTGGAAGCTAAGGTAGCCTCCAACTTGAAATTATGCAGGTTCCTGATGAATTGTGCTTCTCTGCTCTCACCTTCAGAGACTCTGAAAGAAGTGGTGGTTGCTAGTGGTGGGAATGGCCATCATGGTTAAGAATGCAGGTGAAGTAGAGCAAGAAGGAGAGCACTGAGCTTAGCTGATAGGTTGGGTGAGATGACTTCCTAGCTTTAAACACAAAAGCCTCCTCCAACAGCCCTGAGTCAAGGAGACAGCAGCCACTGTTAATTTCCTCACTCCTTTGGAGAATTTATTTCTCTACCAAGTTGTTGTGGCGGCTATACACCTACAGTAATCTCCCATGACCTCCACAAAATCTGTCCATTCCTTTGCCACTGTTTATTCTAGTGCTATAGAAAATATACTTGCAGTTATGAGCCCTCCTTCATGTTTTGCTGTAATAGAAATTGGGAACGAACACAAATCAGAATAATGTGAGAGACTCATCCAGTCCCTCTCCTTCCAAAAAGCTGGAAGGGGCTGAGCCAAAGCCTTTGAAAACTGCTGCTGCCAATAGTGACTATTTTTTAAGCCATCTAAAGAAATAAGCAAGAAAAATAAATGCAAAAGCATAAATTTATAAAAAATAGAATATATTATTAACCAAAAGCAGAAAATAAAGGAGCTCACCCCACAGTCTCTTCTGGGTTTCTTTATTTGTTACCCATATTCATTTCAATATATGATGTTATTGTAACATAGGAACTCTGTTAATACTGATGCTAAAGGGAGGCTGAGTTCAGGGCTGATGCTCTATCAATTGCACCATCTAGTTGGCCAAAGTGTCACTATTTCAACCAGTCTTCTCTGATTTCTCTGGCTTTTAATACATCCCTCCTCACATACCATTTTATCCGAATCTCCCTTTTGCTCCTATAATATTCTACCTTACGTTATTTTCTGTAGATACTGATTTATTATATTGAAAATTCCATGAAGCAAGAGTTATGTCATGTTTCTTTCTTGCATCGTCAAAGTTGACTATAGGGATTTGCATATATAAGATAATTAATAATTTTTTTATTGAACATGTTTGTTGAATTAGCAATTTTTAAAATTAGAAAACAACTGTTTTAGTTGTCTTTGATATATGGGGTATAAACAAATAAGAATTTAATCAAGAATAATGTGGCATTAAGATATGTCCAAATATTATTAGGTTATAATGTAAAAAAATACATTCACATGCATATGTTTCTCTAATTTACTGTGTTAGCCTTGAAATGGATATTATCAATCTTCCCAACCAACTTAGTCATGTGGGAATAAAAATCTGAAGAGGTTATTCAACTGCTCTTAATTACACAACTAATGGGAAAGATAGAATGAAAATGCAAGTCCCTTTAATCCAGTCAAAAAATCTTAACAGAAAAAATAAAGAAAACAGTCTCAAAGGGACATAGTTTGAATTATTTCCTGATAATGTTTTAACACAATAGTGGATTAGATCTTATTTTTTGTACTGTCTTTGTTTCAATTTAAAATAATTCAGGTATCATAATATTTATGGAGTTGTAATAGGTGCATTAACATTTCTTGAATAGGAATGATTATGTTGTTATTTTTCAGAGTCCTGCTCTTGGCATCTTTATTTTCAACACATACTTCCCCCAAGAATCTTTACCAACCAATGCTACCCCATCCTATTGCTCTTCTTTTCCCTACTCCAAAGCTTTTAATTATTGTAGATTTCTTAGTAGATTATTATTCCCTCAATAAGGTCCTCTTCAAGATCTAGCATTTTATGACTCAATTATAAAATATTCTTTTCAACCCCCCCAAATAATTACATGTATAAATACCTGCACTCAACCACACAGACCCATACTATTAAACTAATCTTTAAAAAAATTGGGTTGTTCTTTTTTTTTTTATTTTGATACTCTCACATTTCCTGATAAAAATGCTCAGACACTGGAAAAATTCAATAACTTTTTAATGAATGAATGAATAAATGAGTGAATGAAGAAAGTTCATAGCAGTTTTATAGTACTGCTCCAGATGGAGCCATTCAGTATTTTTTCCAGTTGAATCCATGGTTTTAATTATCTCTGCTTATTAATTCATAGTTTTTCATCCTACTTCACTAGAGAATTCGATTTAATAAAGTTTAAACAAAAAGTTGTTAAACATTTTCCAAAATACATTGCTGAGTTCAGCAATTACTCAGACAAGAATAACCATCATTATTTTGAATAATTTTGGTGCAAAAAGTAGAAAAAAATTTTGAAGCTTAAAAAAACCCTATGAATTCCATAGGCTTTTTTGGACACATCAGGCAGAGAATAACTTGTTGAATAGAACTTTTAGGCTCATCATTATCTATATTTTGGAAGTTAGTTAACTGTTAGTTTTTTATAGCAGTTGGAAAAAACCTCTAATCACTGAAGTCATAAAATTTTTGTTCTTCTTTTATGTACATATATTATCTTATTTACATTATATGATGACTGATTATTTTTATGAAGAAAGAATATTGAAATACCAATCACAAATTGTACATTCTGGATAAAAGAATTATGATGTATTCAGATAATTGTGTAATAAAATGGAAAGAACTGCAACACCTGTGTGTATCTGGAGATGGGTGTACTCTTTAATATTCAGAACATAGCATGATTCCTTATCTCCTAAATGGGATTAATAATAACTATTTTATAATTCCCATAAAGCGATATTGGTAAGATAAATTTGATGATGTCTGCAATGCATTTTGAACTTCTTGGAAAATGTCATACAAAAACACAATGGAAGTCAAATAAATGTTATCACTACAGGCTACTGCTTTGGAATGAAAACATATTTGAATCCATACAAAAGTATTAAATAAGAGTGACTTGAGCTGAATACATTCATGAAAAAGAAGAGTACACTGTATAATAGAAAGATGGATGGAAAACTTGGTATCCATTCATCATTTTTATTCTATATATATGGTAGTCTGTTAAGGATTAGATTAATAAAAAATTTGTTGAAACATTGGAATGTTATTTTTCATTATAAAGACATATGAAACAGAAGGATTAACCATTTAAATGCTAAGGATTTTCCTTTTTTAAGAAAGTCTTTTTCAAGAAGCAAAATTGCAGCATGCATCAAATCCAGTACAGAGATTGAGGCGCATATATGGATATATTATATATAATACATATATTTGGATATAGATATATGGGTATATATGGGAATATATATATATATATATGTATATTTGGATATAGAAAATGTGATTATTTGCCACGCATAACTATTCTTCTTTGTTACAAGGATTGTGTGGTTATTTGTTTGTCTATTTGTTTAATTATTTAATGTGCTAGATGGGGATTAGCAGTCTTATGGGAAAGGGAGAAATTACTGATCACATTGCAAAAAAAGTCATTGAAATAGGTTTTAAATGCAGAGAAAAGAAGCAAGTACAGATGGAAACAAACAAGCACAACTGCTTTGAAGACACCACCTTGATTTATTGTATTTAAAAAAAAAGCTGTATATAAAAGCTATGGTTTCATATATTATCCTTCCCCTCACCCCGTCTCTTTACCTGTCCCTCTCTTTTTATTCTCTCTCCTCCCCTCCCTGTCTGTCTATGTATCTGTTTCTGTGTCTGTGTGTCTCTTTCTCTGTCCTTCCCCCTCTCTCTGTCTCTGTTCCTCTCCCTCTCCCCCATCTCCCTCTCTTTCCCTCTCCCTTTTTCCTTTCCTTTCTCTCTGTCTGTCTGTCTGTCTGTCTCTCTTTCTCTGTCTCTGTCTTTTCTCTCTGTCTCTGTCTTTCTCTCTCTTTCTTTGTCTCTCTGTCTCTTATTCTCTGTCTTTCATTAAATTCAGAGCATAAAAATTAAGTTAAAAAGACAACATGATATAATAAATGGAGATCAAACCTGCAAACCAGTATAACTTTGGTTCAAGGTCTAGCCCTGAAACTTATTAGTTATGAGAACTGAGAAAGCTAATTAACCTCTCAGTGCCCAAGAAGCTCTCTAAAAGTATAAATTGTATGATAGTTGCCTTTCTTAGATTGGTAGAAAATACTTTCCTTTTCAGATGGGATCTTCCCACATGAATAAAATCACAATTCATTCCCTGAAGAAAACAAATATATAGTTTACAAATATCCCTCTTTTAGAATACCTATATAGTAGCAACAGGAAGCCAAGTGGCAAAGTGGAGGAAGTGCCAGACCTAAATCAGGCAGCCTTATCTTAGTGAGTTCAAAGCTGGCTTCAGCTACTGACTAGCCATGTGACCCTGGATAAATCACTTAACTCTGTCTCAGTTTCTCATCTGGAGAAGAAAATGGAAAACCATTCTAGTAGCTTTGCCAAGAAATGGGGTCATCACAAAGAGTGGGATATGACAGAAAAATAACAACTGAATAATAACAAAAACAATGATGCTTCTCATTTCTATAGCAATAGAATTGATGCATTTATATGCCTAACCAATTTGTTTAAAGAATACTGGATTAGAAGGAAAGTTGAATGAGATTTAAAAGCTATATATTTTAAAGCAATCAAGAAAATAGGGTACAATAGTCTTGGTCATAGGCAATGAGTATGTCCAACTTGCCAGACAAACAACTGTATGTGGAATGTAATAGGGATCTAGTTACTTGTTCATATATAGATGTGATAAGTGCATGATCTAAAATTACCCTTTTCTCAATAAGAGCCATGTTTTTATTCTATAGGAATCAAAATCAATATGTTCCAAACAGAATTTATTATCTTCTATTTCCCTCTCATGGGTTTTTCTGTTACTCGAGGTTAAAATCATTCTCTTAGTCAACCAGCTTTGCAACCTGGATGTCATTTTCAAATCCTCAGGTGCTAAATTTTGTCATTTTCTAGCTTCATTGTGTGTCTAGCTTATATTTCTTTTTCTCCATTCATCGAATCACCTTGCTAGTTCAGTCTTTCATAATCTCTTGTCTGGACAAGTGAAAGAACCTTCCAGTTGGCCTCCCTTACTCAAAACACTCCCCACTGCAAACCATCCTCCACACAAATGTTAAGGTGCTTTTTCTAAACAGCAGGTTTGATATGCTATTTCTTTGTTCAATAAACTCCAGGGAGTTCCCTATTCACTTCAGGAAAACAAAAACAAAAACAAAAACAAAAACAAAAACAAACATCATCTATCTGATCTGTGTGACATTTAAAGTACTTCCCTAACTGGCTCCCTTTCCACATTTTGAGTCTTCTTACACTTGAGTTTCCTATAATCACTCTATAATCCAGTTATATTGGACTACTTTTTGTTTCTTGTACCATGAAACCAAATCTTATTTCTGTGTTTTTGTATTGGCTGTCCCTTGTGACCCTTTATATGAGTCTCTTAGCTTCTCTGACTTCACTTCAAGCCTCAGGTTAAATTCTATGTTAAATTCTTTCCTGGAAATTAGAAATTGAGTGACTCCTGTCAATTTGGGGATGGGTGAATAAGTTATGGTATGTGAAAATAACAGAATGTTATTATTCTATAAAAATGATGAGCAAGCTGATTTCAGAAAAGCCTGGAAAGACTTACATGAATTGATGCTGAGTCAAGTGAACAGAACCAGGAGAACTTGTACACAATAATAGCAAAATTATGTGATAATCAGCTATGATAGAATTAGCTCTTCTCAGCAATACAGTGATTCAAGACAATCCCAGTAGGCTTGAGAAAGAAAATGCCAACCATATTCAGCTAGAAAATTGTGGAGAAAGAATGTGGATTGAAGCATACTATTTTCATCTTTTTGTTTTTTTCTTCTGGTTTTTCCCTTTGTTCTGATTTTTCTTTCATAACATGACTAATGTGGAAATATATTTAAAATGATTGCACATTTATAACCTATATCAGATTGCTTGCTGTCTTGGGGATGGGGAAGGAAAAAATGGGTGGGAAAAAAGAATTTGGAACTCAAAATCATAAAAAAATGAACATTTGAACACTGTCTTTAATGTAATTGGAAAAATAAAATACTTTTGAAATTTAAAAAAAAAGGATCTTTCTTGGAGTTTTCTCCCTCTTATTCCCAACTACTAATGATTTGTTTTGAAATTTCTTCCTGTCTTTTCTGCATTTATCTCACATCTACCTTGTTAATTAAAATATGAGTTCATAAAGGACAGGAAGTGTTTTTTTAAATTTCTTGGTATTCATAACAATACATATTAGGCATTTTTAAATGTTGGCTGACTAAATAACTGAGAGGAGAAAATATCCAAGTTTTATATATAGATATGTATATATATATACATATATAGATAGATAGATATGCAAATATTATATAATTTCAAGATTTTCAGGAGGCATACAACTTATTGGAATTTTATTATGGAAAATATTATTCATTGAAAATATTTTGATCCATAAAAATATAGAAGAAACATGATTAAACTGACTCAAAATCAAAATAACATTATTTCAAATATTTTTCTGATGCTATTATTGAATCAGGTATAATGTTTTAGTTAGGAAGTCACTGACTTTCTAATAGGCTTTGAATCTCTCCAATGTTAAATTATAAATTAGTATCTATTCTTTTCCCTTTACTTTCTTTAAGACACATTTGCATAATTTAGATGGATTCCAACTTCCTTCCTTACTTGTCCTTACTTAAAACTTCCTCATTAACTAAAGATTAAAATATTTAAAGTCTATTTTTATTAAAACTCAAAATGTTAGAAATACTTAGTGTTACTATGGAATAGAGTAAGGCACCAGAAACATCACACCCTGACACTGATGTATTTAAAAGTTTAAGTAGAATTCCTTAATTATAAATCTATAGATTCAAATATCAAAGCTGTTAAATCATAAAAAATTAAACTTTCAAATATATTATGTGCAAAAAGTATTAAAGAATGAAGGGAACTGGATAAAAACTAATAAATCTCTGAGAAAATTAAATACTGTAACATTAATCCAATTTCTGTCTATAAATGATAGACTTGGCACACTGAGAGAAAGCAAAAGATATGATCTATATTAGCTTGATAAAAGCTTTTCATTCCATTCCACTTATATCAGTTAATTAACCTGTATTAGTCTTAGTTGCCTATCTATAAAATGGGAATCTTGTTTGATTGAGGGCAGGGATATGGATCACATAAACCTATCAGACCCTTTTCCAGTCTTAAAACCTATAATGACAAATTTATATTATTAGACTAATACAAATAATGTTTATAATGGATATGAACATGATTGGATATAGCCTCTGAAATCACAAAATTATTATCAATATACTTATGCTAATCAAGAAAACAATATAAGCGTGTACAGTCAGGCTGCTATTTAAAATGTTGTTCCTTGATAGAAATGAATAAACTGGGAATTTTGCTAGTCAGAGAACAACAAGAATAAAAGAATACATGCAATTTTAAAAGAGCAGAAGCAGGAGTAATGGCTAGAAGACACAAAGAGACAAATTTAGGCTAGAAATTTGGAAAAATTTCTTAACAATTAGAACTGTCTGAAAATGGACTCCCATAAGAGGTGGTAAGTTCCCCTCAAAGGAGCTCTTCAAGCAAGAACTGGAAGTCCATTTATTTATGTTATAGTAGGGATTTTATTTACTTTTTTTTGCAGGTATGATTTGGAATAGTTAGCATTAGGGTCCTATCCAGCTCTCAAATTCTGTATGATTTTATGAAATAACACATACTTGGGATAGTAAGACCAGTGCAGATTTTAACTCAAAATATATGTAATGGTGGAAAAGACATTCATTTTCTGGGAAATAACTTTCTTATCAGAAAAATAAATAGTTTGGACTATGTAATATATAATAATAATACCTTGCACTCTTAATTTTGTGATACTATGATAGTACATTGTGGGCCAGTACTAAGCCAGGGCAGTCAAGGCACTTAGACTTGAGATTAAAATGCAATAAAGTATTCATAGATCACAAAATACAATTCAAACCATCTTTACTGATAAAATATTGAAATAATCAATTTAAAATAAAAGTAAAAACATAGGAAAGTAGAGAAAAGTCAATTACTCTCCTCATGCTCCAAAGCCATTATAACTATTAATCAGCTAGTTCAAAAAAGCATTACCAAAAGGGCAGAAGAAGTTCAGGTGAAGTTTTTGACACCAATTCTTATTTAGGTAGGTTGCTTTTTTTTAATACCTTGAATAGAAAAGCAGTCAACTCCCCATCACCAACTTCCTTAAATAAGCATCTCAGAACATACTGATGGATTCAAAGGACAAATAAAATTTCTTCTATCCTTAGTGGTACAGAGGGACCTCAGTGAGCAACCTAATCTGCCATCTTCTTCACTCATCCCTATTCACCTCATCTGAACACTCTTCAGCTTCTCATTGTGTTTGGTTTTATTTTTTTTTTTTTATTAAACTTTACTACCCGGAACTAAACACAAAAGTTCAGACAAGATATGAGAAAGACAAAGCACAATACAATGATCACTCTATTTCTGGAAGCTATGCCTCTCTTATGGTAATCCAGGATCACATTAGCTCTTTTTGACTGCCAAATCTCAATGCTGACTCATTAAAATTCACTAAAATCAAAAAATCTTTTAAAAATCTTTCTGCCTTGCCATCCCTCCCTATCTTATTCTGTTGAATACCCAAGTATAAGATGTTACATTTATCCCAATTGAATTTCATCGTGTTCTATTCAAAACAATCTTTTAGGATGTCAATCCCCCCTTGGATCCTGACTCAATCATCCAATGTACAAAATGTTCTTTTTGGCATTCAAAACCCTTTAGAGTGTATCTCCCTGCAACCTTTCCAGTCTTCTTATACTTTACTCCCAGATACATACTCTGATTCAATGACACTGGTTTTCTGGCAATTCCATAAATCAGACACTCCATTTCTTTGCTCTGGGCATTCTCTCTGCCTGTTCTTTTTGTCACAAAAACTCTCCATCATTTATTCTGACCACAGACTTCCCTAGCTTCTTTTAAGTCTCACTTAAAATCCCATCTTTTCCTAGAAGTCTTAACCAACCTCTCTCAATTCTATTATTTTCCTCTGTTAATTATTCTCTATTTATCCTGCACTTCTTTTTTAATAATAGCTTTTTATTTTCAATATATATTCAAAATACTTTTCAACATTCACCCTTGCAAAACCTTTTGTTCCAAATTTTTCTCCTTCCCTTTTCCTCACTTCCTCCCCCAGACAGTAAGTAATCTAATACATGTTAAATATGTGCAATTCTTTTATACATATTTCCACATTTTTCATGCTACACAATAAAATTGTTATTCTGTATTTCTTTACATGTTGCCTCCCTTATTAGATTGTAAGCTCCTTGAGGGCAAGGGCCATCTTATACCTTTTTTGGGGGGTATTCCTAGAGCTTAGCACAGTGTTTGATACACAGTAGGCATTGAATAAAAAGTTATTGATTAGTTGTAACCTATTCTCATCATTGTGTCTTCTGCAATTGGATGGACATGTGGTCTAAGCCTTTATTCAAGTCATTGATTTAAAAAAAAAGTTAAAACAGTACAAATTCAAGAAATCTGGGTTACTCTACTGTAGATGTCCAGTCTCATGTGCAATTAACAACTATACTTCTTCAGTCTGATCATCACCTAATTCTGATCCAGTCTTTTCCATATTGTTATTTAGTCTATATCATCTCCATCAATATAAGAATATCACTCAGTGCTTATTCAAAAGTTATAGCAAAATGGATAAGCTATATGCAAACAATTCCTCTTATAAGGTAGTTTTGTAATCCTGACCTGACCTTTTCTTAATGAAACCATGCAGAATCTTTCTAATTACTACCTCCCCTTCTATACATTTGCTGCAGTCTCTTTAATATGCTATGCAATTTCCCCAAGAATATAACTTTAGCTCACTGGCTAATAGTTGATATACTCTGTTTTCTTCTCTTTTGGGGGTGGGAAGGAAAATATGGAATTTGCCTTTTTCCCATCAGCTTTCTGTTTATCCTTAGCAGAGAGAAAAGCACACTGTACTTGCTGATGTTCTCATTTAAGTGTCAAGAGATGTGACAAAAGGAATTGGCAAGGTTTCTCAACAACATGCTTCTGGGAGAGGATCTATCTATCGTCTAGATAACTCAGCATCCTAGAACGAAAAATTGGGGTTTCTTGGATAATATTGTCTTCCTAGAAAGTTCAAGCTTTAAAGAGATACTGGTATAATAACTTTTTAGACTAAGAACTGACAGCTATGTAGGAAAACTTCCAACTGAGTAGTCAGAGTTCCTGAAATCTCAGCCCCTAGGGTATGCATATATGTCAAGGCTTCTTAGTCTAAAGGAACTGGTTGAAGCCTTCCTCAATTCTATCAATGAATGATAAATTCACACACAACCTAGGGAAATGCAATCAAATAGGAACAAAGATTCCTCAAGCTGAACAGGCTCCTCTAATCTACATAATAAATTTTAAAGAAGTATTAATATTTCAGTATTTTGGTTACATATAGTGGATGATTTATTGATAGGAAAGCCACTGATCAGTTGATTAGCAAGGAAGCTTAAAATACTTTAAAAATAGATAAATTTTATTTGCACAGGATAAATTACATATTGTCCTAACTAAGGATGTAAATAATGCATGACATCTCAGAGTCTTTATGGCCTTCCAATTTCATAATTTTATGCTTTAGGTATAGGAGAATTTCTGAGAAGCCAATTATTTCAAATTTATATAGATGGACACACTTTGGAGGACATGACAATCCAGACAGCAAAGAGATGATATTTATATATCACTATTAAATTTAGAGAAAAATGTATTTTTAAAAATAAGATACAATACAAATTAGATATGTTGAGCTACACCATAACCAGGGCTGAAAATCCTACTTTATTATCACATCAACCTAATTGATAATAAAGGTATATAATGATTCTTCTCCCAAAGGAATTCTATTGTAAACTCTCTTTTTAGATTTTTTTCTACTGAATAATCATGATTTAGAAACCCCCACAGGCAAATGCTCTTTTCAAGAAGTTGCACAATAGACTATGTTGTCCAAAATCATTATCTATAACTGCTATTTTATCTGAGACTGTCAGTCTGTGCTCACTCAATGTTTAGAGATAGCATCTAATAGCATCTAATTTGTACCTAAAGGCAGATTTAGGTTTGTAATACTTACTGACATGAACCAGAGTGAAAGTAAAAGTGAAACTAAGTTATATGTTAGAAAAGATCTCATTTGATTGTACCATCATTCTTACTTTCTGATTATCATAAAAAATAAGATTGCATTTTATAATTAGGCATCCTTGATATTATCATATCAAAGAGCCTTTACTGAATGTACCAGAAGATAGTTAAATATAGTATAGATGTTATTTCAATGTGCCTTTTATATTTTGCTGCTTTTCTTCCAAATTTTCAGTAGTAGTATTGATGTGCATGGGTGGAAGAGTTTAATAGGAGAAAAAATGCCTTTTTATTATCTCCAAAAAAGACAGGCATATTTCACACTATAAGGCTCCTAAAGGAAGAGTTGCTTGTTGTTATTTTGAACATAAAGCAGACAAGCGAATAGTGTAATTTGTTTCTAAGTGATTGCTGCCTTAAGTATTACAATGGACCCATAACACATAGAGTAAAACATACTCACAAGACATTATCGTAATTCTTATAAATTGCAGTAACTGCAATCTAGCAGACTGAGAAATTACTGTCCTTATCACCCTAAATACTGCTACTACATTTATATCACACCATCTTAGAGTTGGAAGGGACCTAAGGGGCTGTCTAGGCCAAACTATTCATCAACCAGAATCCTCTCTACATCCCTCCTAACAAGTGATGACCCAGTCTTTTTTGGATAACCTCCAAGGAGGAAAGGTCACTTCCCATTTGCAATTTTCACACTTTATAACATTTTGTAGTTGAAAATTAGAAAGTGCTTTTTGGAGAGCTGAAATATCTCATTTTATTTTTACTAAAATGTTATGGCATAATGTGTCTGTTTTTATAAATGAATGCACTGATGCTCAGAGAAATGAAGCAACTTGCTTAAGATCACACAGCTAGTCAGTAGTGAACCAGATAAGAAACCGACTTTGAGCATCATAATAATAGTCTTTCTCCTACATTAGTTTGTTAATTTAATTGTGAGTTTTTCTAGGTCCTATTTGATGGGGTAGTTCTTGACTGAAATTGCTATTTTAGTATTCCTGAGAATTACTATGTGTAGTTTTCCTAATAATCTCTCCAGGGCTTTTATTAGGGATGTGTGTGTGTGTGTGTGTGTGTGTGTGTGTGTGTAGGGGAAAAAGTATATATTATTCAGTGCCAGTACTTACAAAGCACTGGTAGTGTGTTTATTAATTTCAACATGTTACTACAAGTATAAAAGGTCTATTATTCTTGTATATCAATAGTTACAACAAGCCAGTAAATGCACACATTCATTTTTTAACAGTTTTATAATAAGTAGCTGAGATGACATTCTTCAGATTTACTCACTTCCACACCTTTCCTCCTATTATTTTACACACAGAGAATACAAAGAGAGACAGATTTTGGTTCTATTGTAATGCCATTCCCAGCACAGGAACAAGAATAGGAGGGATCACAATTGATCAAACCTACTTCCGTACAAGCTATCTAAAATAGCTCCTGAAGTTCCTTCCATCTTTAGAATCTTTTGATTCTAATTAGATCAGAATATAGGTAGGAAGGGGACCAAAGGAATGAGTCATAAGCTATCCACAGACAAAACATGGCACATTTAAGATATGATGTGGAAATAAAACTCTGACAGGTGCTAAAGTTTCTATGACTAAGCAAAATATGATCATCATAAAATCATAAAATACCAGCCCTTCACAGTCATAATAGCTTAAACAAAACAATCTTGGAGAAGACTTTGCAAACAAATAAAGATTAGTTATTATTAAAGCAATGTTCAAGAAATCCATATAGAGAGCTGGAAATCAATTAACAAACATTAACGAGTGTTTAGTAGGTGTCAGACATTGTTAACTAGTTGTGTCTACATCTAGCTACCCTTAATTTCACATAATCTATATTTATCCCAGCCAATTTCTGCTTGGCTGCCTTGATTTCTTCCAATGTAATCTCCAAACTGGAACTCTTGTGGAAAGGTTTTGTAGCCTTGACTGCTAGCAGACTGCTGTGTCTAGCTGATCCTAGACCCAGCCAAACTTTTTCATATCATATCAACTTCCACCTTGCCTTTTAACCTTAAGAAACTCTCCCTTTAATTCCTGAGTTTGGAAAACCATACTCGGAACACCACTACTATTGTTTCTTGAAGTAGCATTGCAATGAATTGCCTACTGTTTCAACAACATTTCTATGATTTCCCAGACAAGAATGCAGTTCTGTGGCCATTATTCTCCTCTAAGTGTTATTTCTCTCTATTGGACTATAAGTTCATTGAGAGAAAGGATTGCTTCACTTTAATCTGTATCTCCACAATTTGCCATATAGCACTTCTCCCCTCTTTTGTTCTATGGGAGAAAAAGTAGATAAAAAAGAGCAAGGTTTTGTTCTCCAAAAATTGATCAGATAATAAGAGTAAAACTTGTTCCTCTCTTAATAAGATGTGTTAGCTCATTAAAAGATCATTAAGGTAAGGGCAAAGGAAAGTGGTTCACAGGTAGTAGGTTTACATTTAAACAGAGCCAAGTCCATCAGAAGAGTAAGTATAGAAATTAAAGGTATATTTAGAAGGGTAATAGGAGATTAATTACTTTACATTAAAGTAATTGGGAAATGATACCAAAAAAGAACAGTGGTAAGTAGACAAGACTATCTAAAAATGTCTAGGAATTGTTTTCTGAAGCCCTGTTTTAAGCAGTAGTTTATTACTATAACCTTTCTACATAATACATTAATATGCAGAAACATAAATATTAATTACTACCAATATAATTTCAGGAAAAATACTTTACCTCTCGGCCTTTTGTTTTCTCATCTGTAAAATGTGCAAGTAGGACTAGATGTCTCTAAGGTGCCTGTCAGTGCTTACATTCTCTGAGCTTGTTAGTGTTTACTATCTCAAACTAAAAACATGAATCTCCTGGGGTATTTTTTGGGACTTGCCTATTAAATCAGAATCAAAGTGAACCACAAATCAACTGTTCTCGCTCCTCTGGACTCTTTGCCATCTACTTTATGTTATTTGTCTTTAACTTTTCATTCTTTCCCCCCATGTCACATGGAAAGGCTTCACACTATCTCACAATGGAAGTTTATCACTTCTAGAATCTATCTCAGAATTCATATCCTTCTAAGAGATATCCTTGGTAAGTTCCTAATCATGATAATTATAGTTCAGCACATCAAATTGAGTTTGTTCTCCAAAATCATTCCCCCCAACTGTTTTGTGTGAGTGTGTGTGTGTGTGTGTGTGTGTGTGTGTACACATGTATAACTCATCTCCATTAAATAGGCTGCAAACTTTACAGTAGCAAATGAAGTTTGATGTGTCAAACATCAGTGTTTTCTACCTTGTTATGTGTCTGCCATAGCACTTCCCACAATTCAATCTTCTAAACCCAGTAAGCCATTCAAGAAATGTTGCTGAATGAATTAATAATGCACTGAAGGGGGCATATAAGAACATCTTAATTACTGTGCTTAGTAAAGTGTTACTTTTATGCCTAGGTTTTTTGTTTTCTTTTGTTTTTCAAACAAATGACCCATGCAAGATCTTAAATTCTGATTAGCCTTTACAGACACAACTTGAATAATCATAAATTCAGAAAAATGCTTTTTTTCAAACCACAAAAAAATAAATCTAAAATGCTACTCTGAGAATTTTGACCTATTGCAAACAGGGAAATATGTAGAGCAGAGAGTCAAATAAGAAAGTATGATTTAAAAAGTAACTTGTCTCAAGTCTCTGTAATTTTACAATGAAACTATAATAGCTCTTCATGAGTATGTTTCCAGCTAGGTATTTTCATTGACTGTCCCATGTCTAGAATGTTCTTTATTCTCATTCCTGCCTCCTGGCTACCCTGTCCCATTTCACGTCTTCCACTTTATACAGGAAGCCTTTTTAAATTGTTCTTAATTCTAATGCCCTCTTGATGATTATTTGCAATTAATTCTATATATATATATATACATATATATAGTTCATTTGTACATAGTTATTTTCATGTTCTTTCCCATTAAACTGTGAATTCCTTGAGAGCAACAATTTTCTTTTGCCTCTTTTTGTATCCCCAAAGTTTAGCATATTGCCTGGAACATGGTAGGTATATAATAAATGCTAATTGGCTTGTTTTCTGACTGTCTAATAAATGTTATCTCATAGCAATGTAAATTGGAACTTCAAGTCCTTATCAGGACAAAACTTTCAAATAGACATCCTTTGTATAATTTTCTCTGTAATTTATAAACTTGGTATGATTAAGTATAGACTTCATGATCAATGACAACCATTTCTAGGAACTATTTCATGTACTGTTTGTCATTGCCATTATACATTCTGAATTGTTAAGTATATAAATTGCAGCTTACCTTCAGTCTTTCACAGGTCAGTTAACAATGGCATAATATGAAAATGATGAAAGACATTGAAAATGTATATTCACAGCACCACAGAATAATCAACCTGGTATAATTGGTATATGCATAAAAAGAACATTTCTGTCTAGACTACATCTCAGACCTTCACTTAATTCATTTTAGGGTAAAGGACACATTATTCCTCTGGCATCATATAACAAAAATATCTTGTGATTTGCTTAAAATGCTTTCAGTTTGTGCCCAGACTTACATAAGATTGAAAAAAAAGCCACAAAGTGTATTTTTGAAGATTTTCAATATAAAAAGTCAAATTATATAAAAATCTAAAATTCAAATTCAATAAAATTAGTAATCACATTTCTTATTACTTAATAATTGCTATGACACATAATTACAAATAACTAGGAAGGGATGGATTTATTCTAATAGATTTTATCATTGAAATGTTACCTGTTTCAAAACAAATACAGAAACAATTTTTGAAATGATAGAAAGTGAGTATTACTCTAATGTTCTTCCATCTTAGTAATTAAGAGCCTCTATATTGACATCTTAAGTTTTCATGTTACACCATGATAAATGAAATTCAGAAAGCCAAGCAGAGTCAATGAGATTCCTTAATCATCTGTATTAAACATCTGAGACTGACTGAGACAATAACAGTAACTGGAATTTATGACACTTAAAGATTTGCACAGTGCTTTATATAAATGATCTCATTTAAATCTTCCCAAAATCCTAAAAGGAAAGCAGTACAGTTATCTATTTTTATAACCAATAAAGAAACAAAATTTAAAAGCATAAATGACAGAACTGAAAGTGAAATTTGAATAATAGCTTGATCCCATGTATAGCATAGTACACTTAGTATTTACTAAGCTCCTACTATGTGCCAGAATACACAGAAAGGAAAAAGTTATTTCCTGCCCTTGAGGAGCTTGTTGTCTTTTGACATATGGTCCTTCATATTAATACTGATTCTCAAAATCAACTTAATAATAAGCACTGTTAAACTCATATTTAGTCAGGATAAGTGATCCACATATTCTAGGAAATGCCTCTGTCAAATCATATCTCCTTACCCATCTATCACATTATCTCTAATTCCATCATTAAATTTCAATCCAAGAATATGCTTCTTTCACATCCACATCTTCAGTTCCCTTATTTTAAATAGCAGCCCGGTATTTAATAAAATGATATAAGTAGCATATTATCCAAGAATTACAAGGAAAGGCTTATCATAATGGTCACAGTGTTTAGTGGTCACAGTGTTGCCACCTCTTCTGGTGGCAACAAAAATATAGGAAAGCTGAGAACCTGTTGAAACATTGTTTTGTCACAATCCATAGTCAATAAGCTTCCTAAAGGATAGAGTTACAGTTTATCAACACTTTATATCTCCCATAGAACTAATACAATTTTATAGACTAAAGAAACTCAGTTCTCAAAATCATTTCTCATTTAACAACATATCTGGACTCTACACTATTCTGACCATGTTTACCTGTGTATGTGGAAGGGATTGTCAATGTTTCTATTATATTATGACACCAGAAGTTTATTATATTTTAGTGCACTCTGAAGAGGGCAAAGAGCAGTGTAATCTCTAGTGTAATGGACACAATATTTTTAATGAATGCTGCTTTTTATATCATAATTATGTCATATTATTGACATATTGAGACTCCAACCAATTAAATCCATTATGTTTCACATGCACTATTCCTAATGAAATTTTACATATCCTAGTTGACTTATTAAAATCTAAGTAGAGACTTTTGCATACATGCTTGTGAAATTTTATTTTTTTTTGGATTCAGTTAATTGTTTCAGCCTCTGTGAATCCTTTGTGTTATGGGTATAATTATCCAATATTTTATCTATATTAGTTTTATGCCATTAAAAGTTATTATTAATTCTTTCTATATTTTATATGTCATTGATAATAATCTTAAAATAAGATAGGATCAAGAAGAGATCTCTGTAGTCTGCCACTGTAGAAAGGTCTGACATCAACCAATACTTTAGGAACATATGATCACTCATTTACTGATCTGTTAACCTTATACAACTTGTTCCCAAAGCAAGCAACACACTGTTCCTGACTTATACATCTCCTTGATATGAAAAATCCCTTCCCTTCAACCTTCTTATTTTAAGCATTTAAAAAAAATTAAAAGCTTATTCTGAACTTTTGACAATGTAAGACAATTCTTCATACTATTTGTTCCTTTATTATGTGTTCCTCCTTTCATAGTGTGTACATCTTTTAAAATATGAGTGTATAAGATTTTGCTGGTTAGCTGCAACTGTTTCTGTAGGTGCTTCTTGCTTTTCTTCCTCATCACTATTATTTGGATGCATATAATATTTAGGACTTCACTGTTGAAAGGTTCCCATGCCTTTTAGGATACTTCCTTTTTGAGAGTCTTGGGTCAGTGAATCATACCAATAAATATGTATAATTTTGTAGATCTGAGTTGCTAAATTCTAAGATACAAATATGAATACTTCCCAGCATTTTCCTCATTGAATATTAAATATTCTGAAATGACAGGAATATATTTTCTCGGTGTTCACATCATTTCCACATCACCAGCTATATTTCCTTTGTCTGAATTAAGTCCCTTGTTTTATGTGTTTTTTTTCAGAGATGAAATTTTGAACAAGATTAAGAATATATCATATGATCTAATTTTAGAGAGAAAATACTTCTAGCAGATGTCTACCTATGCAAATTTACCATTAAAAGTATGATTTGCTCCTGTGAAAGTTTTGTAGTCTATATAAGAAAAAAACGATAAAATTTTCCATTTGGCTTATATGACATCATATTTATTTTTCTTTCTTCTTATTTTCTTCAAATGCATCTACCCTCTCTCCACCATCAGTTATGTGGATTACCACACATTTATCTTTAATTTTCAACATGAAACTTTCTTTTAACTTCCATTCCATTCACCAGAAATATATCACAAAAGGGAAAATATAAATAAAGTAACTTTAAACAGAAGAATCTATCAAGTACTTGGTTAAATTTGTCAAGTTTTTCTTCCATTTTCCCCAAGGAATGGAGGAAAAGGAGGAAAAGTAAGTAATATAATTAATGAAACTAAAAATTAGAACTTAATGAGAAATAGTGTTACACTGAAACAGGTTATTTAATAAAGTTTGGAATGATTTATGTTGTAGAGGTTATTACCATTCAGGAACCAGTTAGATGAGATTATTGTTCCTAATTCTGAATCTTATAGGATTTTAGTATAAGTATAGCATAAAGTAATAACAAACTAATTCTATATGTGGTATAAATATATCTAATGTGATCGGTTCAAAATCCTATTCTAAATCTCAGAGAAATCTTGAGGATACCTGAAGGGATTAGCTTGAGGGTCAAATAAGTTAAGATGTGCTCAAGAAGAGACTTGCATGGACTGATGCTGAGCGAAATGAGCAGAACCAGGAGATCACTATACACGGCAACAGCAATACTATATGATGATCAATTCTGATGGACATGGCTCTCTTCAACAATGAAATGTTTCAAACCAGTTCCAATTGTTCAGTGAAGAAAGCCATATTCACCCAGAGAGAGGGATATGAAATGTGGACCACAATATAACATTTTCATGCTCTCTATTGATGTTTGCTTGCATTGTGTTTCCTTTATCAGATTATTCTTTCTTGTAAATATGATTTCTCCTGCACAAAAAATGATGCAATAACTATACATATATCTGATTTCTGATTCTTGCACAACAATGGTAAGTGTGGGTATATATTATATTTGTCAAGTATTTTAACATAATTAACATAGTGGATTTCCTGCCATCTGGGGAAGCGGTGGGGACTATGGAGAGCTTTGTAAGGGTCAATGTTGAAGAATTACCCATATGTATGTTTTGCAAATAAAAAGGTTTAATTAATAAAAAAAAAAGATGCGCTCAAGAAGCAAGCTTGGCTACTAATTCTTGCCCCCTAAATAAGACAGAGTACTTAAAGATTGAAGTGAGTGATCACTCTTTTATATTTGGATTTCTCACATAGATCTCATCTTTACGTGTGTTTTTGCTTTAATTATAAGAGATATATAATTATAATTATAAGAGAGGGCATTCAATCTGGACCAGAATAATAAAGGGATGGATTTTAATTTAAAGAGAAATATACTTGAGTCAGATTCAAGTAGAAATGTAATTAATATATGTGCTCTGAAAACTAACCCAAGAACACTATCAAGACTCAATCCAAGAGAATAGGTGAAAGAGAAATAATATTTTTCAGGTGTACAATTTATTTAGGTTTTCCACTAATTTAAGTGAGTTGGCATTATATATTCTCTTGCTTGAGTCTTTGCAGTTAGGTTAGGATACTGAAAAATAAGATCCAAATCTTTGCACCATTTCTAAATGACTACTGATTCAATAAAGATATATATATATGAGAAAAACATACCTTAAAATAATTACCTATGACTCATTAAGTTATGAAATTTGTTCTTTTATTTACTTAATTTTGTTTTTTGGCATAAAATTAATTTTGCACAAAATAATTTTCCGATTTCTCCAAATTCAGAGTAAGCCAAGCAATGAGTGAAGTCAAGCTTCACAAATTACTACTTAAGCTATTAAAAAGTAAACAAACTTTGCAAGAAAATTAGATGATAATTTTTTATCTTTTAACATTTGTATGCCAAGTTCAAAACTAATGATTCATTTATGAATTAAGAACAGACTTGAGAGCGGTGGTGTATGCTTATAATCCCAGCTGCCCATTCTAGCAGGTTTTTTGTGCTCAGAAGTTCTGAATTGTAGGGGATTAAATCATTCAGATGTCTGCACTCAGTTTGGTATTAGTATTAAGCCCTTGGAACTGACAGGCCACCAGGGTGCCTAAATATTAGTAAGTTTAGCCATTATAGAAGAGGTCAATTGCTAATTAATGGTGGTATGAAGCCTATGAATAACCACTGAAGTTCCAGCTTGGATAAGTAGTGAAGAAACCTGTTTTTAAAAATTGAGAAATGAGTACCATTTTGAAATGAACAAAATGATAAACATTTGCCTCAAATGACAATTTCAATTTAGAAAGTGAAATAGACAATAAACAATAAACTAAATGACAGGAAATTCATCTGCTAACAAAAAAGTAGATGGAAAGTTGTGAACAGTGGGAGAAAAGTGAATATAGAAACATTATCTTCTAGAAAACAATGTGTTTCTTGTGTAGATGGGAGATATTATTTGTCCCAGACTAAATTCTCCCTCTCTGCTGCTTTATAAATGTTTCTTTCATTTCTCCTTAAAATGCTCTTTCCTTCTCACCATCCAGATTTTATTTTATTTTAGATGCAATTCAATGGATCTGAAATCTCAAGAATATTGATACATTCTCCCATGGTGCAAAATGTAATCTATCCACAGCTATTCCTTTCATGCTATTGTTCATATTCTACCATAAATCATCCACAGAGTATTCACCTAATATTCTGAACCCAACCAGTCTCTCCAGACTCATTCTTCTCTTCATAAACTCTGAAATCAAGTCAAACTTCTTACAGATACACTCCATTCTTCCACCTTTTAAACTAATTCTCTTTCTTTCAAGATAAAAATCAGGCATAAATTTAGGAAATTTTGTGAAACTTTTCCTGATTCTCCTATCTTCAAATGTTTTGCTTCCCAAAGATAACTTACAATTAAATAGTTTGAATATATTTATATTTAGTCACTTTAAATTTATGGTATACAGATTTATATATGCATTTATCATCTGTCCATTAGATTATGAGCTCTTGGCAAATAGGAATTTTTTCATTCTTTTTGCCTCTATCTCCAGAACATAGCACAAGTGTCTGGCATATAATAGATTTTGAATAAATACTTGCTGAGAGACTGATTGATTGAACTGCAGCCATAGAGCATCCTGGAAGTATCCTGATGTTAAAAGGGACCATTATTTTAGAAGGAGTCTTGGGGTCACTAAAAGCACTGATCAATTTCCCAAAAACAATCTAGACCACTCTTGATCTTCTCTTTAATTCTCAGTCCATTTAATTCTACAAAGTCTGTCCAAAATATATATACACTGATAGATTAGTTTTTTGGGCCATCCATTCAACTTCATATTATATCTTGGAGGAGAGCCATTTTTATTTACTTTTTTTTCTTGTCTGGATATTTAAGCTGAAAGCTTTGAGAGTTTTTGAATTTCAATTAGGACATTCTACAGTGTTTATTTGATATATATCTCTATGTAACATAAAATATGTATATAATTTATACTTGCTAAATCAAGTATGCTTCATGAAGAACATTCTATTAATATGAAAGACACATTACCTTTTATAGAGACTCTTTGAATTGGATATCATCAGTCATAGTAGTAAACATTCGGGAAACATGAAACTCCTTATTTATTTCTCCCCTTCTTTATATTAATAACAAGAAGATTATTAAAATTATTTTTATAGCTTTAAGGGGTATTATATTTTAACATGTGCAAGGGAAACATCTCTTTAAGGAAACATTTTGTTCTTCTAAATTAAATGCTTTTTATAGACTAGAAAAATAAATAGGGAGACCTATTCTCTTCCTTTTTTGGTCATCATGTGATTATCAAATTTCCAGCTATAGAATATAATTTTTTATAAACTTGAATGTCTTGGATTATAGTCAAAAAATCTTTTTTGCATTTGGATATCAGATATTTAATAGAGATATTTTCTCAATTACATTTTTTGCCATAATTGGGTCCATAATTTGTTCCATGTTTGGGTTCATATATTTCTATAAGATGTTCTGAAAATAAATCTTGAGTACTTTTGAACTTTGTTGCATCTGGCAAAGATGAATATCTTTTATCTATGACAACTATTTAAAAAAATATTCCAGAGTTCTTAATGCCATTTAAAACTTTAGGTAGCCCATGAGGGATTTAAAATGTGTCCAAATGTGGTAGGTACATGGTTTTCAAAGGAAGAAAATGTTATGAAGAAAAAAAATTATGTCTTTTCAGATTTTTGTTCCTTTGTTTTATTTCTTCTAATTATATCTATAAATGCCATAGAGAACGTGGAGCACAGTAGGGTTTCTTGCCAAGGGTTCCACAACTTTCTCTGTTTAATCTTCCTCCATTCTTCTTCATAAGATTTTGTAAGTGGGTTTTGCCTAAAAGCCACCATTGACTTTAACTGCATTATCTCTTCAATTTTTATGCTCATTATCAAAATTCCTTTTTAATATTATCCTATCAACATTACCTTTTACAGTTTTTATAAGAAAATTGAAGAATCTTATCAATTAATAAGATATATTATTTACAATATAACAAATACAATTATTTTTGAAGGATTTGGATGCTATATTACATGTGGAAAAAAAACATCTTCAGTGTTGACTAACTCAATAGTACCTTGGACATTTCAAACTGGAGATACCAGATATATCTCAAATTCACATCCAGAATGGAGCTCACTTTCTCCTTATGAACTATCCCTCTAATAAATTTCCCTTTGCTGGCAAGGTCACCATTCTTCAAGAAATTCCATATAACTAATTTTTATATTATTCTCATCTTCTTACTCTCCCTCATTCCACTTATTGGTTAACCCTTGTTTTTTCTATCTCTACAACATCTCTAGCATTGGATCTGTTCTCTCTTCTCACAAATACAATCTTAAATCAGGATCTTATTGCAACATAATTTTATATTATTCTCAATCCCCACACTGTGTTATATAATCAAATACATACATACATACATACATATGTGTGCAATATTTCCCCCAATAAAAATGAATACTTTTAGAGATTATTCCTTGTTTTTTGTTTGTTAGTTAGTTTAGGTTAATTTTGTTTTGTCTTTCCAAAATCTAACACAATTCTTGGAACATGGCAAACACTTAAAAAAGGTTTTTATATTGGCTATTGATTAATTGTTAACCCTATCATCATAGGCCATGCTATTTTTGTTTGCAGATGCCATCTCTTTTTTGATGGTTAATTCCAATGAAAAAGGTATCAGAATCAATCTGCAACCCTATACCCCAAATTATTATTTACTTATGTATCCTCTTATGCAATCCATGATATCTTTGAATCTATTCAAGATCCTTCTAAAGATCACGTTAAGAATAAGTTATGAGTTCTAACCATTTGCCTAACACTATATAAGAAGAGTTATCAGGGAAGTAATAGAAGTAAAAGATGCAGAAATTACTTCCCAAGAAGAACTGACAATTTGTTCAGAAGAGATTTCTGTACATGATACAATTAGTGGAAAATAAGAACTATAAAACGAAGTGCTAAAATGTGGTACAGATGGAAAGTACTAGAAGCAGTCAGAGAAGGAAGAAGGAACCCTGGGTAATTATATATTCTTCAATGGGTACTTAAAATAAATAATAAGAATAAATCTCTGCGACCCCAAAAATTGGCATACACATATAATAATCCAGAGTTAACTTACCAAGTGGTTGACCTGCAATGATCCTGGCATTTTCTCCTGCCACTGCAGCCCTGGCATGTCGTTCACTCATATATTGTACAAATGCATAACCTTTATGCACCGAGCATCCAACTATTTTTCCATACTTTGCGAAGATGGCTTCTATGTCACCTTTTTTGACAATTGCTGTGTTCAGATTGCCAATGAAAACACGGGAATTGATGGATTTGGGATCATTCTTATTAGTGACGTTGCTGGTCTGTGTTTTGCCAGTCATGGTTGTCTCACGTTGTTTTAACCCTTAAGTAAAGAAAAGAATAAATGATTCATATTGATTTTGTGGCATATTTACCAATTGTTCAAAATGGAGAGGCAGCTTGGCATTTTGGCTCGAGAGCTATCCTTAAGGTCAGAAATGGTTGTTTTCGTTCCCATTCCTGACATCTATTATTCATGTAATTCTGGGTAAGTCACTTCCCAGTGTTTCAAGCAACTTTAAATCCCAATTAAGTGCATTTATATATATATATATATATATGTATATATACATTAAATATATATAGATAGATGAATAAAATTATATAAAATCTATAAATCAATTTTAACTTTGTGTGTTCTATGGAAATACATTTTAAAAAAAGATTTCTAATTTAATTCTCCAAAATTTAGATGTAGATATTGACTTTAAACAAACATGGATTTAGATTCAAATATTTTAAAACTTTTAAAGATTGAATTCATTCAATAGATTCAGTCTGAGAATGAGTTATTTTCTTCTACAGATAAAATAACAACACAAGTTAAAATAAAAACAAGACCTTAAGAGTGACATTTTTTTCATTTATAAGTCTTAGTGGAAATTGCATTATCTATAATGCTAATAATAATTGTTTTATATGTAGGACAGATTTTAAGAAACAGTTATTAATTGAACCAATGATCCAAATGATCCAAAACTTTACTAGATACTATCTTTAATATCAAGAAGCTTACAGTTTATTTTGAAAGTAGTGGGAAGTTTTAAAAAGATCAATTAAGATGGTTAACTCAATTTTAAAGAAAAATGAAAATATAAAACTATTGAATTATTAACAAAGGTATTTCTTAAAAAATGTTGAGGTATGTAAAATTATTTTAACAGAGTCAACCACATATGAAAACTTAAAAATATATCTAGTAGTTATTTATGAATAGGAATTTAGTATACATTGTATTGCAGCTGGGTGGTAAGGTGAATAGATTGATGACCTAGTTAGGAAGATGCATCTTCCTGAGTTAAAATTTAGCCTGAGACACTTAACTTTGTGACCCTGGAGAAGTCACTTAACCTATTCATCTCAGTTTCCTCCTCTGTAAAATGAGATAAAGAAGGAAATGGAAAACCACTCCAATTTCTTTGCTAAGAATGGGATCAGGAGGAGTCAAACAAGACTGAAATGACAACAACAACAATAATAAAGCAATATGCTATTAACTAGTTTATTTATCCAGTCAGTTAATAACTATAACATAATTTTGGATTTTTTATATTTTGTGGATCCATAGTTTATCAATATGTGTACTCCCTACACCAATGCAGATTATAAAACTAATGTATAATATTCTTCATTTTTTTATTTCTATAAATTCTCCATGAAGGATATTTTAATGTTCTGATTTTCCTATCATTCTTTTAGTAGCTGAAATGTGTCAGTGCCATCATTTATACAAATCTGAAGTAAAGTAATTCTCTATGTGATGTTATATGAGTAAAAATCAGGGGAAACTATAATTTTGAAAAAAAAAATTCAAGTCATCCAAAAGGTAGTGAAAAGTCACAGAATAGATGGAAATAGCCTACAATATGTTTCATAAGATGGCTTGTGAATATATTAATGAAGAAGACATTCTCAATGGGAAAAGAATAAGTGGATCAGTCCTGTAGGAAGAAGCAGGGACCAGAAATGGAAAATGTGGGAACTATACTGGATCATCAGGATATCAAGTATGTGGTGTCACTTACAATTAGTTAAACAGATGTACTTATGGATGGGGATGAACTATAAGAATCTATTTTACATTTTCCATACATCATTTTCACTGTTTGATTTTATTAGGTCATGCCAATCTCTGGTCACCTACCTCTATAATGTTTTGAAAATAATCTCCTACTGAAATTTAATAGTATTTTTATTTCCATCTCTCTTTTCTAGGCAAAGAAAATGAATGCTATTTGATTTTACCTTTTGACTTATGCAAGACTATGACTTTTGCTCATCAATTAAACTTTTCTAAAGCTGGAAATTTAGTCATTAAAAATTTCTTTAAAGAGTTTGGATTAGGGTTTTAAAAATTTCTTATTCTCATATTTTTCTTTATATTTATTTTTATCTTTATTCTAGCCTATTAATGATATGACAGAACAAATAGCTGATTTTGAAAAGTCTAGTGTCAGTACAATTATAAGAATATTAAACTTTGAGGCACAAGAAACTAAGTTCAAATGCAAGGTCTACTCTTATTATCTGTGTGACTTAGGGCAAGTAAAAACTTTAGGGTATCTGTTTCTTCATAAGAAACTGGATAAAATGACTTCTAAGGTCTAAATCCAACATTAAAAAGATCTTTTAGGTCTACATCTATGATCTCCTAGCCAATAATTTCCTGTTTGTTAATATTTGTTTTGTGTTGTGTGCATGTGTATGTGTGTGTGTATGTGTGTACAATATTTAGTAATTTTCAAATTCTTTACAATTTACCTTTTAAAAGAAGATTTTAAATTTATTTAAAACAAAAGAAAAGAAAAAAAAACAGAAAAAAACAAAAGATTTTCATGTGCACAACAGAACATGAGAGGATTTAAAATATGAAGAAATAAATTTTTATTTCAAGAAAACCTATAGAATAAATAGTACACATTGAATTCAAACTGTCCATTTTTTCTTTGTTTCTTTGTAGGTTTTCTTTTGTTCTCTGCTGTGCACATCTTACTTTATTCTTTTTTTTTCTCTTTCCTCTGCCCCCTGACCTTCCCCAAGAAGGTTACAATTAAGCATGAATATATTTATATATACACATACATATACATATAAATACATGCTTCTAGATATAATCAAACATGTATAATTCATATAATTTATGTAAGGCTTTACTATGCTTATTTGTCCTTTGTTTCTCTGAATGTAGATAGCATCATCCTTCATATATTCAAGTCTTTCCATAATTTTCTAAATCCATCAACTCATAATTTTCTATACCATAGCAATATTCCAATATTATATTAGATAGTTATTTTAAGGAGTCAAAAACAATATGGATTAATATAGCTTTCCCTATTTGTCCCTTTTGATTAAAATAATTTTAGCTCTAACTTTGAAATAAATTATAATTACCCCTGCTTTTATTTGTAAAAAAAATTCTACTCTTGATCATTATTATTATTTTTGCAATGTATTTCTTATTTCCTACCCGTGCTGACTCCTCTGCTTCACTTCTACTCCCTACCTTGCCTTGGTTTTACTTAACCTACCCTTCTTTGCTCCTTTCCTTATCCTATCTTCCAACCCTTCCCCGCCTTTATCACATTCTTGTTAATCTACACACTCTTCTATACTACTCAAATTTAGAAGACTTCTAGATATATAGATAGATAGATATAGATTTAGATATTATTCTCTCTCAATGTGGGTAGGATTCCAGAACTACCAGCTCTCCTCTCCTATATAATTCCTGTGTCAATTTTTGCTCTTGCATCTTATTCATATAAGATGATCACTCTTTTTAGGTTTTCCTACATGGTGTTGCTTTTTAGGATCACATCATACTCTGCTCTACCTCAATCTTTCTTTTGAACTACACAATTCCTAATGACCATCTTAGATATATAGCTTATATTTCCATGTATAAAATGTAGACAGTTTGTTCCTACTGAATCCCTTGAAATTAGTCTTTGATCTTTACCTTGTATTTTTCTTTGATCTTATATATTAAATTTTCTATTGATATTTCCTATTAAGTTCAAGTCTTTTTGCAACAAAGTTCTGAAAGTCCAGCAATTCATTGAATATCCATTTTCCCTCATCAGAATTATGCTCACCTTTGCTAGGCATATTTTGTCCACATACCTAGTTCTTTTGCTATTTGATATATCATATTCCAAAACCTAAGGTCTTTTAATGTAACTGCTGCTAGATCTTCTGTGATTCTATTGCAGCTCCATTATATTTAAATTGCTTTTTTTTCTTGTTGCTCATAATAATTTCTCATTGATCTAGGGGGAGGTGGTGGTCAGAATTTGGATAATGTTCCTATGGGTTTTACTCTGAGGATCTCTTTCAGGTGGTAATCAATGGATTTCTTTTTTCTACTTCTACTTTCCCCTTTTGTTCTAACATTTCAGTACAATTTTCTTTAGCTATGTCTTGTATTACTATATCAAGATTCTTATTTTTATCATACCTTTCAAGAAGTCTGATTATTTTTATGTTTTATTTCTTTTCTTGATCTTTTCTCCTGATCAATTATTTTTCTTGTGAGATGTTTCACACTCTCTTCTATTTATCTATTCTCTATATTTTTTTGATTATTTTTTAGTCTCATAAATTTCCTGGTTTCCCCTTGCCTAAGGATAGCTTTCAAGCAGTCATTGTCTACCTTAAGATTCTGGATCTCTTTTTTTAGTTGGTTTAATCTTGTTTTTCTTGTATAGTCATTATTATTTTTTGTTTTTTCCCCTCCTCTCACATTAGATTTTTAAAGCCTTTTTAAAGTTCTTCTTTGAATTCTATGTTGGGCAGGTGAATACTTAACATTACTCTTTGGAGTAAGAAAGTCTTATTTTGCTTCAGCATCTTCTGCTGAAGATGAACCCCGGTCCTGATAACCCCAATAGTAATTTGTCCTTCTTCAGTTCTCCCCTTCCCTGGAACCCCAAACTAAGAACTTGGCCCTCCTATAAGTATCCATAGCCAGCACCATTTTGGGCCCCCTTTTTCTGCACTCCCTGAGCATGTGCTGGTTCCTTCTGACCCAGGGTTGTATGTCAGTAGCACAGCTGGTCTGAGCACAGCTTTTTTATCAGCACAAGTTCCCTCAATCTTCCCTAACTCAGACATCCAGTTACCCTAACTGTCTGGGAGGTAAAAATTCCTGTGGCTACGGCCAAGGCTATCTCCAACACAACCAGGCCCAGGGCTTGCTGCTTCTTGTTTCAGCAAAATTATCTTGGAGGCATTTATGCTTCACATGGACCAAACTTCTGTCCTGGTATCTTTCTTTGGATCTTCCCCCCTCATCCCTGGAAGATCACTATTCTGCCACAACTCTTACATGTTTTTATCTCTCTATGTTCTCCCTCAGGCACTATTGTATTTTGATTGTGGGGGAAATCTGAAGAGCTGGGAATTTTTTAACTTACTCCTGCAACTTCTCAGAATCCACTTCTTGAGAAAGTATTTCTTATATGGGAATATGAAGGTTTGATATAGGTTGTAGACTTTTGTCAATTTTATTTCTTTCTTTCATAAATGAATTATGTTTTGCAAAATAGTTTTCAATTTTTTGTGGTCAATTTTTTTGCATCTCAATTATCATATATCAAGGTATAGATGATTTACTTTGGAGAATCTTGCCCTTTCCTTCATAAAGTTTCTCTCATTTTTTTTTCTTCTGTAATAAATTTTGAAATATTAGCCACAATTATCTTTTGAATGATCTATTCACTTAACCTCACTATATGGGTATTGCTAAAGCAAAACATTCGAATATTCCCCAAAATTATGTTTTGTGTTTCCTTTTGACACAATGAAACCAACAATTTCAACTCCTATACAAGCTTCTTGTAGGAGAATCTTTGAAATATGCTTACATTTAGCTACAACATTTTTTGTATCTTCTGGCTAGAATTATAGTAAGAAACTCCACCTGTATATTCTTCAGTTTCTATTCCTTTGGCATTTTGTCAAATCTCTGATAACTGAACAAATACTTCATAATGAGTATCAGCAGTTATTCTAGGAACTATGTTATTCATACTATTCCCCCCTCCCTTTCCTGTCACTTTATTTTAAAACCTACCCCCTGCACAAAGTGATTAACCAAGAGTCAAGATGATTTTTCTATTATGATTAATTTATTACTTGCCAAAGTTAAAGATTTTTTTAACTTTGTATAAAACACATTATTTTTATTGCTCCTTTATCCAAAGAGTATGTTTTACATATGTTAAATTGCACTTATTTCAGTGAGTATTTATATAAGTACACATACACAAAAATGTTCTGATGTGCTAAGTCCTTAATAATGAGAGTTAGGCAAATAATATACTGCATCTTAACAGATGTATCAATAAGGGCACATTTGATTAACTGCTGATCATCAAAAAACAACAAATTAGTGATAGGCTGCCATTTACATATTCTATATCTATTCTAAAAATTAAGAGCTGAAATATTTTATTTTAAAATTCAATTAATGAGTACAGTACACTTATATTATGTAATTAGTAAATTAATTTCAGCCTTGTAAACTAAATAAAGATATACTTGAAACTTCACTTTCTTGGCATTTAGACCAGTTGCCACTTAAACAAAGATCAATTGGACAGCTCAAAATATTTTAAACTAAGTGCCTCTAATGACTACTGGGATTATTCCACTTTACTAATAATGAAGTATAGATATAACAAGCATATCCTATTACTTAAGATCAATTGCATTAGTTTATGTAACAATCAGAAATATAATAGCTTTAAAGGCAATAATTATGCTGATGCCATTTTTTTTTTTGCAAACTAATTACCTATAAGATGCTATCAGGAGGGTTTTAAAGGAGACAGACTAGTTAAAAGAAAAAAGCTTTTATTTAAAGCCATATTCAATTCCCAAGATGAAAATGAATAATGATTCAAAATGAACCGAACAACAAAGATGTTGAAATTTCATAGCTTTCAATCAAACTTCTGCTACTGTATATAAATCTAGTATCTCTTCCATACATGTATAAGGGGAAAAGGTCACTTTTTTTGACTATACAGTTGTCTACTTCACAAGAATTACTGCTATAACTAGAAGTGATTGCTTTGTCATCAGACAAGTCAAAAATTAATAACGGATATGAAACAATTCAGAGTCATATGTTCCCTAGAGCCATGACTATTGTGTAAATACTTCGAAGGATAATGTAATGACATTTCCAAGACATGAAAATACTCCATTAAGTAACAGAATTGTCAGTGAAACATTGAACTTTTCAAAATATAAAAACAATAGACTTGTTTTACTAGGTCAAATTCACAGTCAACATAGCATAATAATCTCTCTTTGATACTGTCATCAAGTGAAATTATTATAAAGAAGTATAATTACTTTGTTCAATACAATTTTTGTCTTTCATTGAGTTTATCCACTCTATTAGTATAAACTGTTGCCTCTCTATGGATGAGTCCTAGCACTTGATCTTGTTCCTAGATTCTCATGCTTTATTTCTATCTACTGGGTATAACAACATCACTTCATGTTTACAACCAAATGTATCACTTGACCACAAAATTGGCTACTCCTGATATCCTTATTTATATCAAGTAACTGTGGTTCCGGTATATAAAAAATCCACTAGCTTTTCTTGACTTATCCTTTAAAATATCTCTTGTTTCTGCTTCTTTTTATTTTCTAAAAATTTACCTTTTTAATATTGTGAATCTGACAAACACAAACAAATAGATATTACTTTGTACAAAGAACAAAGAAAAGGAAATCTATTTTAAAAACTATGAATCTCTATTCTGTATAAGTCATCTTCTTTAATTCCATTGTCATTACTCTGATTTAGGTATTATGAATGTAGATCTGAATTACATCCATGGTTTTCTAATTAATAACTACTTTACCTTGCTCACAAATTCAACCTGTATACTTAACCACAAATTAATCTTCACAAAACACTAATTTTCTCATTTAATCCTTCTATTTAAAAACTTTTGATTTTAAAATGTGATTAATCCCAAATGTCATAGTCTGGATACTCATGTCTACACAGCATGTGTTAATTTATCTTCCAAATTCCATGCTCATTATTTGTTTACATAAGCTTCTGAAATCAATGCTTCTGAATAAGATATGCATGTTCACTTTCCTCATTCCATTTTCCACATGTGAAACATTTTGCTCCTTCTCGACTAAACTCTATCCATTATGGAAGGATCAACTCAATACATATTTGCTTGGGTAAATCTCCCCCAAATCCCCCAGCTCTTCATATAGCACTTATTTTATTAATAATTTGATACCTATCTTACTCCAATATGCCAAATGTATTTTCATTCTCACAGATTCAATCCTTTTTCCCCCATAATGCAGATCAAAATTCATTCACACTTATCCATCCAGGAATTCTTATCAATGTCTTCTCAGAACTTTGACCAAAAAAAAGCTTACCCAATATGTGGGAGGTTTTCCTCATCTCAAACTCAAGAAAATAGAAATATTAGTGGAGCACATGTGCAGTCCCCAAGATCCCTAATCTCTCTCACCTCAGTCATTGACTTTTGTGAAATTAAAACAATCTTTTCAAGCCATAAAAAAGAAATTTATATAGAACCCATCTTTCCTGAAGCTGTTAGAGGAAAGAATGATTTTATTATAATGTGCTATATAATATTTAAAGATCTATAGTCTTTTAAAAAATTCATATTCAGCAGTAATTTGTATTAAAAGTGTTATTTTTATATAAAATTTACAGAAGTCAAAGTCTTTGTACTATTATTAGGGAAAGGGAAGCAATAATTTAGGTGACTGTTCATTTTTATAGATATTACTCATCTAAAATTCAAACCATATTATAGAGTCTAATTTCTCCATCTGAATTAGTAGTCCTATTTTCAAGATAAAATTGGAAATATTTTTTCTCAGAATTCAAAAACTATGACAAACTGTAAATATAAAGTATTAATATTGTAAAATATGAGCTTGGCAAATTTTCTTTTTAAAAATTATAAAACATATCCTTATATGGAAAGATATGTTCAACTCTTGAGATCTATTCCTTTCTTATGGGTATAATTAGAAGGTGCAGGTATAATTTGATTTTATTGTAATGATTTAAAAAAAACTAGAGGAGGAAAGATGATTTTACTGGAAGAAAAGGAAAATGGAGTTAAAATGGGGCAAATTACATCTCATGAGGAGTTAAAAAAGACCTATTGCAATTGAGGGAAAGAAGAAAGGGGGATAAGCATTGTGTGAATCTTACTCTCATCAGATTTTGATCAAAGAGAGAATATCAGACACGTTTAGCTTCACAAAGAAGCTTGTTTCACCCTATAGGGAAGTAGGAGGGAAAGGGGGAAAAGAAGGAGAAAGACAAATAGAAGGGAGAACAGAAGTAGAAGGGGAAAGGTATAAGAAATGGAAAGGGACTGCAAAAGTGGAGGGCTGTTTGAGGAAGGAGGTGATCAATGACAAAATACTGGGAAGGAGGCAGCTAGGTGGCACAGTGGATAGAGCACCAGCCCTGAAGTCAAAAGAATCTCAGTTCAAATTTGATCTCAGACACTTAACACTTCCTAGCTGTGTGAGTGTGAGAGTGCAGGTATAATTTGATTTTATTATGATAATATGAAAAACTAGATTTGGAAAGGGATTGTATTAGAAAAAGAGGAGAGGAGGTAAAATAAGGGAAATGACATCTCACAAAGAGGCAAAGAAGACATATTGTAATTGAGGGAAAGAAGAGAGGGGGATAAGCATTATGTGAATCTTACTGTCATATTTGGCTCAAAAGAGATTATCATACATATTTGGTTTCACAGAGAAAGTTGTCTCCCCTTATAGGTGGGAAGGGGAAGGGGAAAAAAAGGGAAAGACTAACAGAAGGAAAAACAAAAGTATTAGGGGAAAGGTGTAAGAAGGGGGAGGGGTTTTAAAGGGGTAGTGCTGTTTGAGAGAGGTTGTCATCAGAAACAAAATACTGGGAGGGAAGGGGGAAAGGAAAGAGAAAAGCATAATTTAGGGTAAATAAAATGGCAGGAAATACAGAATTAATTATTTTAATTGTGAATGTGAATGGGATAAAATCTCCCATAAAATGGAAGAGAATAGCAGACTAGATTAAAAGCCAGAATCTTACATTATGTTGTTTAAGAAAAAAAAAAACACATTTAATGCAGAGTGATACATACAGAGTGAAGGTAAAGGGCTGGAGCAGAATCTATTATGCTTCAGGTGAAGTAAAAGAAAAAAAAAGCAGGGGTAGAAATTCTGATCTCAAATCAAATAAAAGCAAAGATAGATCTAATTAAAAGAGATAAGGAAGGAAACTACATTTTACTGAAGGGTACCATAGATAATGAAGCAATATCATTACTAAACATATATGCACCAGGTGGCATAGCATCCAAATTCCAAGAGGAGAAGTTAAGAGAGATGTAAGAAGAAACAGATAGCAAAACTACACTAGAGGGAGATCTCAACTTTGCTCTCTTGGAACCAGGTAAATTGAACCACAAAATAAATAAGAAAAGTTATAATAAATATTGGCAGTTATGTGGGAAAACTGCTTTACATTCTTGGTGGAATTGTGAACTGATCCAAGCATTCTTCAGAGCAATTTGGAATTATGCCCAAAGAACTACAAAACTGTGCTGCATGTTACTTCTGGATCTGTATCTCAAAGAGATCATAAAAAGGGGGAATGACCCATATGTGCAAAAATGTTTGTAGCATCCCTTTTGGTAGTGACAAGGAACTAGAAATTTAGTGGATGCCCCTCAGTTAGGGAATGGCTGAATAAGTTATATTATGAATACAATGGAATATTATTGTTCTGTAAGAATTGATGAGCTGGTTGATTTCAGAAATGCCTGGAAAGACTTATTTGAACTGATGCTAAGTGAAGTAAGCAGAAACAAGAGAATAATTAGATTATGTGATGTTCAACTATGATAGAGTTATTTTCTTAGAAATGAAATGATTCAAGGCAATCCTAATAGACTTGTGATTAAAAAAAACAGCTGCATCTAGAGAGAAAAGTATAGAGACTGAATGTGGATCAAAGTATAGTATTTTCATCTTTTTTTACCTAATTTTTCTTGTGTAGCATGACGAATATAGAAATATGTTTAAAAGAAATGCATATGTTTAAGCAATAGTGGATTGCTTGCTGTTCCCCCAGGGGAAAGGGGGAAGGGAGAAGGTAGGAAAAAATATGAATGAAAGTTTTGCAAAAGTGAATGTTGCAAATTATCTTTGCATGTGTTTGGAAAAATAAAAAGCTATATATTAAAAAAAATTCCTTAATCTCCCTAGTAAGCAGTTATCTCTTCATCCTCAAATTTTTCACAGCAACCTTTTTATCAACCTTTACAACTATCAGATTCTAATTTATATTAAACGTATTTATACTCATTGACAGAAAGCTTGAAATAATGATTTTTCTGTTTTGGATAAGCAGTATAAAATAAGCTTTGAGGTCAACTGTATTGAGGAAATTCCATGTTGAAGAAATACAAGACTGTGGAGAAGCTATAAAAGAAGAATGCTTGAAGGAAAAGAGTGGTGCAGGAAAGTTGTTTAGTCACTTTGGGGAAGAAATAGTCACTTGGCTCTCTTTCCATATTTACTATTTGGTCTTATTAACTCAAACAAGATAAGGAAACATTTTAGGTTAATTAGTTGAATAAGTCCAGAAGATAAATTTTATATAGCAACTACTGCACCACACCTCCACGATACACTCAACTTGTTTTCACGGAAAATTCAAAAATATCTTGCCTCAGACACTTTCTAGTTTGTGACTCTGAACAAATTATCTCCTTTGGAACTATATAATGCATGCATTGAATTCAACTCCCTTTAAAATCATTTCAACCTCAAAAATTATCATCTTATAAACTGGGGAAACTGGGAGAAAACTGGTGGTTTATAAACTAAGTATCCTCAGATCTAAGTTATGTGAGAAACATCTCAATAATTCCATTGTTTGAATGCCCCTGTTCAAGTCCACACCTGGATAGACTAAGAAGTATTTCTACCACCACAGATTTAAAATAATGTTTTAGTCACACATAACTGAACTGGTTGCAAAAATTACTCTGAGACCCATATCAAGAGAAAAGTAATAGGTTACATGGTACTTTATGGAATGACTACTGCTTGACCAAGCAATTTTCCAGAGGAAATATGTATCTTTCATATGAAATAAAATTGAGCATGCAAGATATATACTGCAACTGGAGGTCTTCTGAGTGTCACAGACAACTTTTTTTATCAGTACAATTTTGGGATTATATTTAATTTGGAATGATAACAGATTTCCCAAAATTAAGTAAGGATTATTTACAGATTGTGAACCATTATTGTTATTTCCATTTCATTCCAATATTATCCATTATTAGATGCCAGAAATACAGAAACACTGTATAGACTACTTTAAAAAAATTTCTCTCGAGTAAGTAGCTAGGGTATTCCAAATATTTTGCTGTTGAGAAATAATATCTTTATGCCCCTTTAAGTCAGGCATTTATCCAACAGGAAAATTTCAATAGGTAAAAATATTTATTCCTATAGGAGAAATTCACTCATTCCTATTTAGCAGACTCATTCTATCCTTGGCTTCTTTGTTAAAGCTGTCATTTACAACTATTCCCTAAGGAGTGAAACTCAATACGACTAACTGATTTCATATAGGCTATTGCACTGCCTGCAGAGATGAACAAATTTCAACCATTGTTGATGTGGCTTTTTAATAATGACCCAAGAATACAAGGTCTTAAATCCAAGCCCAATCCCCTGAGAAATCCTGTACAACTCTAAAAGAAAGCCATACTGGACTGTTTTCAATAATCTGTAAGCTTTGAGAGGACAAATGTAGCTTCAATGATACTGAGAAATAAATGCATATAGAAATAGATTTCTGCTTGGGGGGCCATTTAGTGTTGCTTGCCAACTGACTGATTTGGAATTTTCTTGACAGAATTATGTAGTATACATAAAGTATTGCCAACATTCTTTGAGATTTTAAAAAGTATTTTACTTGCAATCAGCTGATTCTGAAAATTAAGGAATAATAATTTAATTACCAAAAGCATTAAAGGTAAAAAATAAAAGATGTGGTATAGAGATTCATTTTAAATTACATTAGGCTGAAAAATCAACTCCTAAAGGCAGGGCAATATCATGAAGTAGAACAAGGTTAATGGATTTTGAGTCAGGATTTTGAGTCACTGAAATCAGGGACTAACTAATTAGGTGATTCAGGTTCCTCTGTGTGCCTCATTTTTCCCCTTTGTAAAATGAAGGGGCTGGACCAAATGATCTTGATTGATCTTTTCCCCAGATCTCTAATTTTTTTTTATTTCTTGTTGCTTTGGGAATAGTAATCAAATTAATACTACCATTTTTTTTGCTGTGAAAGTGCATGCCATGATTGCCATGTGGCTTTATTAGCTATCCTTGTTACAACCCAAATCAAAATATACATCACTGACTACCCCCCACCATATGGTTTTCTCACCCAAATGAATATAAACTCACTGAGGACAAAAACTATCTTAGTTTTTAAATCTGTATCTCTATTATTGAGTATGGTGCTTGACATATAATAAACATACAAAAATCATATTCATTTACTCATTTCTTAGGGCTTTAAAATTGTGATCCTTATGCAGTCAGTACTATGGACTATTATTTCAGAATCAGGCCACTATGTTACGCAGGACACTGAATTAATGAACCCTAGGAGAAGCTGCTATTATTTTAACAACCTAAGAGATAGATGTTATGATAATTTTACAGATGAGGAAAATGAGGCAGACAGAAGTTAAGTGGTTTGACCAGAATCACAAAGCTAGTATCTAGTATCTAGGTTTTGAACTCAAGTCTTCCTTCTCTAGGTTTGGTGTTAAATACACTGTGCCATCTAATTTCCTAAAGGAAAAAAGCCATCAGAACCTACAAAGACATCAAGAAAGTTAAGGAATGAGAATGGCCCTCAGATTTGCCAACTAAAATATCAACAATACCTTTAGAAAGAGCAGTTTTAGTGGAGTGATAAGTTCAGATGACAGAAAGCAAAGGATTGAGATGTGTGTGAGGTAAGATTTGGAGACCATAATATTACATATACTAAGTGCTTAATAAATGCTCCATGACTTGATGACTTTTCTAGGAGTCTGGTTGTGATCCAAATGCAGGCCATTTGCTTTTATGTTCAGTAGGCAGCTTTCAGAACATTCTGTTGGATTCTAAAGGTGTAGGCAGCTCCCTGAACAAGATGGTGATTACTACTGAGGGCTAGTCCCTCTGGAGAGCCATTAACATTCTAACAGATGGTTTCACTAAAATGTATATTATATTAAAATGCATTGTTTTATGAAACCTCAGAGGTATCACATAACACTACAAATAATGCTTGTTAAATTTACAGGAGGTAAGAGGCTATCAAGATTCTCTTAAGACTGTTCTGGCTCCTAAGCTGTCACTAAACCTTCAACTTGGATAGTAGTTATACTTTGATTTTTATTTGCAAGCCTTCCCAAAGCTGTCTATAATTCCTAAACTACTAATGCTTTCCATTCTCAGATAGACTTCTATCTAGATTGCATATGTCTTGTATATGTCTATTTATTTGTCTTCTTTGTTAAAATATAAGCTTTTTGAGGTTAATGTCTTTCAGTACTTCTCATAGTGCCTAAAGATAGTAATTAATAATGCTTGCTGAATAACTACTGACCAACTCGCCCATATTTAATTTCATTACAAACATTTCAACTAAACAACAGAAAAATGATGCTACTTATAGAACTTATACAATCAGAAAGGGTGGATAAAGTGTTGCTCCTGGAATCAGGAACACCCATCATCATGAACAAATCTGGCTTGAGACATTTTTTTAGCTATGTGGCTTTAGACAAGACACTTAACTCTATTTGCCTCAGTTTCCTCATTTGTAGAAGGAAATGGCAAATCATATCAGTGTCTTTGTCAAGAAAATACCAAATGGGGTCACAAAGAATCTTTAAACAATTGAAAATGACAATAACAGAGATGCTATTTCTCCTCCACATAAAAGAGAGAGCAACTCTGTTAAACCTTTCTAATCATTCATTCCCACCCGTTTAATTTATCTTAAATAGTGGTCTCTGCAGTCTTTGACTCATGTGAAAGTCTTTCCATATTATCTAACATATTATATTAAAATAATTAAATCCATCATAAATACATCATAACATATTTTGTAACATATATTCAGTTACAAAACACTGAACAATACTCTTTTAAATGTAGTTCATACAAATTCTAGTTAAAGTCTTTCTATTACAAATAGCAGTTGTTAGTTTTCTTAAGAGCCATAATATATAACTTCTATTCTGTGCACCTGTTCTTCCTCCAAAATATATTATTCCCTACGGGTAATGGTTCTTTAAGCAGTACAAGATGGTATATTTAGAACTAGCAAACAGCTTTTAAGCATATGTGCTCAAAGGCTCTATGTATTAAGATATGACAAATATACTACAAAATGATGCCATTCACCAAGACTACCATCTTTTCATAGAGATGTTACTAAAAACAATTTTCTTTACTCTTAATTTCAATATATCAATGCCTTTATATCAAATGAGCATGACTGGCCCTTCCACCAATATAGTCCACAACTCAACCACATTAGCTTATCCTGTACAAATCTTTTCCATGATCTAGATTATATACAAGTATGATGAAAATTCCTAGCTTAAGTTACTTAAACAAAATAAAGAATTCTTGCCCCAGAGAATTCCACAGCCTTTTATATATGTCTGTTAACTAGAGGGATTTTCTAGGTGTCTGTTTTTGATAGGAATTATATCTCTAAACTAATTTATACTTTTGGACCAAGGGAAAAATGAATAATTGTATAGAAAATATACTAACAACCATGGTTTAAAGACTAACCATTGCTACTTAGAAATGCAGTCTATAGAATGGTGCTAGTAAATGAAATCTATAGATTTAATGAAATATTGACAAAGGCAAGTATTTATTAATTATTATTGATATTAATTTATTATTAATAAGAATTTATATTTTTGCACTTATAGTATGCCTATAATTTAAATGTCACCAAATGTGAAATATGTGAAAGTACTGTATTTGAAATTGTCATATAAATGCATTGGTTTTTATAAATAATCACACAATAGACAGCAATATTTACCATAAGAAAACATGATCTGAATTCTATATTAATATCAGTAGTAGTTAGTATTTTAAAGAACTCCAATGAAAATAAAATCATATTGTGTCATGATAATGTAGCACTCTCATCTCTTTCTAAGAAGGAGGCGCAGAGCACCTAGAACATCAACAATAATGACAAAATTAACATAGTTCATTTCTAAATATTAATTAAATACATCTGAGGTACATATTTCTTAAATAAAATTTCTTAAATGAAACAAACTAAAAATTCCATCTTATACATATTTATCTTGTATTGGCATGATGTCAATAGTTCATGAGTGAAATTCAATATCCATGTATTCATTAATGGCATATTAAAATTATTTCCTTTCAAGTAAAACTCTACCAGAATAAGATGCAACAAAGTATCAAGTAATCAGGGTTTAAAGTCATTCTATATCTGTCATAGAACGGTAATCTTACTAAATATATCTTTTTTGAATTATTCAATTGATGTTAAATTATTTTTATGACATACTTTTTATTTCTCAAAGAAGTATTCATTAGAAATAGCAAAATCTCCCCCAACATTTGATAGCTGAGTTCAATTGTCTGTTCTTTCTATCTAAACTAGGATGCTACCTGGATGTAAAGAGTGGAGATGAATTGATTCCTCAGACATTTAAGGAAGGTCTCAAAAATATTTTCAGCATTTACCCTGATTTATTACTACCACATGCATGGGTAAAAGTATATGAGTGATGTCCTATTCTTCCTGAGCTACAGAACTCACATAATCATGAGATTCCTTATAAGTAAAAGTGCTGCTATTAATAGCATAGTGGACAGAGTCCAGATAATTTGTTCTTCCCAGAATGATCTGAATTCAAGTCTCACCTCAAATATTTATTAACTGTGTAAATCTGGTCATGTCGCTTTAACTCTCAGACTCAATTTCCACATCGGTAAAAAATACATAATAATGTCTGCCTTACAAATGAGGATCATATAAGTTAATATATGTAAAGAATTTTGGAAACCTTAAAGAGCTACATAAATATGTTTATCATTACACTTCATTCTACTCACACCTACTAGACCCACCAAAACTTCTTCCTTTGGTTCCCACAAAGCAACGTGATGACCAGGCTCTCATTCCATACATTACAGGATCTAAAGTCTTCCATACTTAAAGAGAATGCCTGCTATTTGAGGGAGATAAATTCTAATACTGAGACAATGACCCTACTCCTAATTGGTGAAATCTGCTAGTATATCATTGTGTGAATTGAAGTCAACCTGTACCTCTCATCTTGTCATGCTTTAAAAATCACTAGATTACACTTCATTCTTTTTAGTGACATATTTTATGGAATATAGGAATATGATAACCTCCTATTGTTCACTATGGGAAGAGAAGGAGCCTAAATTACCAGGTCAAGTTCAACTCTTTCCTCCCTCTTACTATAAAAAAGTTAAACTACAATGGTAACAATAGGAAAACAAAACCTGTGATGTGACATCAAAGCAATTTTCAAATAAAATTAAGTACCTAAATCAATTTTAGTTTATTTTCTTAATTAAGTTCTTATAACTTTTTTTAAAAAGATTTATAGAATTCTAAATTCTAAAAATTACTCTATTTTTCTAAAAGGATGAAAAAAAGAAAAAACTTGTTGCTTAAGAGTATGTAACCATCAAATACATTCTGGGACAAAAAATATGTGATTTATTTGCATGATAGGAAATATTTATACATTTCAATAATTTTGAGCCAGAAAAAATGGGTATAAACCTATTCTAAAAAGAAAAACCAAACCTTTGTTAAGGATACTATAAGTATCAGCAAGGAAGATCAATTAGAACATTTGTCTGTGTCTTCTTGAGTCAGTTTAATCATTTGTTTGAATTAAATAATTTTTCCTTCATTAGAGTCATTAATGTTTGCCATTAAATTGAAAATGTTTGAAGTTCACTAGTATAATAAAAATTCATAGTCTTATATTTAACAATAGAGAAAGAACCTGAGTTAACATTTTCATAGAGTAATGCTTTTGATGAAGGCCAAGGGCTTTAATAGTACAAAACATAATTAATAACAGAATCTTTAATTTATTAATTTACTAATGGCTTCTATGTTCTTAATGGTTCTCTTTTTTTTTAGGAAAAAAATAGCTATAGCTAACATGAACTAAAAAACAACAACAAAAAAAAGCTGCCTTTTTAGATTCTGTACACATATATATCAGGAGAAAGAGATAATTCCCCTCCCCCCAAAATTCAGAAATTAAGTAGTAAATAACAGATGATGATGATAATGACAAAGATGGCTGTGATAATTCAGCAACTGGCATTACTGAATAGTATATATATATATATATATATATGTGTGTGTGTGTGTGTGTGTGTGTGTGTGTGTGTGTGTATATATATATATATATATATATATATCAGCATAACAGTGACCTTAGACTAAGAAAGACTTGAATTCAAATCCTACCATGTGTGTGATTACATGTGTGATCCTGGAAAAATCACAGAATCTCTCTGTGGTACAAAGTAACTACCAATACTATAAGAAAAATGCAAAACTGCTGATCTATACCACCATTGGGAGTTTCCACAGGCAGAAATTCTGACATAAAAAAATTGCAGGACCAAGCAAACAAATAAAGGAACAAATAAATAAGAAGAAATATATTAGCCTGGGAACTTAATCACTATTTATGACATAGCTTCTATGGGAAAATGTATTATGTGTTCCAAATAATTGTGTCATAAATGTACTTTTAGAAATATTATATCAGAGGAAAATCTCCAAAAAAGATATGCTAATATTCTGAAGGTTTCTTTTTTCTTGTTTATTTAGTGAATGATAAATCACTAGTCACCGTGGAATGGGAGAAAATAACAGATAAAATAAAGCAAAGGGATTATTAATTTTAGTATTTTGCCCACTAACTGATTTATGATAAGGGCTGAAAGGGTGCATAAGTTGCTCTCCTGTAAACAGCTTCCCAGAACTTGGTTTGGAAATAGCAGTATCTATCTGTGATTGAGCCAAAGGATGGGTGGGGGAGGGAATGGTCAATAGGTATCTGTAGTAGTGGTGGCAGAGGAGGGAAGCAAAACCAACTACCAAATAGCTCTATAGCCCTTAGTCCTTATTCCCTTTGTCCTTCACCATAACTGATCCTTAGAGTATCTCTTAGTAATTCCCATGTAACTACAGAACAGAGAAGAAAAGGAAAGCTTTTGAGCAGAAATCCTTGTTTCTACAGCAGGTCACTGTGATTGAAGTCTCATTTTACAAAACTGATACACTATTTTAAAAGTTGAGTTTCAACAATTTTAATAAATGGAACTTTATTTCAAAAATGTTAAGAAACATTACTATTTAATAGAGCTATAAAATACATTTATGAAATTGAGAATGGATTTTTCCCCTCTTGATCTGTTTTGAAATTTGGGACTTTCTCAAAGCAAAACAATTATATAATACAAATTATTGTTTTATCTAATAGGACATAATTAAGGAGATAAAGTAAAAGAGTAATAAGAGTTGGAAAGGATAATGAAATAAGAAATAAAAAGTACTTTGAAATTCTCCCTCTGATTGGATGTATCCTCCCAGAACCTCCATTAATGGAAAGCCCCTACTTGCTAACCATTTCTTCGTTTCTCTTTAGTTTTAATTATGGATTTCTCTTTCATTACCAGTACCTCCATACCTCCCACTCTTTTTTCAGCTTCATCTATCTTTACTTATTAAAAGCTCTTTGAGGGCAAGGTTGCTGGATTATTTATTCTTTTAGTTTAACTGCCAATATTTAGCACAGTATTTAACACATAATAAATTCTTAATAAATACTTATTGGTTGATTGTAGAAGAAAGGACTTTAGGGGTAGGGGCTTTCTAGATTATTTTTAATAATATCATCGTGTTTGAGATTTTTGACAAAAATGTGAGCTGGGGAAAATCTGTGAACAAAATAATATTTATTAGCAAAAGCCTACTGCCTATAATAAATGGCTCAGTGGCTTGCCTTTATTAATGTCAAAGAACCTAAGCAAGAGGACATTTCACTTTTTATACCGTTTAGGGAGTAGAGAACAAAGAACAGAACTGGGTAGATGACATCATGGAATTAAGGGCAACATGATTGGTTGCAAAACTGAGGTATAGAAGAAAATGATCAGTTGGAACTTTGCTAATAGGGGCTAGCAATGATGTTCCCTCTGTTTTTCCTCATGAGACTAAGAAGTCTCAGATTTTTGGATGACAAACCACACATTTTTGAAGGACAGCTTGGTGGAATAAAGCTATTAGGCTCAAATTCTCTTTCTGTTCACACATATTTACCAAGTTTGGCAAAATTCTTTTGAGGCAAGAATAGATAGATTTATAAATTTAACCCATTATAGGCCTGCTGGGTTCTGAACTAAATTCAGTGGGAAAGAATCATGACTTGAGCAGTTTCAGGACAAAATCAATTACTTGTAAATAGGATCAACAAGAAAATGACATAGGATCAATTTTAATCTTCTCAATATAAAGGCTGCACTGGAAAGAGTAATAAAACTTTGTGGTTTTGGCTCAGAGGGCAAAACTAGGAACAATAAATGGAAGGTGCATAGGTATTGATTTGGGCTGATAGACAGAAACATTTCCTACATGATTACAGTTTTCAAAAATCTTGATATATGGTTAGTCTTCCCTCACTAGCAGTCTTCAAGAAGTTTCTGTATGAGTACCTATTATATCTATAATAGAAGTAAGTTCTATTCAGGAATGGTCTTGACTTTATGGCCTTGGAAGTTCTCACAGATAATGTGATTCTTCGGAATGAAGAAAGAAGGGGATATATATCAGGAGATGTTGCAACTAAAGGTAAGCAGAAAAAGAATAGTGATATTTAAAATCATCTGAGAGCAAACACAAGAGAGGTAATTGGCCAATTGTTTTTCAACCTTACTACTGTTGAAAGGAAGTAAGAAGAGTTCCTTGTGGTAAAACAAGAAACAGACCCTCCATAATACCCTGCTTTTGTGATAATTACAATAATTTTTCTACAACAAAAAGATTCTCTCTTATTATTCTATCATTATTTGGTCATTTTACTCTGTCCAACTCTTTGTGACCTCATTTAGGGTTTTCTTGGAAAGACATTAGAGTTGTTTGCCATTTACTTCTCCAAATGATTTTATTAGTTTATGAACTAAATAAATTTACTTATTTAAATTAATTTTAAATTAATCCAGGTAATTTTACAAATAAGGGAACTGAGGCAAATAGAGTAATCCAGATAATAAGTGCCTAAGACCAGATTTGAATTCATTTCTTCCTAACTTCAGTCCTGCACTCTATCCACCTATGTGCCTCTGCTTACATCTAGTGGCGAATTATTGAAAAAAGAAATATAACTCTTTTCTCAAAAATTACTGATATATTATTGCATAATAGATACAAAGCTGAGTTCAGAGTCCTGAAGATATACATCCAAATTTTGCTTCTAACACATTTTGTCCACATACTGAACTGGAACAAATAATTTAATCTCTTAGTGCCTCAAACAGTTCTCTAAAACTATGCAACATCTAATCTGCATTGATAGAGGGAGTTTCCTCACTGAGAATTCCCAATTATTTGGGATCTAAAATTTTTGAGCAACAGAGTATAGAAATCAAGCCATTTTTAGTGAGAGTTTTGCAGTAATGTGAGACAAAGCCTTATTTTTATTTTTTAAATTTATGCACTAAAGGAAGTACTTTCATGAAATAATACAATAAAAAGATGATTGCATATAAAATTGAAAATCTTCTATGCATAATCCACTATTCCTTTTGAATATATAACAATTATTATGGCTATTATTAGACACAGGTATATATGTGTGTGTAAAATTATTCTCTATATACTTTTATCAGTTCTTTAGATGCAGATAGTGTCTTTCTTCATATGTCTTTTATAATTAATTTGGGTATTTATAATCAAAATAACTTATTCGCTCAAAGTTCTTCTTAAAACAACATTGCTGTGACTATGTACAAAGACTTATTTTTCTTAAAAGGATAGTAATATTCTATAGAATAGAAATTCCCGGCAGGGCTGGTTCAATATTAGGAAAACTATCAACATAATCAATTACATTAATAACCAAACTAACAAAAATCATATGATTAACTCAATAGATGCAGAAAAAGCTTTTGATAAAATCCAACACCTATTCCTATGAATAACACAAGAGAGTATAGGAATAAATGGGCTTTTCCTTAAAATGACTAGTAGTATCTACTTAAAACCATCAGCAAGCATCATATGTAATGGAGACAAACTAGAACCATTCCCAATAAGATCAGGAGTGAAACAAGGCTGCCCACTGTCACCATTACTATTTAATATTGTATTAGAAATGTTGGCTTTGGCAGTAAGAGAAGAAAAAGAGATTAAAGGAATTAGAGTAGGTAATGAGGAAACCAAATTATCACTCTTTGCAGATGACATGATGGTATACTTAGAGAACCCTAGAAACTCAACTAAAAAGTTGCTAGAAACAATTCACAACTTTAGCAAAGTTGCAGGATACAAAATAAATCCACATAAATCAGCAGTATTTTTATATATTACCAACAAAGTTCAGCAGGAAGAGATACAAAAAGAAATTCCATTCAAAATAACTGTTGATAGTATAAAATATTTGGGAATCTGTTTTCCAAGGCAAAGTCAGGAACTATGCAAACTAAACTACAAAACACTTTCAACATAAAGTCAGACTTAGTCAATTGGAAAAACATCAAGTGCTCATGGGTAGGCAAAGTGAATATAATAAAAATGACAATACTACCCAAACTAATCTACTTATTTAGTGCTATACCAATCAAACTCCCAAGAAATTATTTTACAGATCTAGAAAAAAATAGTAGCAAAGTTCATTTGGAAGAACAAAAGGTCAAAAATTTCAAGGGAATTAATGGAAAAAAAAGGCCAATGAAGATGGCTTTGCTGTACCAAATCTAAAACTATATTATATAGCAGCGGTCATCAAAACCATTTGGTACTGGCTAAGAAATAGAGTAGTCAATCAGTGGCATAGGATAGAATTACAGGGCAAAGTAGGCAATAACTATAGTAATTTAGTGTTTGATAAACCCAAAGACCTAAGCTTCTGGGATAAGTACTCATTATTTGACAAAAACTGTGGGGAAAATTGGAAACTAGTGTGGGAGAAATTAGGGCTTGACCCACACCTAACACCACATACCAAGATAAGATCTAAATGGGTTCATGATCTGGACATAAAGAGTGATGTTATAAGCAAATTAGAGAAACATAGGATAGTTTACCTCTCAGACTTGTGGAGAAGGAAGGAATTTGTGTCAAAAGAAGAACTGGAACTCTTAATTGAACACCAGATAGATAATTTTGACTATAATAAGTTAAAAATTTTTTGTACAAACAAAACTAATACAGACAAGAGTAGGAGGGAAGCAATAAATTGGGAAATCATCTTTACATTTAAGGGTTCTGATAAAGGCCTCATTTCTAAAATATATAGAGAATTATCTCATATTTATAAGAATTCAAGCCATTAGCTAATCAATAAATGATCAAAGGATATGAACAATTTTCAGATGATGAAATTAAAACTATTTCTAGTCATATGAAAAGGTGCTCCAAATGACTATTGATCAGAGAAATGCAAATTAAGACAACTCCGAGGTACCACTACACACTTCTTGGATTGGTTAAGATGACAGGAAAAGATAATGATGAATGTTGGTGGGAATGTGGGAAAACTGGGACACTGATGCATTGTTGGTGGAATTGTGAATGGATCCAACCATTCTGGAGAGCAATTTGGAACTATTCTCAGAAAGTTATCAAAATGTTCATACCCTTTGACCCAGCAGTGTTTCTATTGGGCTCCCAAAGAGATCTTAAAGGACAGAAAGGGTCCCACATGTGCAAAAATGTGTTTGGTAGCCCTTTTTGTAGTGGCTAGAAACTGGAAACTGACTGGATGCCCTTCAATTGGAGAATGGCTGAATAAATTATAGTATATGAATGTTATGGAATATTATTGTTCTATAAGAAACAACCAGCAGGATGATTTCAGAGAGGCCTGGAGAGACTTGCATGAACTGATGCTGAGCAAAGTGAACAGAACCAGATCATTATACACAGCAACAACAATACTATATGACGATCAATTCTGATGGACATGGCTCTCTTCAATAACGAAATATTTCAAACTAGTTCAATTGTTCAATGAAGAAAGCCATATACACTCAGAGAGAGGGATATGAATGTGGACCACAACATAACATTTCCATGATCTCTATTGATGTTTGCTTGCATTGTTTCCTTTCTCTGATTTTTTTTCCTTGTAGATAAGATTTTTCTTGCACAACAATAAGTGTGGAAATATGTATACATATATTCGATTTGTCAAGTATTTTAACATAATTAACATGTAGTGGATTTCCTGCCATCTAGGGGAGGGGTGGGGAGTAGGAGGGAAAAATTTGTAACAGAAAGCTTTGTAAGTGTTAATGTTGAAGTATTACCCATACATATGTTTTGCAAATAAAAATATTTAATAAACGAAAAAAAAAGAAATTCCTTTGTACCAGAAGCTAATTTTTTTTATATTTGTATTTCAAACTTTTATTCTTTGATTTATGAAAAATGTAGAATTTTTCATTAAGTTTTCTGTTATCTGTACAATGTAATGTAAGAAGGCTATACATAAAAGGAACTGAATGAGGGGATGATATCAGAGGGTACCCACTTCAAGGACATTATGACTGTGGAACTGAAACCAAACAGAGTAGCTGGTGGGAAATGAAGAAATAGCTGGAAATTTTGAGCTGTGGGAAGATTTTTTGCCCCACTCTCCAGCCTTCCAATCAGAGGGGAGAGGCAATTGAGGACACTAGAGTGTGTTGAGTACTAAAATATCACCTCACTTTCCCACAAAAAAAAGATATTTTAAAAAACTGGAATAAACTCTCCCACAAGTATTCACAGCATTTGTGAGATGAGTGAGCTCAGATTAGTGAGTTAGGTTTGTGGCATGATATGTGGCCAGGCCAACTCACACATGCTTTGAGATACAGTCACAGATGTTTTGTCTTTTAGTGTTCTCATGTTGCCATACTTTCCACAGGAAACTTACAGATTAAGGAGATTAAGCATCCCAGGTCACACAGCTAATAAGTTTCAAGGGCAATATCTGAACTCATATATTTTCCAACTCTGTCTATCATCCTTTCCCATTTACTATGTTTTCTCTCTAAGGTATATTAACATGCAAAATCTTGTTATCATTCTCAATATTAGTTCCACTTGATACTAAATACGGGGATAGCAGTGCATCTTATGATTAGATTAGGTATTTAATAGGGTTGGATTCTAAATGAGCCAATTCTCCAAATCACTGTGAGATTTGGTATAAAGCCTGTCTCTACATTTGTCTCTAATTTGCAGGGAAACAGACCACAGATATGCTAATAAAAGGAAAGGCAATTTTGGTTGAACTCCATTTTCAATAGAAATGAGAAAAAAGACTTAGAAAATAATCATTTATTTACTAGTCCTCTTCTCTCTTGCTTCTGCCAGGACAGGTTCCATGATTTTGTCTGTCTCCTAAAACCAGGCAAGATTATATCTCAAACTTTTCTTTCTTGTCTTGTTAGGCTGTATTTATTTCAATTTTCTTATCCTATCTCTGTGTAATTCATTGACCCTTAAGATAATGGGTCAAATTTGTATCCCCTTGTTTGGACTTTAGAATTTGAAGGAAATATGAGTTAGTTCATGTTATTGAGACTTTCTTGATCCAGAGGAAAGGTACTAAATTGCAATAGTTGTTATAAAATTAAATTTTATTCACAGGAATGCTTGTGCATTTATATATTTAGACTTTTTGCTAGAAGTTATAATCTCTCCATGTATTAAATTTAAAAAAATCATTCATTATATATTGCATATCAGATATTAGCTAAATAGTAAGAGTATAAAGATAAAATAAAAACAAAAAGTCTAAAGAAGTCCCTGTTGTCAAGCAGTCTACATTTTGCTAGAAATAATTACAAGCTTCTTTGCCTTCTTTACCTGCTGATGCTTATGATATTTGTGCATTCCTAATATTTCTCTTATATTTTCTTGTTTTCTCTTAAATTAAAAACTCAAATTTTTTGAGCTAGTTACAACATCCCCCCCCCAATAAAAAAAACACATTTACTTGTAAATCCTCATTAAATGCTTCACTTCCTTCCAGTAAAATTGACTGTTCATTCAATTCAGTGGTGTCCTATTCTTCATGACCTGATACTTTGGATATAATGTCCATGGAGTTTTCTTGGCAAAGAAACTGGGTTGCCATTTCCTTCTTCAGTGCATTAAGGCAAACAGAGGTTATTTGTACAAGGTCACACAACTAGTAAATGTCTGAGGTAGAATTTGAACTGGGATCTTTCTGACTAGCTCCAGCATTCTATCCACTGAGCTGGCCCACCTACAGTATGCACATAATAAATTCTTACTGAATGACTGAGATGTATTTCTATCACAAAGTGTAAAAACCAGTATGTTTACCTCTGAAATGTCACTTTTGTAAGACGATGTATAATAATCTTTCTGGGCCTCAAATTTCTTATTTGTAATATGACTATATTACAAGCATGCAATATGTATATATTAGACTAATTAGCCCCTAATGTCACTTTTAGATGTGAATCAATTTATCTTATGATTGACTACCAAAAAAAGTTCATGAACACAGAAGGTAGTTGAGAAGGGAAATCCTTCACAAAGTCAAATTGTGAGGAACTTCATGAGTAGAGTAAGAATTCTACATAATTTCTGTGCAAATTTTGCCATTTATCCAATTATTTTTAGGTTAAAAAAACACTTAATGAAAATAATCAATTTGCCATAAAATCTCTCTCATTTGTTTAAGAGTTAAGGTGAAGCTATAATGGTCAATGGTCTTGGGAAGCCTTGTATAGTTTTTCTTATTATTAAAAGATTTCCCAATCTTCACTATGTTATATGTTCATAGACAGCCATGTTATTTAGATAAAATAATAGGAGTTACAATTTGTTTTTGTACAATCTTAATTGAGTTATAAAAATCAGTACAAACCACTTTGTAGATTTAAAATTTCTTTATTAAAAACAAATATCAGGGTGAAAAAAAAACTATGATCATATTTAAATAAAAACCAAGAGTATAAAGCAACATGTCTTGGTTTTTTTTCATCTAAGATTAGTCCATCAAAATGATCATTTTGCATTGTGTTCTGAAAAAAAAATTAAAGTCTAACTTAATGAGAATAGGCAGGCAGTCCCAAAGATAGCTCCTACAAAATCTCCCCTTCTAACTTAGAGCAATTCAAATTTCAAATGGAGAGAAGAGGAATGAAAAAATTGGATGGCGAATAACAAATATGTACTAAATGAATTTAACTCTTTGGAGGAAAAAGGTAATCTTCATGGTTATTAAAATCTACATCATGTACAATTTAGCATATTAAAAGTGGCATATTGAAATAAATATTGCTAATTGATAGACTATGTTTCTAGCAAGAAAGTATAACTGGCACGTACTAAGACATTTGGCTTGAAAACTTTGTAAGAATTCTTCATATCATGAACTTTTAAAATAAACTTTACAATAAATGTCCAAGTTATATTTAGCCACATATTTTAATATTTAAGATGCCCCAAAGCAGCTCAGATTCTACTGTAGCTTTTACTATTTAATGACATAGATGAACTTAAATAAGGTCAAGAGTAAAAAGAAGTCATTCCTGTGATGGGAAGAGAAAATGGTTGCTCTTGTACTTAGGTGTAAGAATGACAAGCAGATAAACATTACCTACTATAGTATTCTAACAACGTCAGGGGAAAGTGAGGAAAGCTTCAATAAATAAAAGCAGTGGACCCCTTTGTGAGAAAGTCAAGGTAGAATATGCATAATTTGCACAGAGTGAATAAACATGAATGAATTGCAATTTTTATTATTAGAGGGAAGTTCCAAATCAATATGATCACACATCATCCAAGGAGAAAAGCAATAAGCATCCAGTACCTACTATGTTCCAGGCATGATTCTAACTGCTTTAAAATAATTACTTCATTTGAATCTCACAACAAGGGATGTAGGTGTCACATTGAAGCAGAAAGAGGTATGGTGATTTGTTATGGGTCATGTAATAGTAAATATTTGGAGCCACACTCAGGTCTTCCTTATTCTAGAACTAGCACTCTATCCATTGGCTATCTATCCACCTGGCTGCATCATCTACAATACAGATATATGGTATTATATTCTCACATTATTCTCATTAGTATAAGGATGGAGCATAGAAATTAAGATCACACTTTTCATATCTTAGTTTACCTGACTCTACACTCTGTCTTCATCTAAAAAAGTGGAGTATTTTTGAATATAAATACAATTTGAAATCACATTCTACTGTGGGAAAAATCTGACAAGTATTTCATGTATTTAAGAGCTCTTCATGAATCTTGAATTCTCTTGTAACATCTTTTTGTAACATTTAAATAGAAAATGCACTGAATCAACAAGTTTTTATTTAAATTAATCATTGCAGAGTCCTAGAAATATTAAACATTAGTTTATTGTCATGCATTACTTCAGTGAAAGTTTCTTAATATGCTTTGTTCAGAAAGAAATGGCAATGTACCTAGAGTTTCAAAACTGGTGGTCTAACATTTCCATGTATGTATATGTATATGTGTGTATGTATGTGTGTAATGAAATACATTTCTTAGAATACATAAACATTTACATTTCTCACACACACAGAGACATCCACATATGTACTTTGGAGAAAGGGATGGAGAAATCAAGTGTTAGTACAAAAAAACAAAACAAAACAAAATGCTCCAGAAAATGAATAAATTTACTTAGATCAGAAAATAATTACAGCAACAAATATATTTATATCAAACTATAAGCCTAAAATTGCCTCCACAGACACAAAATCCATTTGCTAGATCTCAGGTATGTATTCACAGAAACTTTCTTAATTTAAAGATATGATTGGTCAATGGAAGGAAAAGGAAACTTCCCTTCAATGAACACATTCAGTTTCATAAACCTGACTTTTAAACCTTTTGTACTTGATGAGATTTGGTGTTCCATGGAATGAAGAACTATAAGTATGATTTATACATCATTACCTCTCTATTTTGATTATTTTAAAACAATAATCAATACTACATATCATTCAAACCTACCTCATAAAAAATCAATGAATCATTGGTTCAATGATCCAAATCAGTTTTACCCAATTCAACCCCATCCAATAAATAAAGAAATAAAAAATCACCTTCTTTAACAAGACATTTGTTGAAGCATTCCTTTTTTTTTCCTGTTTACCTCCATAACATTGCCCTCCTGAATGTATGGTATTACAACAGAATAATCTACAACAGTACTTTGCCTAGACACTGAGGACATTATTCTCATGTTTCTATAAAAATGGAGAAGGTTAAGTGGAGGGAAAGTGAGGGAATTGGACAAGACACACAGCTTCAGCAAAGAACATAGCTATGCAGGCCAAAGCTACTAAAAGGCTACAAATTGCATCATCATTATCTCTCAACTTGGACAATCCAGAAAATTTCTACTTTAAAAATTTATTCTTGAAACACAGAAACTTCATATTCCAGACTAAAAAATGTCAAATAGCTTCCTGGGAGGCCCAACTATTTGTGTCACTTATGCAAATACAGAAGATACTGCTTAAGTGAAGATCTTTCTTGTGTGGAAAGTGTTGTATAGTTTAGTTCGTATAGTTCCTGACTTTTCCTTGGCAGATTGATTCCCAAATATTTTATACTATCCTCCATTATTTTGAATGGAATTTCTTTTTGCATCTCTTGCTGCTGAGCTTTGTTGGTAATATATAAAAATGATGATGATTTATAGTGAAGACCTTTCTTGCAATATTTTGGTGTAGAAAAAAGCACCCTGTATTTAGAGTCAGAAGAGTTGTCCTGAATTCTTATTTCTACTGTTTAATATTTAGATAACCTTAAGCTCTTTAAATTTTCAATTTCTTCTTCTGTATGATGGGAATAATAATACCTGCAATATCTATAAATACTATTTCAATGTGAGCTAATATCATTATTGACAGCCTTCAGATTAAGATGTTGTAAGGTTACCTTTTTCCCTTTTGAATAAGTACCAATTATTTGGTAACATCAGCAGGTAGAATAAAGTAGAAGGCAATATAATAACAATGCTCTTTGTATTGGACAAAATTTGATGTATAATAGAGCTCAAGTCACTTATCAAAAATCATCTGTGTTCAAGTGGGTATAAATATCTGCCAAAAGTCTCAAAGAAAAAAAAAATGTTGGTTGTTTGAATATCCTGGTAATCTATAAACACTTTTTCCAGACAAAAGTCAATTAAAAGGAGAATTAATCTATTATGACAATGAGAGAAAAATTGTTTTTATTTCAATCTCAAAAGCATTCTTAATTAAAACTAATGGAATTTGGCAACACTAAATTCCAAATTACATTTTCATAGGTCATATTATTTTATAATGTGCATTTCACTTCATATAACTGATATAGCTTAAACTTTCACAAATATGTTACAATACTTTATAAATTATTATATTTATCAGTGGCTTGGCAATAGAAGACAATCATAGAAGCAGTGTCAAATTTATAATAATTATAAAAGTATTCTAATCTGAGATCCCATTATAAATATTATACATGAGAAATTCTACATTTTCTAGGAAATATAGAGAAAAAATAACACCAAGGAGATAATATTCAGAAGACTAAACATAATTGTTCATTTAATTTAAAAAATAATCATGACTTTAAGATCATAAAAACCTTTAACTCAAATAGGATAACATTTTTACCCAATAAGATGACTGTCTTTTTTGTAACATATAATATCAATATTGAGATATTTAATTCATAGACAGAAGTCAAAGAGAAAGAATTTTTTTTAAAAAATCATGTCAAGTGATTAAGTAGCCAAAACTATTTCTTAGATGTAAACCCAGATTTAAATATCATAACTGCTAGCATCTATATAGTATTTACTGTGTGTCAGACACTATGCTTAAGGACTTCACAAATTTTATATCATTTAGTCCTAACAACAACCTTGGGAGGTAGATAGCATTATTATTATCCTATTTTACAATTGAAGATACAGAAGTAGACCCATGGAACTTGTTCAGGGTAACTGAGCATCTGAGGCCAATTTTGACTCCAGTTCCAGAACTTTATCCTCTATGCCATTTACCTATTTCCAAAAAGATATATCTATCTCCCTCAGAACCTAGCACAGGGCTACGTGTAAAACTGATATTTAATCAGTGTTTGTTGAACAAATGAAAGCATGGATAAACAAAATCTTTCAATTCTGTTTCTCACCATTTCAATGACAAAAATAAATTATGAGGGAAAAAAACTACTGTAAATAAATTTTTTTAAAGTTAGCATATTTTGATTATCGTTAAATATTGGAAAAGTTGATTACTATAAGAGCACCATAGTATAATTTGGTATAATAAAGAAAGAAATCTGAAAACTGAAAACTTGGTTTTGAATTTTAGCTCTGATACTTGAGAGGCCTAGGACCTTATGCAAATCACTGTTCCCTCAATTAGACTCATTTGTTTCTATTTCTTTTTTTCATTTTTTTTTTGCTTTTGCTTTATTGTGTCTTAATTTCTCATAAAATCATTAGCTTCCATTCACTTAATTCTATTTTTTAAGAAATTATTTTCTTCAGTGAGTTTTTGTACATCATTTCCCAATTGGCCAATTTTACTTTTTAAGGCATTCTTTTCATTAGCTTTTTTTTTTTGTATTTCCTTTTGCACCTCTCTCAATTCTTTTCTTTTACTTGATTTTCAAAGATCTTTTTGAGCTCTTTCATAGCCTAAGCCCAATTCTAATTTATTTTTTTTGGAGGCTCTGAATGTGAGAACTTTGACTTTGTTATCATCTTCTGAGTGTATGTTTTGATCTTCCTTGTCATTATAATAACTTACAATGGTCATATTTTTTTTAATTTTTGCTCATTTTCCTAGTCTATTACTCTGTTTTAACTCTTTGTTAGAGTAGGAAACTGTTTCCAGAGTGGAGGGCGCACTGTCCAAAGCTTCCTGGGTTCTCTGCAGCTGTTTTCAGAAATCCTTCTAGGAATCTGACTCTTTTCTGCCCTAGAGCTGCTAGGTGTGTTCCTGTCCCACAGTGGCTGTAAGAGCCCCTGGCTGGGGCTCCTGACTGGGGCTGCACTGGGATTGCACACTAGACTCCCACCTCTTTCCCTTTGACATGTTCCACTGGCCTTTGGAGTCTTCCCTGGTGTCCCTGGACTTAGAGGTCCAGAAGCCTCCAGCACTGCTGCTAATTCAGAGGTCCTGCTTTAATGATGCTGCTGTCCCCAGATCTGGGGCCAGGATTGGGCCTATGCTGGGATTGCATGTTGAGATTCCCACTCTGGTTCCACAGACATTTTCTGTTGACCATCCAGCACTTCTTTTATGTTTCTGGGCTAAGTCTGGACTGCTGCTGATTCAGAGGTCATGTCTGGGCTATACACTGGTCTCCTACCCAGGTGCCACAGACCTTTTTTGTTGAGCTTCCAAGCTGCTTTTGGCTGGAAAACCTTCTACTTCATTTTCTGGGGTGTTTTGATGATCTAAAATTTGCCTACAGTCATTATTTAAAAGAATTTGGAGCAGTTTGGGGAGAGGCATAATCCACTGCTTCAATGAGTCTCAATGACCTGCCTACCTCACCTGCCTGTAAAGAAAGGACCTCTGAATTTTTGTTATTAATTTGTCTTTACAACTGATGACATCACATTGCCTTATTGAAATAATCTCATAGAGGGGCATTTTAGATTCACTAATAACAGAGAGAAGCCAATGGGCTAATTGCATGAGAATCTGGATGCAGAATGATCTGGCTTAAAATTTTTTGTCACCCTGTCAGATTGGCTAAAATGACAGGAAAAGTTAATGATAAATGTTGGAGGGGATGTGGGAGGGCTGGGACACTGATGCATTGTTGGTGGAGCTGTGAACGGATACAGCCATTCTGGAGAACAATTTGGAGCTATGCTCAAAAAGTTATCAAACTGTGCATACCCTTTGACCCAGCAGCATTTCTATTGGGCTTATATCCCAAAGAAATCACAAAGGAAGGAAAAGGCCCCACATGTGCAAGAATGTTTGTGGCAGCCCTTTTTGTAGTGGCTAGAAACTGGAAATTGAACAGATGCCCTTCAATTGGAGAATGGCTGAATAAATTATGGTATATGAATATTATGGAATATTATTGTTCTGTAAGAAACAACCAGCAAGATGATTTCAGAGAGACCTGGAGAGACTTACATGAACTGATGCTGAGTGAAATGAGCAGAACCAGATCATTATACACGGCAACAACAATACTGTATGACGATCAATTCTGATGGACATGGCTCTCTTCAACAATGAAATGTTTCAAACCACCTCCAATTGTTCACTGAAGAGAGCCATATACACCCAGAGAGAGGGATGTGAAATGTGGACCACAACATAACATTCTCATACTCCTTGATTGATGTTTGCTTACATTGTGTTTCCTTTATCTGATATATCATTTGTGTAGATTTTTCTTGCACAACAATGATAAGTTTGGAAATATGTATACATATATTCGATTTGCCAATATTTTAACATAATTAACATGTAGTGGATATCCTGCCATCTAGGGGAGGGGTGGGGAGTTGGGGGAAAAATTTGTAACGGAAAGCTATGTAAGGGTTATTGTTGAAGAATTACCCATACATATGTTATGCAAATAAAATTTTAAAAAATAAAAAAAATAAAAAAAATAAAATAAATTTTTTTTGTCACTAAGACCTTCTGGCTTTTTTTCTGACCTGAGAAACATTACATAATCTTTCAGGACATTAAGGCATTCTACAAGACTTAAAAATAGCATAGTGAAATGTGTAAGGAGTCCCAAAAGTCTTATAGACATTTTAAGCTATTAGATCTTAAAACTGCAGAATGCCTTTTGGGACCGCCTGTATTTTTGCTAGTAACTACCTATCCTTGCTCAAGGATCAAGATCCATTTAAATGGAATTCTGTTCTACATTGATTAGTTTTATCTCATACTGAAATATATATTTTTCTAATATTTTGAATTGGAGTGTACTATTGGAGAATAGTTTTCTTTAAAGAGTAATAGATAAAAAAGCAGAGAGAAAACATTACTAGAATGTATTCTTATTACACTGACACAAAAAGAGAATCTAGCATCTAGTAAGAGTTATATGTGTAGATTCTGGCAACCCTTATGTCCATTGACAAAGAATGGTATTTATCACTTCAAAAATTATTAAACAGAACTTTCAAAGACAAAACCAGTTCCAAAAGTAAATCCAGCCAATACTTTAATGAAGTTGAGCAAATATTATAATAGTTTCAGGGAAAGTCATTTTCGTTCTTGTTACTTTACTGTTTATTTTAAAAAATCAAACAAAGGTATACATAAGCAATACTAATGCCTGTTTGCAGAGTGACCCAATTTAAGTGAGTTTCTTAATATAAATTTAAAGCATAAAATAGTTTCTTAATGAAAATGACCCAAAAGATATATACCACAAAACAATATTCAACAATCAAAATATGAGTGCAAGGAGAATAAAACAGTATTTCAGATATAATAACGTTTAAAAAAACCTTAAAATACACACATAGTAATTAATAATCAATTCCAATGTGGTCCATTAGCTTATAGTTTTATAAAGATTGGCTAATGATTTTTCATTGTTTTATAAACATTATATATTTTAAAACCTTTCATTTTAGAAATGAATCTTGAGATGATGATGATGTTGACGAACACCATGATGATGTGTTCTTCTTGTTCCTCATAGTCAAGGTTAGGTAAAAGATGCCTTAGAAGCACTGAAGGAACCTCAGGCTGATCATTCTTGGCAGTCAGAATTGATGATTTTTGTTTCCCATCATCTTGTCATTCTAAATAATTATAATTACTTGTATGTGATGTTGTATATGCTCAACTTTCCTTGTCAACAAAATTAATTATTTGACAGAACTAATTATTTTGAGACTTCTGAACCTGCTCAGCAAGAATTGGAATTGCACTTTTAACATGCAAACCTAGCTCCCTGGCCACATCATATGGAACACACAGTATCACATTTAATTTCAATTAGTTCAGCTAGTCATTATTCTAATATGATTACACATTCTTGTAAAATGTCCCTTTTTATGAAAAGCAATTAATTTTCATTTAGAAACATTTTGGATGCCAAGAAAGAAGGAATAGTCCTTCTTATAATAAATGTATTTGATCTAGAAATATCAACAGGAGCTCCCAAACTATTACTGGTGTAAAGACAGAAAAACCAAAAAACAGAAAATGAGAGTTTTCTTGTGAAGGACATTACTATGATTAAAGCTTTAATACTGAAGGCCATTGGTCTCATTTATTACAGAGGCACTGGCATCTAAGGGAACGCTGCTTAGTTAAAAGTTGCAGGCTCAGATCCTAAATGGCAATGCTTAAAATAGTGCATTTTAAAAATATACACAGAAATGCGTGAATGTTTTTTTCATCAGATCTGATTACATACTGATTGTAGATGTTATAAGTTATTCAGCCTTGATTATCAGTAAAGTTTACCAGATGTCATGAAGTGAGAGAACAGAAAGGAGGGTGTTAAAATAAATATCACAACTCTAAATAACACTGAGAGACAACCATTTACCCATTTTGAAAATAACCCATTTTTTCAAATCACCTCAATTTCAACTTCTACAGAAAGATTTTTTCCCCCACAAATTATTTGCCTACTGAGAGCAATAAACTTCTTCAAGTCCATTTGGCAGTAGGCTAGGTATAATAATAAAATCAAGGATAGTTAGAGTATTAAGGCACTTCTGGGGGGGCTAATTTTCAAACATAAATGATAGGTCTTGAAGCAAAGTAGAGTTCTATAGAAGACTGTTCTATACAAACTGGAGGCTACTTATCTTTAACATCATCTCAATAACTTTCTAATTATGGAAGTTGGTATGACTTCTCTTAGAGTGGTATATATAATATTCTGTAGATTATCCTTTGCTTTTAGTGAATGTTACCTAGTGACTTCCTTATCATATTGCAAATGAAACACAGAATTGCCCTTCATGCTTAAAATAACTAACACTTCATCACCAATGGTATTAGGGGGAAATGATACTTCAGGAAAATGAGATAGATACAAACATAATTCACGAACCTATGCATTACTTTTATTCCCTTTGCTAGACTTCTTCCAACAAAATCTGAGCATCAATAATGTTATAAATGATTAATAAGCAATAAAATAGATTAACTGAATTTTCACCTCTTCTCAGTATCTGACATAACTAATAACAAAAGGTTGGCATGGTCAAAACTAGGCAGCACTGAAGGGGAAAAAATAATGGAAGAAGGAAAGGGGAAAGCAGAATGAAGAAAAGGAAAGAGGATGCCAGGTGAGGGGACTTTATCATCTCATCAATAACTAAGTAATAAATAGTTGTGTACCAATTGGGTGGTCTGATTATCCTTGTCCTGGATTGTCCTCTTATGCCTCATTCTTTAAAACATGATAGGTATTTCTTCCCTCAGAATTCTCTAGCAAACTCCTCTGGAACAAATAAGTTTTATTATTCTCTCAGAAAATACAACTCTTTCAGTATTGTAGTTGGAGATTTCTTTCTCATATTCCATAATATGTAGTAGTCTGTTGAAAAATTTGCAGCTGTTGTCATATTTTTTTAACAGATAGACTCTACTAAAAAATGCAGTTCATTTGGGCATAACTGAGGAAGAAAGCTGATAAAATGGCTCAAAATAAGTCTATTCCATATTCAATCTATTCCATATTCATCAAACCATAACCATTTAGCATCGCAAGTGTCTTGCACCTTCTCCATTGCAGTGCTCCTATACTTCTGATTGTAATACATACAATACTGGTTGAAATGAAAATATCTCTAAAAAGGGGTTACTTTAGTGAAGGATTGATTTAGCAGACTCCATAAGAAGAGTTTTTTGTATTTGCAATATAAATTCTTTAATTAAAACAAGTAAATTAATGGAATTTATGAACATTGGTATTTGTTTTCATGCTAAATAATAACAATCTTTAGTTAGAATTCTGAGGGAAGAAATATCTATCATGTTTTAAAGAATGAGGCATAAGAGGACAATCCAGGACAAGGATAATCAGACTCCCAAATATGTATGGCTCTTTTATATGCAATTTGTATCTCTTTTTAGAACCATGGAATATGGTGTGCTATCATACTCTACAAGTTATATAGTATACATGAATTTCTTTTGGTTAATGATCATGCAAATATGTCTCTGGAGCTATCTAATTCTGAGTAGCAATAGACTTGGGGCAAAAAGATGTAGGTAAATTTTAATAAGATCAAAATAAAAGATAATTTAAGAAGAACAAACACTTCTATTTCTGAATTTGTGATATGTTTTAAAATAAAATTCCTGCTGGCAATTATTCAGTTAGTCATCCTCTGAATATTCTCCTATCCAAGTCAGCCCCAGAAGTTACTATAGCAAAGTCAAAAGTTGGAAGTACAAAACCATATCACTCTGGATAACTGATAGTGGTTTAGAAGACTCTTGAAATCTTTATACCATCACTGAATTTAAAACCTTAAAAAACATTATTTCATGTTTTCCGGTGCATACTTTTCCTCTGAAAAATTATTCAAAAACATTTACAATCCTATAAAAATCCTAAAATTTAATAGTTTTAAATCACATACACACAATTACATATATCGTCACAGAATTTAAGAAATGGAAGAATCCTTAAAGTCCATCCAGCATAATCAATAATTCCCTCTATAATAGCCCCATTAAGTCATTATGTAATTTGCAAATTAAAAATCTCTGGTCAGTAGGTACTCTCTCTGTCTTTGTCTTTCTCCCTGTACATTATATCACACTGCCTCTCATGTATTATATTAGATTCTAAAGCTTATTGCAAAGTAGTTAGTTATGAGTCCATTGAGATCCAATCAGATTTTTTATATCAAGTTAATTATCAATTTATCACACATTTTCCAGAAAAAATCTTCCGTATATTATTTACAACATATTAAGAATTCTTCAAAACCTATCTCTACTCCATACATATTCAGATATGAAAGAATATTTAATTCTATTCTATATGCCATATTTCAGGTGCTGATGGGTAATGATGAGATATAGAGCCCCATAGTGGCCCCAGCAAGTGTATAGTTGGCCTTGGAATTTGGAAAACCTGTATTCAATTCTTGTTCCTGATACAGACTAGTAATGTAGCTGTAGATAAGTCATTTAATCTTTCAGTGCCCCAGATAGTTTTACATATATATATATATATGTATGTATGTATGTATGTATATATATATATATACATATATATATATATATAAATAGCTCATGTGTAAAAGTTCAAGAGAATTTATATACACTGGAAGCACCCTACACAGATTAAAATAAATGACAGGTTACACATACATACACACACACACACACACACACACACACACACACACACAGGCAAAAGCTATCAGTAGGATTTCTGGGACAAAGAGGGAATTATAAACAATATTATGTAAGCATCATTTGAAAGAATAAAGAATGTTGAGCATGTATAAGAGACGATTCAGTTGGGGGATTATAATTTTCTCCATATTTGAAGGGCTACCAGCTGAAGGGAGGATTAGATTTGTTTTTTCAGTTATTCTAGTGCAAATTCAGAAACAATAGATGTTGAAAACTCAGACAGGATTTGTAGAAGTAAAAAAATGAAAGTTATTCAAAAATAAAATAGAAGGGAGAGTTTTGTACCACTGTAAATCTTTTAAGTGGGTAGAGAGATGACCACATTTGTACACTGCTCTAGAAGAAATTCCTGCTTATTTTGAATTCAATGACTTTTGAGGTCTCTTCTGAGTTGTATTGATTCTCATTGTTATTATATAATGCACATATTATAATAAGGTCAAAAGTAACTGTGATAGTGATGGAACCTATCTCTTGGATCTATGAAAATGTGCTTCTCACTGATAAAATGTAATGATTTAAAGAAGACAATAGTAAAAGTAATATATATTCATATGAAGCATAAACATATATATGTTTGGTTTTTTTTTCTTCTTCATTTTTTTGTATGAGCCTTTCCTTGTATTCTCAGCACTTAGGACAATCCCTGGCACTTGGTAGATACTTAATAATTGTTGACTAATTGCCTGATTTCTAATCTAATTCTAATTAACTAATAAAAGTTAAAATTTATATATTGCTTTAAATTTACAAAATATTTAATCTGCATTATCTCATTTGAGACTCCCAACAACCCTCTGATGTAAGTGATACTTTTAACTATTTTTTATAGATAAGGAAACTGAGGCTTAAAGTGGTTAAATGCTTACCCTAGGTTCACATAGCCAGCAATGGATCAGGAGAATCATTTGAACACAGATCCTCTGATAACAGATCAAGTACTCTTTTTTTCATACCACACTGCTTCATTTACTAAAATGATCTATAGGTTGTAGCATTATGTCTAAAGCAATAATAAAGATTTGGACTATTATGATGACTTTAGACCATAAATTCCAAACCAATTTCCAATTTTCATTGGTTGGAAAAGTTTCCTCATTAGGAAATCCCTATGTCAATGAAATCTTAGGTTCAAACCCCAAACTTTTTACAGTAATAAGGGACACTATTAGTCACAAAGGCAACAACTATGATAACAATAATATTGACAATTATTATTATTTTATTAGCAATAGATAATTTCATCATTGTATAATGAAGCAATTAACATTAGAGTTTTTTTTCCTCCCAAGCAAAAATTATTATAGATTAGAAAACCAAATGCTGATAGAATATGTGAGTGGGACAAGCTCAAATTGAGGGACAATCTTTTTATATGTATAATGTTTCTATAGACTGTTTAATCACTCTTCTAGGGGTTCTCTCAGACAGATAGCAGTCCCTAGTAGTGATGTTATCATTGAATTCAAACACAATAGCTCATGAGTAGGCCCAGTGAATATAATAAAAATGACAATACTACCCAAATTAATCTACTTATTAAGTGCCGTACCAATCAAACACCCAAGAAATTATTTTACAGATCTAGAAAAAATAGTAACAAAGTTAATTTGGAAGAACAAAAGATCAAAAATTTCAAGGGAATTAATGAAAAAAAAATGCTGATGAAGGTGGCCTAGCTGTGCCAGATCTAAAACTATATTATAAAGCAGCCGTCATCAAAACCATTTGGTACTGTCTAAGAAACAGAGTAGTTGATGAGTGGAATAGGTTAGGTTCACAGGACAATAGTCAATGACTATAGTTATGTAGTATTTGACAAATCCAAAGAAAGCAGCTTTTGGGATAAGAACTCACTATTTGACAAAAACTGCTGGGAGAATTGGAAACTAGTATGGAAGAAATTAGGGTTTGATCCACACCTAATATTACCAAGATAAGATCTAAATAGGTTCATGATTTAGACATAAAGAATGATATTATAAATAAATTAGAGGAACATAAGATAGTTTACCTCTCAGATCTGTGGAGAAGGAAGAACTTTGTGTCCAAAGAACTAGAACTCATAATTGAACACCAGATGCATAATTTTGATTATATTAAGTAAAAAAAATTGTACAAACAAAACTAATGCAGAAAAGATCAGAAGGGAAGCAATAAACTGAGAAAAAAATACATTCAAGGTTTCTGATAAAGGCCTCATTTCTAAAATATATAGAGAACTGACTCAAATTTATAAGAATTCAAGCCATTCTCCAATCAATAAATGGTCAAATGATATGAACAATTTTCAGATGAAGAAATTAAAACTATTTCTAGTCATATGAAAAGGTGCTCCCAATCACTATTGATCAGAGTAATGCAAATTAAGACAACTCTGAGATACCACTACACACCTGTCAGATTGGCTAAGATGACAAGAAAAGATAATGCAAATGTTGGAGGGTATGTGGGAAAACTGGGACACTGATACATTGTTGGTGGAATTGTGAATGGATCCAACCATTCTGGAGAGCAATTTGGAACTATGCACAAAAAGTGATCAAACTGTGCATACCCTTTGACCCAGCAGTGTTTCTATTGGGCTTATGTCCCAAAGAGATTTTAAAGGAGGAAAAGGGACCCACATGTGCAAAAATGTTTATGGCAGCCCTTTTTGTAGTGGCAAGAAACTGGAAACTAAATGGATGCCCATCAATTGGAGAATGGCTGAATAAATTATGGTATATGAATGTTATGGAATATTATTGTTTGGTAAGAAACAATCAGCAGGATGATTTCAGAGAGGCCTGGAGAGACTTGCATGAATTGATGCTGTGATGAGTGAAATGAGCAGAACCAGGAGATCATTATACACAGCAACAAGACTATAAGATGATCAATTCTGATGGACATGGTTCTCTTCAACAATGAGATAATTCAAACCAGTTCCAACTGTTTAGTGATGAAGAAAGCCATGTACACACAAGGAGATGACTGTGAACCACAACATGGCATTTTCACTCTTTCTGTTGTTGTTGACTTGCATTTTGTTTTCTTTCTCAGTTTTTTTTCCTTCTTGAGCCAATTTTTCTTGTGCAACAAGATAATTGTGTAACTATGTATTCATATATTGGAGTCACCATATATTGTAACATATTTAACATGTATTATACTACCTGCCATCTAGGGGAGAGGGGGGGGGGGGAGAAGGGCAAAAATTGGGACAGAAGGTTATGCAAGGGTTAATGTTGAAAAATTACTCATGCATATGTTTTGTAAATAAAAAGCTTTAATAAATTTTTAAAAATGAATTCAAACACAATAATAGTTGTACAAAGTGTTGATCCACTAAAAAAACTATTTTCCTTTGATTTAAATTTTTTTCTCCCTAGTTCTTCTTTCTACCTAATAATAAAACCAGATTTGGAACAAAATCCTGATCAAAAAATAATATAATACATATTCTCAGATGCTCATTCCCTAAATGTCAATTCAAAATATGAAGAAAAGTTCAAATCAGAGACAAATGAGAGATCATTTACTCTGAAAAATATCTTCTGAAACATTTCTTCCCTCAAAATATTAGAAATAGATAAATATTTCAAGCTACTACTAGCTGTAATGAAAATAATTTTCTCTAGCATCTACCTGTATTTTAAGTTAATGAGTCCCAAAGATTTCAATTATAGGTAAGGGAATTCAGGCATCACCCATAGCAAAGGAAATATATGAATATATTATCACCTTGATTCAATGCCTAAAGGAAAGAAAATCCAGTAGCAGTTGGAATTGTTTGAAATCACATGATATAAGTGGGACAAAGCATTTCTTTATATTCACATTTGATGAGGGGACAAAACTCTCCAGAACTTGTAAAGATGTTCTGAAAATAGTACACCATGGAATTACACCATGGAATACAAATACAAATAGGAAGCCATCTGACTAAATCCATTTAGATTTCATTGTTAAAAAAAACAAAAACATGTGAACATTTCATAGCATTTCAAAGCAGTCTTCTTAGTCAAGCTCCACATCATTTCATATATCCAGATTATCTTGGCAACAATGTAAAGTTTTGCCTTGAATTACACATCATTATATAAACTTTCATTTTTACCAATGTGAATGTGCTTTCTGTATTTATTAATATTTGGACTTATATGGCTGTTTTCTTTGGAAAAGCACAAGACACAAATTTTTTTATTATTATTTGTATTACTTTTGCTTTCTTAGAAACCAGAAAATAGCATATTGATTTGAATGTAGGTGGCATTTCCCCCTTTTTCTCAATCATATTTAAGTCAGCCTTAAATCTATAATGCTAGAAATATTAAATATGTAAGTAATGCTATAAATACATATGATTACATTTTTCCTTCCAAAGAAATATGATTTTTAAGTTTGTAGGTTATGTCCCTGTAAGTTATATTCAACTTAAAAACAATACATAGATGGTATGGTTATCAAATTTGTGGATAATTCAAAGTAAAGAAGGAGAGATAATACATTGGATAAAATAATACATAAAACATCTTGCAGAAAAAGTGAATTAAAAATATAAGATGCAATTTATTTGGAATAAGTATAAAGTGTTGTAATATCTATAATGGGAATGATATAACTAATACCTAGTACCTATAGTAAATGAAGAACAAACAAACAAAACCATGCATGTTTTGGTGAACTGAAAATCATTAAGCTAAAGTCCACAGAATGAAGTTTCATTCATAGTAATAATTGCCAACATGATTCATATAATCTCAGATCATGCTGATACAGCAAAGTGTTCAGAATGAGGAAGGGGATCAAATAACTTCTAGAGAGCTCTGTAGATTTGTAGTTACTGCATTTTAAAAGGATTAACAGAAAAGACAAACTAGGGACAATCACAGGAATTTAAATGAAAATCATTTGGAGAAAATGAGAATGTTTAACATAGAAAAAAGAAAATGAGGATTGGGTAAAGAAAGGGAAAGTTATTTTCAAGATCTGGAATGCTTGACTCATGGGTAAAGGTTTAGACATATTCTACTTAGCCCTAAAGCCAAAACCAGGAGTGGGAACAATGAGCAGAAATTATAGAGACTCTATTTGGTTCAATGTTAGAAAAAATTCCTAGCAATCAAAGCAATCCAGATATGGATTGTAGAGAATAGCTGCGTATTTATTAATCATATTCTAGAATGAATTCATGATTTGCAAAGAAACTGAACTAGATAACCTCTGAGGTTCTGTTTCTGAGTCCATGATTAAGTTTTGTAATTCATGCTTCTAACAATTATTTCTAAGTCTGAAATTATAGATCTATCTGGTTATTTATTATTTATCCTTATTCCTAACTCAACTGTTTTTATGCAATGATGTTACAATCTAGCAATGAATTTGTCCCTTTTCCTCTTTCTTCTTCGGATATTAACTTAAAAATCATTCGTTTTTCCTATTGATTCAAAATAATTAATAATAATTGCATTTCACAATTTTCCCATGAGTGCTATCTTCCTTTGTTTACTTCAGACTCATGGTATAATAACATATTTGAATCACTGCAATTTATCTTTCCAATTTTCTCATTTATAGCAAATACTATATCCAACTTGATCAGCTATAGTCAATTTTGTTTCTCTCATGTGTATGGCTCAATAAATGAACTATTTTATAGGAAAGTCAATTTTATCTCCCTAACTCTTTTTATAGTTTATAGAAACTGTGTGAGTACAGGCTTTTTTTTTCTTTCTTGAACTCTATATCATTATGCAATATTTCACAGTAAAGTGCTCTACTGAGAACTATATATCAAGTTTGGAATTGAAAGCAAGCAACTTTAAGAAGAGCATTAGAAAGCCTGTGCCCATGCAGCATATGCTTGATGCCTATACATCTATTTATGGTGCATCTGGATTTTAAACTACTTTAAAATGTTTTTCTTCTTATAGGATTCACAGAGAAATAAAACAACTAAGCTAGGAATAAAACAACCAGAAGCATACATAGGTTGGCACCAAGGACAATTTGTACTGTTTGCTCTCCCAAAGCATTTGAAAACCAGTAGCATTAAATTAAAGGGAAAAACCAAGGGCAGTCTGGACATGGAAAAAGAATCAGAAAAAGACAAATGGATTCTGAGGACTCTGTTTAGGAAGTAGGACATTGCGTCTTTCTGTGTATGTTTGTGTGTGTCTGTTGTCTGTTGTTTCAACCATTTTGCCTTGCTAATGGTGAGATAGATGATTACATACATGTGCAAACTTACAATTAGAATAAGGCCATTAGGGCTTTTTTCCCCCCAAGACACTAAGGTCAAGGGAAGTAAGTCTCTTTCTTCAGGTGTGGGTCGGACAAATGTTCTCTAAAAAATTACTGATACTATACCACATGGTATTCTACTAATCTGATATGTATTGTTCAGAAAGACTTTGCTGCCTCACTGGTCCTAATGTGCAATCCTCAAGGTCCATAGTCCTTGCAATTTTCCCTTAGATATGTTATTTTTGGCTATTATTATCTTTCACTTGGGTTATTGTCACAGCTTCCTAATAGGTTACCCTGTCTTTATTTTCCCCTCTTTTTTTTCTTTTTTAAATTATTTACTATTTTATTTCTCCCAATTATATGTAAAATACTTTATAACATTGTTTTTTTTAACTTTCAGTTCCAAAACCTCTCTTCCCAACTCCCTCATTGAGAAGGCAAGCAATTTCATATAGATTATACATGTATAGACATGAAAAATATATTTACATATTATTCATTTTGCAAAAGAAAACAGACCAAAAAAAAATCCCTCAAGAAAAATAAAGTTAAAAAAGGTATGCTTCAATCTGTATTCTGATACCCTCACCTCTTTTCCTGGGGGTAGATAGCATTTTTCATCATGTCCTTCTTAGATCACTGTATTGCTGAGAATAGCTAAGTATCATCTTACAACATTGCTGTTACTTTGTACACAGTACATTTCACTTTGCATCAGCCCATGTAAGTCTTTCCAGATTTTTCTGAGAGCATCCTGTTCATCGATAATATTTCATCACAATCATACAGCACAATTTGTTCAGCCATTCCAAAATTTATGGGCAATTTCCCATTTTCCAACTTCCTGCTGCCCTAAAAGAGAGCTGCTGCAAATATTTCCATACATATAGGTTCCCCCTTTATTTTTATTGGTTTTTGAATACATATATGTAATGGTACTGCTAGTCAACTAGTATGCATAGTTTTATAGTTCTTTGGAGCATAGTTCCAAATTCCTTTAAAAAAAGGTTGAATCAGTTGAGTCCACAAACAATGGATTAATGTTTAATTTTTCCCATATTTCCTCAACATTTGTCATTTTCTTTTTCTGTACAATTAGCCAATCTAAAAGGCATGAAGCAACACCTCATAATTGTTTAAATTTCTATTCCTCCCATCAATAGTGGCTAGATATAGCTTTGTTTACTTCATCTGAAAATTGTCCATATCTTTTGATCATTTATTAATTGGGGAAATATCCTGTTTTTATAAATTTGACTCAGTTCTCTATATTGTTGAAAAATGAAGCCTTTATCAAAGTTTGTTTTTCATTGTTTAATCATTTTTCCAGTCTATTTGTTGACTTTTAACTCTTTGTTAAAGTAGACCTTTGATTCCAGGCTGAAGGGGGCACAGTGTCCCAACCTTTGCAGGGTTTGTGCAGCTGTTTTCAGAGCTATGTCTAGGGACTTGTAAGTTTTCAATTCTTCCAAGATACTATAATCTAGAGAGATGTGTATTTGTTCATACTCTGGTCTGTAAATGACCACAAATACTGCTCTATTAAGAGTGTCCCTGTTCTATTGGGGCCTCAACAAGTTGTGTTGTGCTAAGTCTTTATTCTCACACTAGGACTGCCATCAAGGACTATGAGCCAGATCTGAGTATGGACAAAGTCAGTAAAGAGACCCTTGTAATCTCCTGAGCAGTTGTTCAATGTCCTTATTATTTATGGATTGAAAACTCTGGAAGCAGCAGCTGATTTTGATTGAGTGGCTACCAAGGGTTATTCCTGGTTTTCTGGGGCCAGGTACCCTGCAATGGACAGTGCTCCTCTATCACCCAGGTGTGACAGATCTTTCCTGCTGAGTTGTCTTTCATCAGAAAATTATTTTACTCTGACTTTGTGGGTTCTATTGCTTCAGGAATTGTTTTATGACATTATTTAAAGGTATTCAGATGAAGGAGAGGTCAGATGAGTCATGGTCTTTTTTTTTATACCATTTTTACTTCATTTTTTCTTTCCCTCTCTTCAGCAAGGACATTAAGATTACTTAGGCAATGACATGAAGAGAGACACTAGAGTCTAGGAAACCATTTAAAAAGTTATTTGCAAATTGAGAGAGATGGGATAAGGCCATAAGGGCAACTAGGTTGCACAGTGGATAGAACATCATGGCTGCAGTCAGGGAGACTCATCTTTGTCAGTTCAAATCTGGCCTCTGACAACTACTAGCTATGTGATCCTGGGCAAATTACTTAAACCTGTTTGCCTGATTTTCCTCATCTATAAAAAGAGCTAAAGAATGAAATGACAAACCACTCCAGTGTCCTTGCCTAGCAAATCCCAAATTGGGTCATAAAGAGTCAACTACAGGTGAAAATACCTCAACATGACAAGAGCATAAAGTGTGTTGGCTTCAGCAGAAGTGGAAAGGATGGTACTGAGAGCTATTTCAGGGTCAAAATTATTAAGCCTTTGCAAATGATTGGCTATAGGGATAAGAGGGAAGAATGAGTTCTAAATGAATCTGAGATTTTAAGATAATGAAGATAAGGGACACCAATAGGAAAATTAAAGATGATAAAGTGTAGTATGAGTATTGGGTCAGAGGGGATGGTGGGATAATTATCATTGAAATTCTCCTACCATACAGCATTTGAATAGCATCTTAAATTGGATACCAAGCAAAGATAAAATACCATAAAACAGGAATAGGGAATGAAGAAAGAGAATTTGTGGTGAATGAGATGAAAGCGACTGCAATGATCAAAGTAAAATAGTATAAGTGGCCAGACTAAAAGACAGTGCATTTTGAATAACATACCAGTAGTGAGAAAAATGTTTTAATCTAAATTCAAACTTTTTTGTGTTAAAAAATGGCAAAGAATGGTAACTTTTTTCCTTCTATATTTTTTCTAATTTTCCTCAATTCTTATTTGCCTCAACCCATCCATACTAATCTATTTAACCCTTAAAAAGAAAGCCTCATTATTTTGTCAGCACAAAGAAATAAATTAGGAAGAAGGCATTTGCAACAATCATTGATTTTGGAATATTTATTAATTTTTTTCACTCATCTGAGAGAACAGCTGAAGTAAACATAAAATCTCAGAAGAATTAATTCTCCTGAGAACATTGCTCATTATACACAGCAGATTTGGGGTTCTATGGATACATCATTCAGTTCTCATTTCCAACAGTTGAAAAGGCATCTCAAGTACAATTGGGATGAAAAGTGTGGGTTGATAAATCATATATAATTACTAATGCCCACTCCTAAATCTCAGAGGAGAAAGTGCTTATGTTTAACTTTTGGGGTACTAATTACTTAAAAATATACAGTAGCTAGGTAAATGAATTGTGAAGAAATAGTAATAATGATACATTACATTAACATCATAACATTTTAATTCATTGTCATAAAGTTCTGTATACACAATTTCATTTAATCCTCATAATCCCCTATGAAATTTTTAGAAAAATCTCAAGATATAAACAATTATATTTAGAAATGCAAATGCAACATCCAATTAGAAATAAGAATTAGGAAGCTCACTTTTTCAAATTTAGAAAAAAATTTACATAAATAGAAATTAACATGTTTACATGTTATTTTTTTACATATTTAAGTATACATCAATTAGAGTTCTTAAAGATCCATATTACTTTGAGAAATCAACATTTCTGAACCTCAGTTTTCAACTGTAAAATGAGGGAACTGGAGTTAAAGTCCTTTAACTTTGAAGCTGTATGATTCAAAAACTGGGTTTTCATCTTTACATCTCCATCTGTAAAATGGGGATAATTTCTATTTTTCTCCTCTGCCCCCACCCCGGCAAGGTTCAAATGAGATACTGGATGTGAAAATGCCTGAAAAACTTTTATACCAGTACAAATTATTATTCAGTCTGAACACTGCATGCACATAAATACTTGGTAATCAAGGCAGTAGGATACAGGACTCAAATTCTAAGTCAATTCTCAGAACAGGTCAGGCAATTTTATAATGCCAGGCTAACCTTCTGGGAAATGATGCTTCAAGAGGATGCAGCTTCAAAATCCTCTATTCCATTTCTTAGAATTGAAATTGACTTTAGATCTAGTAACAGTTCCCTAGTTGCCCAGGGCCCTAAATGATGTCTCCTTGGTGAAACATCATTTGGCTTATTAGAGTTATGATGGCTACTTCAATTGGCTAAGATGTAACTTCCAAATGCAGTTCTTCTGCAGTGAAATATGATTTGACCAAACTATAAACTTGCTATAACAGACATTCTCTGAAAATTTGTTACATATTTTAATATTCTGCCTATCATTAGCTTCCCTAATATCATACTTGCTCTCCTAGCCCATGTTTTTCTGCTAAATTCTTATCCATGTAAGATCCAACTGAACTGCTTCTATCTTTTCCAGGAAGCTTTCTTTTATACTTTTTTCCCCATTTGGATCTCTATTAGCATCTTCTTCAGTTCCTCTTCAATTTATATATGACATTATTATTACATATTGTAATTATCTGCGTTTATGTCGTCTTCCTAATAAAATCAAAGTTTCATGAGTCAGGGGACAATATTTTTATCCAAATTTTGTCTTTTGTGTAGAACATAGTAGAGTGCTATGTACAAGGAGAAAATAGTTGTTTACTGGATTGAATTTGGTGGAATCAAATTTCAGAAACTTGTGGAAAACTAGTATGTATCATATTGGATAGGGTAAAAAGTTAAAAACAAAATATAAAACTTGGAGAGTTCTATGACCTAATGCTAACATGTAGCCCACTGAAACACAGGAAATATGGGAATTCTGGCCATCAATTCAAGTTCTGTTTGTTTTGACTATTTCAGAGTATGCAATGTGTATTATATATAATGTGCTGTGATTTTGTTTGACCATAATGCACATTTGTATATGCTTGTCTTACTATAAATCTCTTTGTAGTGAGTGTCTAAATAATTGCAGTCACTGTTATATAAAAAACTCATGAGGTTTATAAGCTGTGGATTGATATGTAGAAGGAATTTCAGAGATCCAATCCCATAGTTTTTATTCACAGATGAGAACATGGAGGTCAGACTTGTCTAGAGTTACACAGGTAGCAAGTGTTAAAGCAGGAATTGATTACTCAGATCCCCTGATTTCATATTCAACATTATTTCCACTGAACCATGATGACTGTAGTTGTTAATCTTAGCTTTTTTTCAGATCAAATACGCAGAATCGTTTTACACTCAATTATTATTATTAAAAGAATGTCCATGATGAACAGTCTTAAATGACTAATTAAACAATTGAAACAGATAGAAAATAATTTCTACTTATCCAGCATACATAAAACTAAAGATGGGCTTAAAAGTATAATTCTTTTGCTTTTTAATCACTCTTATAGTTAATATTTAAGATTTTTTTAAAAATAATATGTTGTGGTCTTTACACATTAACATTACCTGACCATGATAGGAGTCATTAGTAGAGCAATAAAGTCACATTTAAAAACATTTAAAAGATATTATATGAATACTAAATAGTTTCTGAGATCAGTAGGCTACTTCATAAAATAGTAACAATTATCAGTGTCTATGACAGAATTAATTCCTTTGTTTCTCTGAGGGATTGTAATGAAGTTTTCACTGACAATGTCTAATATACAATAATTTATATTATAAAGCCCTTTTAAAAATAATTTTTGAATGTGGTCTTCTGCCTAAAGACAATAAGAAGGAAGTGAGATGAATAGAAAACAGAATAAAAAATTCAATAATTGCTCAACTGTAAAATTTTTAGCATTTTTCACTGGAAGACATTAAGAAATAAAATGAGAAATCTTTCTTACAGATAAAACATTCCAATTTATTTCCTAGGATGCTTATGTTTTGCATTTTTGGTCTCAATTACTCTTTAAGCCTACTTCAGAGCCATCATATCTTCCCTTAAGTCCTACAAAGTGTTATGTATACATGTGGAAGTCAATAACCACACACTAAAAATATCCTTTGAACTGAAAGCTCTAACATTTTAAAATGTACATTTTATAAAGGCCAAATTCAATACTTTCCCATGAAAATCCATTCAGTATTTATTAATAGACTCTTGTAGATTTATGTTTGTTTGTGCCATTTCTGAAGGGGAATACCTAAAAAGTTATGTCTCAGTCATTCATTTTGAAATATTTACAGGATTACTAATATATGCACAACATTACAAAATGGAGGAAGAACAGCAATGTAACAAGAAAATAAGTTAGGATCTTTCCCAGATAATTTTCAACTAATTAATACATGACATAGATATAATAAATTATGTTAATAAATGGTAGTATCCAAATTGTTACCAAAGCCTCTTGATTTCACCTTTCTGACATCTCTTTGAATAAGATCCTTGTGTCCTCTGAAACTACCATAATTCTGAGCCATCTGAGACATCATTGTCTCATCATATCTGAACTACTACAATAGTTACTGGTAGAGTGTCTGTCCTTGTCTTTCTCCATTCCAGTCTATCCTCCACTCAGTCAGAAAAATGATTTTCCTAAAACATAGATCCAACTATGTCACCTTTTAACCTTTACTCAATAAAATATGCTGGCTTCATAAAGCATCCAGGATCAAAGCTGAAATCTCTGGCATTCAAACTCCTTCATAACCCAGCTCCTTCATCAATCTTTTCAGCTTTTTGTTATAACTGACTATTGCCTCCCATTACTCTCCAATATGGTGACACTGATCCCACTGCTGTTTCTTGAACAAGACAATTTCTCAGCTCCCATCATTTTCATTGGATGCTCCTTAATCATGTTCTTTTTCCTCATATCTAACTTTTGACTTCCTTAAAGTTTCAGATAAAATTCCATCATCTATAGGAAAGTTCTCCTGATTACTCAATTCTAATACTTTCCCCTATTTGACTATTTTTATTTTTCCAGTATGTATTTATTTTCTTCTTGTTTCCACAGAATGGTGGATTCTCAAGTTCAGAGGCTGTTTTTTACCCAATGCTTCGCAAACTTCATAAATACTTATTGATTGGTAAGTAACACAAGATTTCGTATTGACAACAAGTAAATACAGAATTTCAGTGAAGGAAAAGTTGATATAAGTTGAGAATGGGATGGCTGAGTTTTGTTAAAAGAAATAAATTAGGCCTTGAAAAATCTGTGATTTTGGCATTCTAGACAGAACAATACAAGCAGATATTTGGAGTTTAAATGATCTTGAAGTGTTTGGAAGATAAAAAATGAGATAAAGGAGATTTCAGATGGCTGTAAATTTCAATCTCTTTTTGATAGGTAGGCAATGGAAGTTCTTAAGCAGGACAAGTAAAGTGATGAAAGTGAAATTAACTTAGAAAAATTAATTTTCTAATAGAATTCAATACAGATATGGGAAAACCACTAATAGCAGGAATTTCAGTTTGGGAAGCAATTATAATAGTCTAAGCATGAGTTAAATTGAAACTAGCTGATGTGAAAAAAAGAAGAGAAGGAATTGAAAAATATTCAATGAGGAATTAATTGAATTTATGACTGATTAGTTGTGGAGGATGAAAGGGAAACAAAAGTCAATAAATAATAAGCTCTTGAGTTTAATATTTTATATAATTTAGGAATATTTGTAAACCTGAATTTGAAAAAAAAAATCAAAAGCACAAGAACAAGATGAAGGAGACATTAGTACACATTATTTCCCTTGTAAATACCTAGGTTTGGGGCAGCTAGGTGGTGCAGTGGATAAAGCACTAGCCCTGAAGTCAGGAGGACCTGAGTTCAAATCTGGTCTCAGACACTTAATATGCTGTAGCTGTGTGACCCTGGGCAAGTCACTTAACCTCAATTGTCTCAGCAAAAAGCAATAGGAAAAAAAAAAGAAAGAAAATACCTAGGTTTTTTAAAGTCAATACGGTCAATGTTCAACAACAGTGTGACGTGTAATCCAAAACTCCTACTACATTTTAGACAATATACAAGTATAATGTTCAGAGTGAGGAAGATGAGAGCCCCAGTGTATTCTGTCTTGTTCACTGAACATAAGGATTGTGTATCCAGTTCTTAGTGCCACATTTTAAAAAGAATAATGATAAAAGAAAAAAAAAGTTGAAAGATTGTGGATTAGGAGAAAGGAATGAGAAATGTCCAAGACTTGTACAGAAACCTCCTATCTCATAAAGATGCTCAAATCTACTATATATGGTAAGAACCAACTAATAATAATAATAACAAAAAGAATATTATTGTATATTGACAGACATTAAGTAGTTTGTAATTGATGTCGGAGTTTTTACTGAATCAACTTTTTATAGTCAGATCACCAATTTGTAAGAGCAAATACCAGAATTAGTACAAAGCCAAAAAATAATGAAAAATGAAAAGATATGGTATGCAATTAAAATTCCAGTCTGACTTTTTAAAATAAGTTATTGTTGCCAAGTATAGGATTCTAATAGAAGAAAGAACATAGACAATGATTGCAATTTCAATCAAAATTTCAAACCATGTAAAACAATTAACATCATAATGTGACCAATAGTGTCTTAGAAATTATTTTCCTTATTTGACAAGCAGAACGCCATGGTACCCAAGAACAGTACAAGTTTAGAAGAGAAAAATGTTGGCAAAATCTTATGGAGAAGTATACAAGGTAGTGTCATCTCATAAAATGAAGAGAGAGTTAAAATTGCACATTGGAAACACAATATGATTATTAAGAGTTCTGAGCAACTGATTCACAAGATATGAGAAGAGAAAAATCTCTTACCATATTAATAGGAAGGGGAAAAGATACATCAACTTACTGACAATAATATCTAGTTTTCATAAATATAACATTTTCTTTACAGAAATATACATATCCAAAAGGAAAGACTTATTGAGAGTAGTTCTAAGGAATAAGAAGGTTCCTGTAAGAACTATTTTAAAGTGGACCACATTTTTATCATTACACAAATTATGGATAGGCATAGAGCTGTGGTGTTAAATTCAAATAGAAATGGGGGCTACTAAACCAAACATGAAAATGCCCATAGGCTGCATACTGACTTAGAGAAACCATACATATTTATATATTTCTTTTAAAAAAATACATACGTAAATACATTAATATCAGATAGAAACAACAGTTTCATCTAGTTCTGACTGCACTCAATAGTGTTGTGGACTGCATAAGGCTTACAGGCTGCATGGATAATTGATACTTCTAGTGTACAGAATTCAAAATTCCATTCTGCTTTCGGTTTGTTGACTATTGAAATTCTTTCTATTCAATCAATTTATTTTTAAAGAATCTATTATGCAAACTTAAAGGCTTTCTTACAACAATCTGTCTGCCAAGAATACATCAAAACATGCAAAATTGAAAGGACAACAAAGATAATCTTGTATGATGACTCCCTGATCAATAATTTTAATCTATGCCTAAACCAAAGAGATTAAGAGATACCATATACTATGGTATATACTGCTGCCACTGAAGATATTCAATACAGAGTTCAAGTTGAAGGGAGATTCTTTCATGATGGAGAGTCCATCAGCTACTGATGTTTGCAGATTATACTGTGTGGTTTATATAAAGACCCAGAACACTGTAGATACAAAACCACTTAAAAGTTTGGTCTTACTCTCCATGAAAGAAAAATCAAATGATATTATGCAGATGGATAATTCCTATATATATTCATAGATTATTCATCAGTACACACATGCACTCTCTCTTTGTTTCTCTCTTTCTTACATACATGTATATGTACAGATAGATAAAATCAGTACATATATAGCACTTATATACATATACACATGCTATATATAATGTATATGTGTATACACACATATATTATATGTAGATAAATGCCTATACACAGATGTATATACACATACATAAAATATGTAGCACTTACATACATATATATGCACATAGCTATGCATATATATACACACATTCACACATATACTACATGTATATATTATATCTATATATTAAAACAAACACAGAGATTGTGTAGATACATATGTTTTATTTATAAATATATGCACATTGTGCGTGCACATGTATATATACATATACATATATATATACATATGCATGTGTATATGTATATAAAAACACAAATATATGTTTATGTTTATACATATATACACACACATACCCACATACACATATATATACTGAATGATACTGAATGAAAATGCATAAGAAATTGACACCAAAATTCTTGGCTGTAATCCAAGTTCCTTTGTCTTTTGGAATATTTGGTTCCAGGCCCTTCGATCTTTTAATGTGGAAGCTGACAGATCTTGGGTGATTCTAATAACAGTTCCTTAGTATTTGAATTGTTTCTTTCTAGCTGCTTGCAATATCTTTTCCTTGGTGTGATAGTCCTGAAATTTAGCCACAATATTCCTTGGGGATTTAATTTTGGGGTCTCTTTCAGGAGGTGATCAGTGAATTCTTTTGATGGTGATTTTGCCTTCTGATTCTAAAAAATCAGGGCAGTTTTCTTTCATGATTTCCTGGAAGATAGTGTCTAGGTTCTTTTTTTTCATCATGACTTTCAGGAAGTCCAATTATCCTTAGAATGTCTCTCCTAGACCTATTTTCCAGGTCAGTTGTTTTTCCTAGGAGATATTTCATATTTTCTTCTATTTTTTCTTTTCTTTTTTTGTTTAACTGATTCTTGAAGTCTTATTGATTCATTCACTTCCATTTGTTTAACTAATTTTTAATATATTATTTTCTTCAGTTACCTTTTTTTAGCTCCTTTTGTAACTGGCCAATTGAATTTTTTTGTTCATTGAAGTCTTTTTCCAATTCACCAATCTTGTTTATCAATGAATTGTTGTCTTTTTCCTTTTCACCAATTTTGTTTTTCAGTGAATTGGTATCTTTTTCATATCTCTTTGTAGGGCATTATATGTTTTTTTTCCATTTCTTCTTGCAATGATCTTGTTTCATTTGCCTATTTTTCTTCTAACTCTCTTTTGAGATTCTTTATGCAATCTTCCAGGAAAGCCTTGTGAAATGGGGACCAGGTCATGTCTCCCTTTGTGGCTTCCTCTGGAGTTGCTTTACCTTTAGGCACTTCAGGATCTTAGGTTTGTTCTACTCTCTCTCTCCATAAAAGCTGTCTAGGGTGAATGTTCTTTTCTGTTTTTTATTTTTTTTAAAGCTTGAGGTCTGTTTAAAGCAGAGGGGCAGCAGCCTTTTACAAAAGGCAGATCTGCCAAAGCACCTACCCACAATCAGAGCAGGGTGGCCCAAGATTCTCACAGAAACTTCCCAGGTGCTTAGAATCTGCCATGCTGAGTCCCGCCCCACTTCCTGCCCTATCTCCCAGAGCTGCCGTCTGAGCTCAGCAAACTGCTGACCCCCTGCCTATCTGAAACAGACCTGCTCCGAAGGTCTTCCAAGGTAATTTCTGCTGGGAATGTGTTATAGTCCAAATATTTGTGGGTTCTTTGACTTAAAAATCAGTTTAGAGGCTTAATCTGCTATTGGTTTGAGAAAAGGTCAGAGGAGGTCACAGAGAGCTGTGTCTTCATTCTGGCATCTTGGCTTTGTCCCCCCACACCAAAATTAAAGAGAAGCAAGAGAGCAGATTCAATTGCTTAAAAGAATCTTCAAAATGTTTCTCCCTAAATCAGATGCCCATATTTTGAAATACCAATATTCTCTGAGTGATATATAGCTGAGAGTCAGGGATATGTAGGGAATAATGTCTCTGAAAAAATTTAAACAGCATCTTTTAAAGGAGGTTGGCCATCAAGTTGCTGCAAACAGTTTGAAGCACATAATAAGAAACTACTGTTGGTAGTGGTCATCTTCAGTTGTCCTGACTTGTCTTGTCACTGGACTCAGATGACTCAGGAGGAGATAGTAAGACGATGATGACATTGCACATCCCTGACTCACTTAAATTCAATTCAATTATAAGTTAAGACAATGTGATATCCTCTTCAAGAATCAAGGATGAACCACACACTAGGAGTGTTTCCCAAGATGATTAGAGAAAAAGGAAAAGAATCTATGAGTTAAAAACATGTATAGCAGTTCTCTTTGAGGTGGCAAAGAAATGGAAATTATTGGGATACCCATCAATTGGGGAATGGCTTAACAAGTTGTGGTATATAATCATGATGGAATACTACTGTGTTATAAGAAATGATTAACTAGATGATCTTAGAAAAACATGGACAGACTTGAACAAGATAATTAAGAAAAATGAACAGAACAAAGAGAACACTGTATACTGTGACAGCAATATTGTTTTAAGAGCAATTTTGAGTAAATAAGTCATTTTGACTATTATAAATACCCAAACTAATTATAAAAGACATATGAAAGAAGATGCTATCTGCATCTAGAGAAAAAAATCTTGTAACTAGAAGCATGTATAGAATGATTGTTGGATCCAACCATTCTAGAGAGCAATTTGGAACTATGCCCAAAAAGTTATCAAACTGTGCATACCATTTGATCCAGCAGTGTTTCTATGGGCTTATATCCCAAAAAGATCTCAAAGGAGGGAAAAATGATCCACATGTGCAAAAACGTTTTTGGCCACCCTTTTTGTAGTGGCAAGAAACTGGAAAATAAGTGAATTCCCATCAGTTGGAGAAAGGCTGAATAAGTTATGGTATATGAATGTTATGGAATATTATTGTTCTATAAGAAATGATAAACAGGATGATTTCAGAAAGGCTTAGAGAGGCTTATATGAATTGATGTTAAGTGAAATGAGCAGAACCAGGAGATCATTGTACACATCAACCACAAGATTATACGATGATCAATTCTGATGGACACGGTTCTCTTCAACAATATGATGCCGCTGCTGATGATAATGCAAACCACTTCCAGTGATCTTGTAATGAAAAGAGCCATCTACACCCAGAGAGAGTACTGTAGGAATTGAGTGTGGATCACAACATTTTTGCTTTTTGCTTTCATTTTTTTTTCTCATTATTTTTTCTGGTTTGACTTGATTGTTCTTGTGCAGCAAGATAATTGTATAAATATGTATGTATATGTTGGATTTAACATATATTTCTACCATGTTTAACATATATTGGACTACTTGCTATCTAGGGAGGAGAATGAGGGAAAGGGGAAAAATTGGAACACAAGGTTTTTGCAAGGGTTAATGCCGAAAACTTATCCATGCATATGTTTTCAAAAATAAAAAGCTTTAATAAAAAATTAGAAATCAGATTATTTAACTGAACTAGAAAAAATAACAACAAAATTCATCTGGAAAAACAAAAGGTCAAGAATTTCAAGGGAATTAATGAAAAAAATGCAAATGAGGGTGGCCTAGCTGCACCAGATCTAAAACTATATTATAAAGCAGTGGTCACCAAAACCATTTGGTACTGGATAAGAAATAGAGTAGTGGATCAGTGGAATAGGTTAGGTTCACAGGACAAAATACTCAATGACAATTGTAATCTAGTGTTTGATAAACCCAAAGACCCCAGTTTTTGGGATAAAAACTCACTATTTGACAAAAACTGCTGGGATAATTGGAAACTAGTCTGGAAGAAATTAGGCATTGACCCACACCTAACACCATATACCAAGATAAGGTCAAAATGGATTCATGATCTAGGCATAAAGAATGATATTATAAACAAATTAGAACAATGTAGGATGGTTTACCTCTCAGACCTGTGGAGGGGGAAGGAATTTGTGACCAAAGAAGAACTAGAGGTCATCATTAATCACCAAATAGATAAGTTTGACTATATCAAGTTAAAAAGTTTTTGTACAAACAAAATGAATGCAGACAAGATTAGAAGGGTAGCAGTAAACTGGGAAAATATTTTTACATCCAAAGGTTCTAATAAAGGCCTCATTTCTAAAATATATCGAGAATTGACTCAAATATATAAGAATTCAAGCCATTCTCTAATTGATAAATGGTCAAAAGATATGAACAGACAATTTTCAGATGAAGAAATTGAAACTATTTCCGGTCACATGAAAAGGTGCTCCAAGTCACTATTGATCAGAGAAATGCAAATTAAGACAACTCTGAGATACCACTACACACCTGTCAGATTGGCTAAAATGACAGGAAATGATAATGATAACTGTTGGAGGGGATGTGGGAAAACTGGGACACTGATACATTGTTGGTGGAACTGTGAATGGATCCAACCATTCTGGAGAGCAATTTGAAGCTATGCTCAAAGAGTTATCAAACAGTGCATACCCTTTGACCAAGCAGTGTTTCTACTGGGCCTATATCCCAAAGAGATTTTAAAGGAGGGAAAGGGCCCCACATGTGCAAAAATGTTTGTGGCAGCCCTTTTTGTAGTGACAAGAAACTGGAAATTGAAAAGATGCCCATCAATTGGAGAATGGCTGAATAAATTATGGTATATGAATGTTATGGAATATTATTGTTCTGTAAGAAATGACCAACAGGAGGATTTCAGAGAGGATTGGAGAGACTTGCATGAACTGATGCTGAGTGAAATCAGCAGAACCAGGAGAACATTATACACAGCAACAAGACTATATGATGATCAATTTTGATGGACATGGTTCTCCTCAACAATGATGTGATTCAAACCAGTTGTTCTGCGATGAAGATAGTCATATACATCCAGAGAGAGGCCTGTGGGAACTGAGAGTGAACCACAACACAGCATTTTAACGCTTTCTGTGAATATTTCCATGCATTTTGTTTTCCTTCTTAGGTTGTTTTTTTCTTCTTCTCTTTCTAGATCTGATGTTTCTTGTGCAGTAAGATAACTGTATAGATATGTATACATGTACTGTATTTGTCATATAATTTATCCTATCTAGCATGTATTAGATTACCTGTCATCTAGGTGTGGGGGCTGGGGGGAAGGAAAGGAACAGCTTGGGAAAAAAAAGTTTTTTTGCAAAGGTCAATGTTGAAAGATCATTCATATGTTTTGTAAATACAAAGCTTTATTAAAAAAATAAATAAATAAATAAAATAAAAAATTAGAAATCATGCCATGATGATCCAAAAAGAACACTGAAGTTTGGAATCTTGTGCCCTATGTTAGCATGCTTATGACTGGATTCAGGGCACTTAATCTCTATCAGCCTTAGTTAATTCATGTATGAAAAGAAGTTATTACTGCTTGAAATATCTACTCTACCTTTCAGCACCATTGTGAAGAAAGTAATACACAAAGGGAAAGTTTTATACTTTGTAACTTTCTCTTATAAGTTCTCAATATCTTGCAGTCTTTCAATTTGCACTAACAATTCTGCTGAGGCACAACATAGTCTCAACCTTTTATCATCAGTTCCAGAATAATCATGTGTCTTAACAACACAGCATCAATGTAATCTTCCTGATCTCTTAGTCTATTGTCCTTCATGTATTTCAGTAACCTGAGTATAAAATGGATGATCTTCCGGGTTGTGATCTCTTTGATTGTGCATGAATCCTTTCACTCTCATTTTCACAACTTTAATAATAACTGTTGCATGATTTTCAAAGATTATCCCACTCGTTTATGAATGCTAATAATTTACAATTCATTGCAGGTCAGATTATGGAAATAGCTACATAAATTCAATAATGCTGGGAACAGTATCCACAACAGCTTCTTGAGGCCCAAAATACTTAAAGACTGTCTTATATATTTATTGCTTTAGTGACTAGTCAATTTCTTCCTACAATTAAATTCCATAAAATTTCAATAGCAATCTCTTATATGACATTAATGAAATTTAATTTATCTACATTTTTGTCTATAATTTTCTTAGCATTCCACTAAGTTACAGTTGCTTGCCATTGGCTCTTTTTTATTAGTGAAGTTTCTAATATCTCATTAAACATGCCTGACCCTTAAGCCTTTTAAGTTGCCTAATTTTAGAGTAAGGAAATTGAGGCAAAGAGAAATAAAATAATTTCTGGTGAAGTCTATCAATTCTTTTATAGAACTATCTTTTTATATGCATAAAAGGAAAGACATTGGATAACAAATGAATAAAATATACTGAAATTAATTTATCAAAATATTTTTCAAGCAATTTTAGAGACCCCATGTTAAGAACCTATAAGCTAGACAATCTCTAAATTCCTTTTCCAGCTCTAGATCCTATATCCTATAAACTGTTTGAAATATTCTTTATTTTTTGAAGTTGGAAAATTCACTGTTAAGACCATGTAATTCAGGGATTAAATTATGTCTACACAGCTTTTTGGAACAGTAATAGTTTGTGACCAATTAAAGTAAAAGTCTGGCAAGCAACACCATTCAAAGTTTTCTTTTCCCAAAAGGTACATTGGTACTTATGCCAAAAAGTTTTCTTTACTCCAAGAACTACAGTGATTTTGACAATTTGCTGCAAATAACAACATGACCTTTCACAGAGTCACAAGCATGAAACTACTGGAGTAGGGAAAGCTACATGTACTGTTGACATTGTATTCCCAGCTGATCTAACCTTTCTCCTTGGAAATGCTCTTTAGCTAAAAGCTCATTTCACAGCGAAACCCTGACTTTGGTTGTGGTGATGATGGTGCCTTTCCTGTTCTAGTTCCCTCAGAAAAATGCTTAGTTGCAGTTGTGATTTGGGCAATGATGCAATTATTGAAGAAGCAAATGCAGTTACCACCCTCCATTTTCTAAATATTCTTATTCTGCAAGAACATCATTCTAATTTGGTTTAATAATAATAATAACAATAATAAAAGAATCATAAGCATTCATGGGCAACAAACTAATCTGCATGTTATACAGATCATTTCAGATGCTTGATCACAGTAGTAAATACGAGTGAAGACAAGAAACAGCTTGAAAATTAAGCATTGCATGGAAATTTCTCTTCAATTTAAATGACACTAACCTCCTTCCAAACTTTAAATTGCTAAGATTTATCTAAATGGAAATAGTTTCCAGTATTTACTTAATGAACACCCAAAGGACATGCTTTTTAAGGAGAAACAAAGACAAAAGGAATCTGAGGCCTTATTAAAAAAAAACCTCAGGATGTAGAATATCTTATTGAAAATGCTTGACTAGACAAGAGCTATTTTAAAGCAAAGGGGAACAACATTTCATGAATAAATCAGAAGGCTTTAAGATTAAACAAACATGTAAAGTTTGAAAATTAATCTAAAGGAGGTCAATTAGTGATAGCAACAAATTCATTTAATTTGCATTTGAGTATTTCACATTACTCTCTTCTACTTGCATAAATTCACTTTTAAAATGTCTGGCTTAATTACATTGGTGTTTTTTTTAACCCTTTTTTATTTAATTTGGTACTTGTAGAACTAGACTCTGCTATGAAACTTTCAAAAAGAGATAGTTACACAATACAAAACTTTCTCACATTATTAGAAGAATGATATTGTTTTAAGCAATCTTTACTTAACTACTATATTTTAATTTCTTAACTACTATAATTTAATTTACTAACTATGAATAAATTAAATCTTCCTGAAGCTATTTTAAATAATAAAAAGCAAATGTAAAATAAAAGAATAAATATTACCACTTTTAAAAAGCAAAGAGTAAATTTTCTAAAAATGACTGACTCACTTGCGTACTATAGATGAATGTCCACAAGACTATTTTATAGTGCTAGAACTTTAAAATGAGAAAATTAATTCAATCATTGTACATAGGGAGTAGAGAGCAGGGGAAAAGGGCATAGGTGCTATCTTTAAATATCCCACAATTATCAGATCAGAATGATACTGTCAGCTAGCATCACATTCCCCCAAATAAGCGAAAAATACAACTCTGTCTAGAGAGAATTCTTTGTAAAAATTAGTAAGAATGAAGTGTGACATAAGTAAACTAACAATTATTGAAACCAACATATTAAGCACCTGAAATGAAAAATAAAATTTATTTTAATCTAGAACATTAGAAGAGAGAATAGGATTGAGCAGTAGACTTTTACCTACCTAATGAGGGAGCTGAAATTTCATGCATTGTCTTAATGAAAGAAGAGTACTTAGAGGAGATGTGATAATTTTGTGTGTGTGTGTGTGTGTGTGTGTGTGTGTGTGTGTATGGATGTTTGAATGGATATATGTATTTGTGTAGCCTTTTAAAATGAATGTTATGTTTAGGTAAATAAATTATTTTTCTAAATGTTCACACATTAATATAAAATACAAGATGTTTAAAATACAAAATGAAGATTTTAGGACTGATCTTGAGCACAAAAAGGTTTTGGGGTAAATCTTGTTTTAAAAAATAATTTTAATTACAACTTTCTGTTTATATCAAGAATATTCAATAAAATGCTTTCCCCCTGCCATATTTACCCTAGGATGCTGATGTCACTCTTGGTTCACAATGGGAAAAAAATCAAATTTAATCTGAATAAAATATTTCATCTCTATGATATGCATATGTTCATCCCCAATGCATAAGAAGGCTTTTGAATCTGACAGCCAGTACTCAGTGTTAGAAAAGAGAAGCAGTATTAAAACACAGCAGCGAAGGCTTCTCCATGATAGAGTAACAAATGAGTGATTTGGGGAACTCCAAATGATAACAACATGCCATCTGCCTTTCAGTGTGGGTTAGCTAGTGCTTAAACGATTGTGATTAACAACCATAGCTTTATATACTAACAAGCCAAGTTTGATTGTAATTCTTTGGTGTGTAATCATCTCTCTAACCTGCAATTATACACAATGATTACTGAATTAGGAACAAACAAAAAGGACTGTGAAATAGCTTTCAGATTTACAGAGGCAGCCTAGTGAGTGTAAGCCAGAGGTGAGTTCAATGGTAGGAACTGTGATATGTTGGCATACTGCTGGCATGCCATAAAAGGTCCCCCAAAAGATCATTTAGAGAATCGCTGGGAAAAATAAGCTGCATTCAAAACTAATGTGAATCACAACAGGCAGGCAGGCTACAATGTCAGTAAAACATCAAATTGCCAGCAAGATTTCATGTTGCCACTGAAATGTGAAGTGTGCAATTACTTTAATTTTATACCTTTCTGTTCAGGCTTTAAAAGGTTTCTCTTTTTTTGCAACAACAAAAATAACAACCTAATCAATCACACCTTAGTCTTTCAATCCTTCATGTTCAAGAGTAACGCCTTCTGCTTTTAATTTGATCTCAAACTGCTATAGGATGACCAGCATGCCCTCAAAAGAGCTTTCCAAAAAAATAAAGTTCTACTCACATGACCTCAGTGTATTTTTAAAACAATTAAAGATAAAAAGAATTCTGATAAATCTGAAACATTTTAGCTTGACAGTTGAGGTTCTCCTCAAGTTGGCTTCAATCTAACTTTCTAGCCCTATTTCCCATTACTCATCATAATAAATCTACCTTCTAGTGTAAGTTATCCAATTCAAAAGGTTGTATCTTGCCATGAGTGTGATATACTATCTCTCCTCTCTGACTTTCAGAATTCTTTCGGAGTTCAGAAGAGATGATGCTGTCATACTCTGAACACTTTATCTTCTGAAGTCTAACAAGATCCCTCCAACTGAGAGTGTTTTTTCTGACCTCAGATTTCCCTATGATACTTTGCCAGATTAATTCTTTGACCCAACTCATCTCATCTGGTACCCCAAATAATATATACCTTCTTCATAAGTACTTAGAGGGAAGTTAATCAACACTTATTATTAAGTACTTACTACTTGTCAGGAACTGGGCTAAACACTGGGTATACAAAGAAAAACAAAAATACAGTCCTTGTTCTCAAAGACCTCACATTTGCACAAGGAACCCAGATTGTAAATAGCTGTATACATACATACATACAGTAGATGGATGGCAATCTCAGCAGGAAGGCTTGGGCAACAAGGCCCAGGAAGGGCTTCCTATAGAAGGTAAGACTTGAGTCTAGCTGCTTTCAAGGGTTTTTCCCAATGAAGAAGGATTTGATTTGTTTGTTTGGCCTTGAGGGAAGAACTAGGAACAATGGGAAGAAGCTGCAAAATAATTAAATGTAAGCTGTATGTGCAGAAATTAAAAAAAGAAAAGAAAAGAAAACTTCTCTCACATTTTAAACGTATTCAAAAGTGAAGTGGACTGTCTCAGGAGGAAGTGGGTTTACTCTCATTGAAGGACTTCAGCCAGGAGGTTGGTTAAGTTTTAGTGAAATGAGTCTATAGAGATTCTTTAATATATGATTGAGATTAGATGTCCACTGAATTCTGACTCTAAATGTTATTTTGTTATAGCTAAAGGCTTAAAATAACATTTATATGGCACATAAGGTATTAAAAGCACAATATCACAAATTGGGCGATTCAAATATTATTATCTCCATTTTATGGAGGGAGAAATTGGAGTTCAGATAGATAGAACAGCTTTCCTGGAATTAATCAGCTAATAAGTGGGTTTCACTTCATTCCTGATCCTTCTTGACTTCAAAATCAGCAGTTTTCCTGAGTATATCACAATACTTTGTAGTAAATGGTCTAAAGTCATGAATAGAAATTCTCAAGAGAAGAAAGATAAGTTATTGATAGCTATATATTTTTTAAAAATGTGCTCCAAATAATTACTAATTGGGGAATTAGAAATTAAAATAATTTTTGAATTGTTATCTCATTCCCATAAGAGGGTTGAAGCTGATGGCAAATGTTGGGGGAACTACAAAAAAATAGGCACAATGGAGCACTGTTTTTACAGCTGTGAAGTGATCCAACCATTTTGGAAAACATTTTGGAATTATGACCCACAAATTATTAAATAACTGTGCCACTACCTAACTGATATATCAAAGAGATTTAAGAAAGGATAGATAACCTTATATGTATAAGAATATCTTTTTCAATGTTTCTAGATGGCTAGAGCCATCCATGCTGTGGATCCCATAATTGATCCCAGCCTCAAAGTTAAAAGTCAACTTGCCTATTCTTCCATACTTTGAGACCCATAAGGATCTCAAATAGTAAAAGAAGCATACATCTCTGACAGGTTATTTCAAGCTGGTTCTGCATCTTTCATGCTCTCTGACACCATTCACCAGGCATTAAAGAGTAAAGGAGACAACATTGAGACCTTACTAGTGTCATCCACTTCCAACAACAGTAACTAAAGCCCAGCAACCTTGGTTTTCAGAGGACAGCCATGATAGAGAGGTTTACATCAGTATAGTATACAGTAAAATGTCCTTATATTACCATCTGACACAGAAGTTAAGATTCAAATAAAAAAATGTTTAAGTTTAAAAATTTGTATTTGCTGTATAGTGTTTCTGATATTATAGATCTCATGCATTATAAAAAATAATATTGTTTAAAATCATTTTTATTATATTAGCACAAAAGTTCCCAGGGTTCTAGGAATTGCTAGTGAGAAAAATATTTTGAATGTTGCCAATTTTATTTTGTGTACTATATTTTATAGGTTATTTCATGGTTACTGTGTGAGGAAAAGTGCATACTATCAGAACTAATGTTTTGTTATAAAGAATTGAGGGAAAAGTGTATTTGCAACAATCTCTGGAAAAATATTACAGTCTTCTGGTCATGGGAACCTAATCCTCCTTTTCCCATGGGTCCAATACATCAACATTCATGCTTTTGAATTTTGTATGATTTTTAGGAATGTGGAAGATTTTGTTTATGTGTGTGTATACACACATGCATAAATATGTATGTTTGTCATATATATGTATATATGTGTGTGTCCATGTGTTGAAAATAGAAACATAGATCCATCAAAGTATAAAAGTATATATATATATAATATATATGATTTATTTGTTGATGTTTATGTTTTAGCAACTGATTAGTATCTTCTGTGAATAAACAATGTGCCTCACCAGCTAGGGATAGTCTCATCAACTGAATATTGGGCAAGAGTGTTATTATTATATTTTTAATCTAAGTAATCATATAAAGATACAAATATAAAATGGCATTTATTTTTACATAGCTCCTGTTGGCTTTCATACTAGCAAATAGCAAAAGGAGGACATATTAGTAGAAGGAATAAACTATTTTTGACAAAAATGAATTTAATCCCTGATATTGTTGAATGAATAAATGAAAAAGCATATGTTAAGTTATTCTTACATTTAATATAGTAAATTAAGTACTAAAAATTGGGATATAAATATGAATAAAAGATTATATTTTAATACTTCTGAAAGAACTGGACCATTTAATACTTATACTTAACAGTACATTCTTACAGAATGAACCATTTATATTTACAGTATAAATGAAATCAGAAGCCATAAGCAATTAACCAAATTATTTAAGAACCTACTATGTGCCAGGCATTCTGCTAGGTGATGAGGTTAAAAAATAAAAACTGAAATAATCCTTGTCCTCAAGGAACTTACATTTTATTGAGAGAGATCATTTGTAGGTCAATATAAGTAGAACTTTCAGAGAATTGAATTGAATATTAAGAGAGAAAGTGATACACTAGAGCACAAATTGCACAGTATATAAAGAATTATATAAATATAAATTATCATAATAAATCACTTAAAAAGCATTAATTAGAAAAAGACTGTCAATTGTCAAAAAATGGGAAATAATATGGTGCTTTCAATAACATCAAATTACTCATTGCTCCAAAGACACTAACAATAATATTCTTCATTATACTTTACATTTGTGAAATAGAGTACATGAAAATCTTAAAAGAATCAAATAAAATTCAGCTCAAAGAGTAACTGAAAATGCAAGGTCACAAGTTTGGAAATAACAGGGTTATAAAGGATGCTAAGGTCTGCCTAATTCAAATATTACATGATTATGGATCCCTTTTACAATACTCTCATATGTGGTCATCTAACCTTCATCTGAAGATACCTAGTTAAGGGAGAATCCATTCTTTTGCATGGCTCATATTAGGAAGTTTTTCCTTCAGTTAAGCTAAAACCTGCCTCATTGAAACTTTTATTCCTTTGATTACCTTGATTACCTACTTTCTAGAGTCCAACATCTTTGCCCCTAAGTCTTCTTCCTTGGAATAAGTATTAGCAGTTTCTCCAACCATTCTATATATGGCACAAAAGTCAAGAGACCCCCAATCATTATTGGTCTCATCTCCTCTAGACAAGATCATGGATTTACAGGTACAAGGTCTATCCTGAACATCATGTCCACTGCCATCATTTTACAGGTGAAGAAACTTAGATCCAAAAAGTTTAAATGACTTTCCCAAAGTTTTTAAAGTATAATATAACCCAGGTTTTCTGACTCTACAATGATTGCTTTTTAACTTTATCATGCTGTCAATTTCTTCCTATAATGTGGGCACATGAAAACCACAGCATTGTATTAATGATACTTGTAACAAAGAAGTAGCATAAAAATATGACTAAGAATATCTAGAGCCAGAAAAGGAGGTAAAGTACTATGAAGAAAGCATGAAAAGCAAAATATAGTCATCTCTTTCACACAGCAACTTTCCCCATTGCAATTCTGATATATCACCAATCATCATAAGAAATTAAATGGGGGGGGGAAGCAGTTAGGTGGTGCAGTGGATAGAGCACCAGCCCTGAAGTTGAGAGGACCTGAGTTCAAATCTGGCCTCAGACACTTAACACTTCCTGACTGTGTGACCTTGGGTAAGTCACTTAACCCCAATTGCCTCAGCAAAAAAAAGAAAAAAAAATTAAATGGGGAGTTTTTGAAATTTCTATGGAACCCTCAGATGATATATAATGGTCATCAGACAATATAGAAAAAAAATTAGCAATTCAGAAATGCACAAAATATAGTATTATATAATATCAACGTAAATTTCACAAGATATTATTTTTTAAAACCTTAAAAGAAAAAAGAAAAAAAATCTGATTTCTCTGATATGAACAAAAGCTCCAAAATTTTTAAGTGGATTTTCTAGATTTTGGGTGTATCACACTCCTAACTACTATTATATGAAAGGGATAATAACTACAGATAAACTAAGGAATACACAGATATTCAGGAATATTCAGATAACCAGAGAACAGTGTCCAGTATAATGTATGAATTTTTAATGGAGAATTATAGAAAGATATGGTAAATTCTTGCACAACAATGATAAGTGTGGAAATATGTATACATATATTCGATTTATCAAGTATTTTAACATAATTAACATGTAGTGCATTTCCTGCCATCTAGGGGAGGAGTGGGGACTAGGGGGGAAAAATTTGTAACAGAAAGCTTTGTAAGGGTCACTGTTGAAGAATTACCCATACATATGTTTAGCAAATAAAAAGTTTTAATTTAAAAAAAGGTATGGTGAAAATTACACAATTATATGCATTCATTTAAGTGAATATTTGTGGGCATCTTAAAAACTTTTTTGTGCTTTTTTAAAATAAAGAAGTGAGCATTATGGAAATCACATTTTTATTTGTAGTTAATATTTAAAGTTGGTCAAATCTAAATAAAAACTCAAATCTTACACCTCATATGATGTCATGGAGATGACACTTGATTCTTTAATGCTACGCCAGTTGTAGCACAGACCCATGTAGATTGAATTAAGCTGGAAAAAGCACTACTTACAGGCTATGTGGCTAACTAAATATTTATTTTCATAATACTGGTGGAGTTAGATACTGAGATCCTAATATACTTCTGATCTTCTACATGGTAATTAATTTTTATTTTAATCATATAAGCACGTAGAGATCATCTATAAAAATACTGGCGATTTTATACAAATTATTATGTATTATGACTAGCCATGTAATTAACTGCTATGGTCACAGATTATTATTTTTAGCTTTTCATTTTCAAAATAAATGCATACTTTTCAATATTCACCCTTGCAAAACTTTTGTGTTCCAATTTTTTTCTCCCTCTCTTCTCCCAATCCTGTCCTTAGACAACAAGCAATCCAATATAGGTTAAAAATGTGCAATTCTTCTATATATATTTTCACAATTATCTTGCTGCACCAAAAAAAAAAAAATCAGATCAAAATGGGGAAAAAAGAAGAAAACACAAAGCAAGCAAACCACACTGAAAATGTTGTGATCCACATTCATTCCCCACAATCCTCTGTTTGGGTGTAAATGGCTCTCTTTGTCACAAGTCTATTGGAATGGGCCTGAATCACCTCATTACTAAAAAGAGCCACAACCATTAGAAATAATCACATAATCTTGTTGTTGCCATGTAACACTTGGTCTTACTCATTTCACTCAGCATCAGTGCATACAAGCCTTTCCAGGGCTCTCTGAAGTCATCCTGCTGATTGCTTCTTATTGAACAATAATACTCCATAGCATTCTTATACTATAACTTATTCAGCTATTCTCCAGCTGATGGAAGTTCACTCAGTTTCCACCACAAAGAAGTCTGCTACAAACATTTTTGCACATGTGGATCTTTTTTTCCATTTTTATGTTTTTTGGGGGGGATACCGACCTAGTAGAGACACTGCTGTATCAAAGGGATGCACAATTTTATACCCTTTGGGGCATAGTTGCATATGCTTACAACTCCACCAACAATGTATTAGTGTCCCAGTTTTCCCACATCTCCTCCAACATTCATCATTATCTTTTCCTGTCATCTTAGCCAGTCTGAGACATGGGTAGTGGTACCTCAGAGTTGTCTTAATTTGAATTTCTCTGATCAATATCACTGATTATTTTTTAAAAATGAAGATACAAACGAGATAAGTCCACGTGGAAGAGAAATATCATGATAATGAAGCACCAGTTATAAATCTTAACAAATGCAATAGAAGACCCTTCTCACGTTCCCCACTCATCTCATTATATAATCTCCTCTCTTGTTTAAATGGCATGTAGATACCGAAGGTACTAGTGAAGCAGCTCCTATTTAGGGTTTTTAGAATTGAAAACCAGGTACATCTTCTTTAATAAAAAAAGAAGGGTTTATATAGGAATTTCAAAGTTATTACCTAGTAATATAGCTGGCTCTGTATTCCTTGGTTTATTCCTGAATTTTTTCATAGTATATCACATCCCCATAACAAAGTTGTAAGTTTATGGTCTAAGGTAAAGACATTTGTAATCTAAGTGAGTACAACATGAGTATCTATATACATTCGTCAAAAGGCCTAAAGGATGATATTCTGGAAAAAGAATTGGGATTTTTAATAACAAAATAAAAAAGATAAACTTTCTTCCCAAGACAACAATACTTAAAATTGTTTTATTCAATAGGCCATTACTTAGCTCAAAAGTAAAGCATTATATCTTTGATCTCCTATAATATTTTCATGGATGTACCCAACCCTAAAAAGCATTTAGAAGTTTTTTGCTTTGTTTTGTATTTAAACTTCAATTTTTTTCTCCATGAATATCTTTTCTAATGTTTTAATTTGCTTTTTACAAGGTATATAACCATATTAAAATTTGGATAGCAATAAGATTAGATAGTAAGGGAAAAACCTTATTCAGAATTCTTCCCCTTTCCAAGTCCTTTCAAAAACACTTCTATAACATCCTCAGTAAATAGACCCACTTCTCTTTCCCCACCATGACAAACATGTAAGTATACCCTTTTTACCATCAGCCTGGTAGTTTAAGCTTGCAGCCTTAGTACTGAAGTTGTCTTTGATCCAGTGACCCTGTTTTTTTTTTATTGTTTTACAAATATGACAACATTTCTTGATTCTGGATATTTTCTCTAGCTGTCCCTCATGCCTAGAATGCCCTCCCTCCTCATCCTTAAATAATTATTTTCATTAATTATTTCCTGTATATAGTTTGCTTTGAATATATTTGTGTGCTATATCTCCCATTAGTTTATAAGCTCCTTGAAGCAGGGACTGTCTTTTGACTTTCTTTGTATTTTTAGTCCCTGGATCTGAACCTAAGTGTCTCTGGAGGTTAAAGTAAAGCAGATGACCTTGTACAACTCTCCCTCACTTAAATCCAATTCACTTTCATGTCATGGTGTCAACTCCCTGACATCATGGTTCTCTTCAATAATGAAGGACAAACAACAATAGCCGTATGTTCAGTGCAACTCTTGTCACAGAATAGGAATTTAATAAATGCTTGTTGATCAATTGACCAAGTAAAATTCAAACTCTTCTGCCTAATGTTTAATGAACTCTACAATCTGCTACCATCCTACCATTCTAGACTTTGAAATTCTTTTCCCCTATGCTTGTTGACAAATTCAACTACTCAGCCTTCCAAACATATACTAGGCTTTTATTTCTTTTTGCTTTTCTTCATGCTGTTCTCTATACTTAGAATTTCTGGCCTTTATTTCCCCTCTTGTTGAATTCCTATCTGCCCTTTATAGACCAATGCAAAAGCTCCTTTCTACAGGAACTTTGCCTGAATTTCCTGATTGAAAACAACTAAATCAAACTTAAGACACTTGGCTTACATATATTTATGTAATATCGCATATTATCGATATCTGAATTCATACAAAATGTTCCTTTACAAGACAAAGTTTCATTATGGATAAATATGGTTAACTTTTATTGCCATGGACAGTGTTTTATAGATAGGAAGCATTTAATTTTTATCAGCACTGTTGTTATAGCCTTGATGAAACTACCACAAAACCACCAGTATAATTTAATCAATAAAAAATCCAAACTGCTTATTTCAGTACCATTATAACAAATAAGGTGAATCCAGAAGTTAAAACCTGGGAAGAAAGAACCTCTGAGATCACCTACTCCAATTCCATCATCTTACAGAAGAGGAAACTTTGGTTTAGTGACTTGCCCAAGAGCCCTCAGGTAGTAAATAGCAGAAGTGGAATTAAAAGTCATCTGACTCCAAATTCTTTTTTTTTTTTTTTTGGTAATTTGTTTTTTTTTAATTTATTAAAACTTTTTATTAGCAAAACATATGTATGGGTAAATCTTCAACACTGACCCTTACAAAGCTTTCTGTTACAAATTCCCCCCTGCCCTAGTCCCCACCCCTCCCCTAGATGACAGGAAATCTACATGTTAAATATGTTAAAATACTTGACAAATCGAATATATGTATACATATTTCCACACTTATGATTGTTGTGCAAGAAAAACCGTATCTACAAGAAAAAAAATCAGAGAAAGGAAACACAATAAAAGCAAACATCAATAGAGAGCATGAAAATGTTATGTTGTGGTCCACATTTCATATCCCTCTCTCTGGGTGTATATGGCTCTCTTCAGAAAAATTGGAAACATTTCATTGTTGAAGAGTCATGTCCATCAGAATTAATCATCATATAGCTGATTCCAAATTCTTTCCTCATAAAAGGAAATTCCGAGTCTTTGAGATCTTCAGAAAGCTCATTCATTTCTATTCAGTTATATTAACTTAATGAATATTCAGAATAAAAAGGTATCACTGGAACTTAATAGATATATTTCTATGTAAGACCACAGCAATTAGAAGTGTAATTTAAATCAGAATTTCAAACATTTTTTGCACAGATAATCAATAATGATAATATCTTCTATATTCTATTGCTTTTTTAATTTTTGTACCAAAAATCTTTTACCTCACTTAAAATGGATTGATAGTTTGTTGAAATATTAAGTTACTATTACTGTCAAGAAATAATGAAAAATGCTGGCTTAAATGAATATACTAGCCTATATTTGGGTATCATTGCAAGGTTTTCAAAAGACTTTCCACAAAATGTCAAGTCATCTGTCATAACTCATACAGTGATAATTAACACAGGTGGGATTTGAATCCAAAACTATGGGAAGTAAATAGCCACAAAAAATCACTGGTAGCTTAGCAATAATAGAGCCCTTTGAAATGTTTAAATCAAAGAGGAAATAATGGATCATTGGAGCACAAAAAGAACTTAGAAATCTTCAGTCTAATTTGTTCATTTTAGAGGCCTAAAAAGGTGAATAGTCTTGTCCAAGTTCACAAAGCTAGTAATTAATTGCTAGAATTTGGACTTCAGACCCAGATCTCTTGACTCTAGTGGCAGCACAGTTCTTATATTACCTAAGTTTGCCAAGTTCCGCCCCCCCTTACTGAGCTACTTTCTTTAAAAAAAAATAACTGAGTTGAGAGATTTGCAGCTCTTAATTTAAATTGGAAAACAGTTTTGAAAACCTTTGCAGTACAGATCTTGTATATAAATAGTAAACCTGACTTTTCATCTGATTCATCAGCAAAACATACACAAAATAAATCACATCTATCCAAATCCAGTTTCATCTTCTCATCCAAAGGATTTCAGTAAATAAGTTAGCATATTTAGGAAGCCAACCTTCTAATCAAAGAGAAGACGTTTCTCTGGGATTAAAAAAATCACTATGTCAATTGGAGAAAAAATTTCAATCTTTGCCTCCAACACAAAAGCATAAAAAGTAAAAACAATTGTAAGAATTTATTTTCTCTGTGGTGAATACAGCTCATAGAACTGGCAATGGGAAAGAGAACTCATAGAATTCTAATTTAATGATAGGAATACAAGCCAAATTGGTAGCCATCCCAAATTACTATGTAACAGAGGTGGTAAGTGGGGCATTTTCTTGCCTAGCTCCTGAGACAAGACTTCAAGAATTAAGCTGCCTTCTTTTACCTTTTTGTTACCTTTCTGTGAGCCCTTCCACAACTAGCAATCATCAGAAATGTATGTTTCCAGCTTTGGGGCTTACCTCAGGGTTTGACAGTCCTGAAATAGGGATTTGGATATCAGCCAAACAGAAGGATTTGATTAACAGCATACTTGTCACATGATCAGAAGATGACCATTGTCAGGATCATGTTGCAGCTGAAAGACTAAGGAAAGATATATCCTGGCTGGCCAAGAAATCTGGACCATGAAAGTGCACATCTGAGCTGAATATATCCACAAAAAAATTTATTATTTATAGCTATTTGAGTACTTATTTTTTCATCAATGATATTTTATGAATTTTTGGTAGTGAAATAAATGGTCCTATTCCTACCCATAATGTTCATTGATTAACTTTTCTAAGGAAAAGCCTCTTATTTGTATTTTGGATGACAAACCTGTTTTGTTTTTACTGAAGTAAGGTAAAGGCAGAGTCCTAGTTAAAAAATAAACAACAAAATCTGACCAATTGGAATGAGAGCTTTTCCAGAAACTCAGTCTGTGAGTCTGTGAGTCTGTAGCTCCTTATAGGTGCCTCAGATACCAGAGCCTTGCAATATATTTCCAAGTTCAAGTTTATTTAAATATTTCAAAAAACTTGAAAATGTGACCAATCCAATTGAACAATTGAACTATCCAATTGAATTATCTGAACAGATATAATTTCCTAAATCGTAACTGGCACAAATTTGCCTTCAAATATGAAATCAAAGTAAGACATTAAGAGTCCTTCTGTGGTTATTTTGATTTGTGATAGATATTTAGATAGATAGATAGATAGATAGATAGATAGATAGATAGATAGATAG